>JACCHX010000004.1:17895000-18495000 GCA_018907135.1 Kradibia gibbosae | reverse complement strand
AAATCAGATAATCATTTTTTACTATAGATATTAAAAATTAAGAAACATAAATTATCGAATTAAATACATCAGCCATTTTTATAATCTAGATTTTGTTTCATACTGGAAAAAAGAACAGAGCAGTTGGTTTCAATCATATCGGTCAGACCAGTAATATATTCAAAATAATAATAAAATGTTGAAAAACACTAGTAATCAAAGCATATTATTATATGACGACATTGAAATAAATGAAATTAAAAAAAATAGATAAATAAATCCAAATAATCAGCACCCGTTTTTTCGATTTATTACAAAATTCTTAATTTTACTTTCATAAAAGTTATACATTATTATTTCCTAAACATTCATTTTTTTTAAGTAAATATGCGTTGTTAAATGTATATATCTACAATATTTAATTTTGAAGTATTTCAATAAAAGTTTATGAAGACAAGAATATTATTTTTAATGGATAACGTATCAATCTCTGTATTGGATTATTTATAATAATTAAAAAACATCTTATTCGAATATTAAATCACTAAATTCAACAGCTGCAGTGATAATTAAACAGAATTATAAAATGTTAAGGCAAAGAAAAATAAAAATTATATCATTTCAAAAAAAAGGATTATAAATATTTGTCACAATTATAGAATATTTACAAAATATAATAAACATATTCTTTTAAGAAAAGTTATGTATAATCTCATTTTATTCAAGAAACAATGCAATTCTGTAAAAACTACATTGAGGTTGAACGGAATTGATTAGAATTACTTTTCCAATCTAACAAATTGAAATTTCTATTAAAGCAAGTTTACTAAGAAATCGAAGTGTTGATTCTATAGAAGTAATATTTATAGGAAAAATTTATCTTTTCAAATACATTGAAACATTTTACAATGACAAAAAGACTTTAAAATGGTACATAGTTGTAATTTACAAATAGCGTTACAAAATTTCAAAAGTATAAAAGAAATATTAATGATATTCGTTATTTCTCAATTGTTTGTGAAAATTGTATTTTAACAAAACAACAAACGGATGTTTATCAACTTTTCATATTAGTGGTTCTAGATAGAATAATAATACAGAATAAGATGTTAAATTGAGACATCTGGTTACCGAGAAATTAAACCAAGTTTGATGACAATCATTTTTTGTCTTATTATTACAAAAACATAAAATTTTAATAATGTGTTTAAAGTAACAGTGGTAAATAAGTTTTAAATAATTATATGCATACTCATAAAAGACTTTTTATATTTTTCATTTTTCATTACATCTGTATTCAAGCTGGCAGAGTTTTACAGTGATTGGCACAACTGATGTAACAAATTTTAGAGGAATATAAATATTATGTATTCGGATTTATTATTTATTAAGTATTAATCGCACCATTCTTAAATAAATATTTACGTTGTGTTTACGAGTATATATATATATCACAATAAAAAAAATTAAATATTATCACCGTATTAAAATTGCATTTAATTGTATTACTAATTTACTAGTTATTATTAATAATTTAAAAGTTTTTTGTCAGTTTTTCCATTAATTGAAACAAGATTCCTGTATCTCTTCCTGTAATCGGCTTATTACTATATAAGCACGCATTATGTCGCATTAGGGATGATAAAATTGAAGATCGTTCATTAAAGGGAAAACGTTTGTAAGAATGAATATTTAATAATTATTGTTTGATTAAAAACGAATAATTTTGTTCTAATATAAAATACGATATTCACTTTTCTTAAATTTTATTACAGATGAAAGTTTAATAGCTTATAATTAAATGGTGCACGTTAATTTTACATCGAGCTTCTTAAATGGCATTATTGAAATGATGATATAAAATACAGATTACCTCATATAAATATTTCAATATCTCAATTGTCAGACAACTCTGCAGCCTCCGTTTATTCCTCCCAGCCCCGTTTTCCCCCCTTCTGCTTGACTGGTTGTCAGCACTGGTCGGTTCATCAAAAAAATATTATGCAGACAAAAACTCCTCCCGGTGCATCTTGCAGTGCCTCGTCCCCTCCGTTTTTCGACGCCGCGTCCTTTCGGATGGAAGAACCACATGCCGTCGTGGCCACCATCGCTCTCATTAGTATCTCCATTCTTTGGAAAGAGGAAAAAGGAGCGAGAGAGTGAGAGAGGAGGACCGGAAGCAAGGCGGAGGATGATGACAGGCCAGCACACGTAAAAGGATAAGGTGACAGCCACTCGCACGCGCATCCCGCTTTCCCTTTCAACTACGGGAGCAAAAACGTTTGTTTACTCAAAAATTAATAATTTTTTATTGCTTGTAGTTCTTGGGGCTGGCGTGACGTGTCCGGTCAGATGGTCGATCGAACTATCCAACGTTGTAAACTATTGGGCAAACGCCACTCGAATGTATCGTCGAAGACTCAGCTTCGAATAATTAAAATTTGTGTATTTTTTGAGGGTGGGCGAAGGTAGATAGCGGCACGGACGCAAATGATAATGGCGGCTTTGACCAAGTGGGCGGGAGGAAAAATGGCTCGAGGGTTGAGTCGCTTGAGCCCTCGGGAATCACGCATTCACACGAGTAGGTTACATTTAAAAAAAAATGGCCATTTATGTGTGCGTCAATTTCGAAGGGGCTTTTTTCAGGGAAATTAAAGTATTTGACTTAAAGGGAAAATTATGGTTCCTGTTCCGACCCCGTCATATTTAAACGATTTCGGATTTTTTTTCTTTCGTCTAAATATTTTTTTTTTTCTCTTCTACTCTCTTCGTCCCCCCCCCCCTCTAAAGCGACAAATCGACAAATTAGAATGTCTCTATAATAGTATTGTCTAGATAGTAGGAAAACAATTTCCTGCTTAAATTACTGTATTTTCGTTCTTGAGTTATGTAAATCCATGTCGTCGTTGTATTCATTTTTTAATAAAAAAAGGTCTATAGCTATTTACCACTCATGTTGATGTATACGTACTGTAAATAAAATTTGATTATACGCTACACGCTAGTTAACTTAAGTTATTCATAGGTGTTTTCCAAAATGAAATCTCTACACTTAACGTATTCGAAATGGTTAAGTAATCAAATATTGCATCGATTATCTAAAAATTTTGTAGAATCCATATTCACTGGGTTACGTGCAATCAGAATTGAGAATCCCCAGACGATATAACGGAAAGCATAAAGTTGCGAAGATAGCTTAGATGAGGATAGAAGCCCTACACTTTGTGGGGGATGAAACTAATTTGAAAAGGACAATAATTTGCAAAATTCGAAAATAACGAAAAATTTGAACACCATAGTAAACGGCATCGGTTCCTTGGTCGAAGTTGCCGACACCTCGGCGTCGGGCCGAGATCATCCGCGGTGTGAGCGATCATGACCTGAAATTAAGGCTCTTGAAGCGCTCGAAAAAAAAGTCGAAAAAATCCATAAAAAGGACGTCGTCGGTTCAAAACCGCGAGCTCGAGCAATCTTCAGGTCTCGCGTCTCTCTTCGACTGACTTCAAGTGGTCTAGGGACGGTAAAGTGAGAAGAGAAAGTACGGCGCGCGTACACAGCCTCACTTACTTTTAGCAGAAGCATACGAGGCTCATTACGACAACAAGGCCAAGGCTATGATGACTCGGGCTGGTTACAGCGCTATAATAAAAAACACGCGAGCGTCGCCCCTAACTCTCCCGCGGCGTGAGCGTACGCGTGCACTCGTACGCCGTCGAGAGAGAGAGAGAGAGAGAGAGAGAGAGAGAGAGAGAGAGAGAGAGAGAGAGAGAGAGAGAGAGAGAGAGAGAGAGGTGGCTAGGAGGTGGAGCAGCAGCGGCAGCGGCGACGGTAGGAGCAAGCGCGTGCGGGACGAAGGGCAGGGAGAAGAGGGATAGTTGGCAAGCAGGTTGAGGCCATTACGATCGGGCACCTCCACTGGTGCACGACACCGGGCCCTCGCGCTTTTGCGTTGCCCTGTCCTTTCTTCGTTCGCAGCGCTCGGAGGGAGAGTCGTTCCTTTTACCTCCGCTCCCCCTCCATCGACTTCGTCCCTCTTCCCAGGAGGACGGAGTCCTCCTCCTGCTTCGTGCCTGCCGATTCTTTTCTTGCTTTCGTTTTTGTCTCGGTGGCGCGCAGCTGGAGAAATGCCTCGGTCGTATTGTGCACTGCTGACAACGTCCTCTTAGTCCTCTCCGCAGTCCCTTTAATATAATTGTAGAGTAATAGAGGTTTAGTTGGGCGTCTATTTCCGTGGCCGCGCCGCTGACAGCATAGAGAACGGAACGCGAGAGCGGAAACTCAGACGCAAACTTAAACGCGTCAGTTATGCCCTTTACGGTTTCTTATCCTCGAATAAAAATTTCAAGCAACGCGATTCCACGAATGCCGTGCTGTCGTTTTGTTCGAATTTTCGTCAAATTGACTCTTCTAGTTACGCGTCACGGCGCAGATAATCTCTACGTGTCGTCGGGTGCGCTGCACATGGTTGACGATAAAAAAGTCCTGGACATGCGTGCATCTAACAACTCGAGAATCTCTCAAGACCCTGGGCGGGAGGCGGGGAAGGATGGTTTAGGAGTTAGGCTGAAGGAGAATGGACTCGATGAGTGGGGGAAAATTTCCAATCGGGAGCCAAGTTGGGAATAAAGATCCTCGGTACTTGCTGAGAGCTGGGCATCATAGACGTCGAGTCAAGAGCATCCGATTCCGGTCTCGTCGACCCGTTCCCTCCATCCGACATAAACTAGCCTCCTCCGAGGAATTGAGTAATTTCGCGATATAAAATGGCGCTTGCACAGACGTTAAGGCAGCGCTGAAGACCGACATGCTCATATGCAGCAACGAAGCCGCCCGTCAACGCCGAAAATTATTGCAGGAACAAAGGGCCAGTGGGAAAAGTGCAAAATCACGATCGCACGACTTCCATCCTGGGGTCTCCTCGACTGGATTTGCCTTAGCTGCGTTCCCTCCCTCTTCTCCTCTGCCGCCGCACGTGCACCTACTCCATCTCTCTCTCTCTCTCTCTCTCTCTCTCTATGTCTCTTTTCCACTCACACTCTTCCTCTCTCCCTCTCGTTCCCTCCCTCTCTCTCTCTCCCTCCCTCTCTCTCTCTCTCCCTCTCTCTCTCTCTCTCCTCTCCTCTCTCTCTCTCTCTCTCTCTCTCTCTCTCTCTCTCTCTATCTCTATCTCTCTCTATCGCTCGTCGTCGCTCTAGCGATACCTGGTGCCTCCGTTGTTTCCTTACCTCCCCCTTTACGCAACCACACGCCGCCCCCCCCCTAAGCCCGCGGACCGACCGGCCCGGCCCCCCGCCCTCGCCGAGAGCCACTCGCCATGCCACCGCGTGCACGCACGCGATTTCCAAAGCGTCGACAGATGGCTCCTGCGCGCAGCGGCTCTCCCTTCTCTTTCTCTCTCTCCCTCTCTTCGGGCTAACTCTCGCTCCTCGCTCAGTCGCGCTCAGCTTCGCGCGCGCTCTCCCTCTCTCGCTCCCTCGGCCCCGTTGCGCGGCGCCGTCGGGCAGGCCAACGCGAAACGCGACTCTTCGTCTCTCTCGGGTCGCTTCAGTCGGTCCTCGATCCGCGTCCCGGACTCGTGTGCGTGCGTCCGAAGGAGCTGTCGAGTTGCCCACACGGTTAAGCGGACTCAGCCAGTGCCGAGCGCGGAATGTCATTGCGAGGAGTTGCGACGCGCCGCGTACAGTGTGTTGCACGAGAGGACGTCGGTTGAGCTGAAGTACGGAGAGGGAAGGAGAAGAGAAGAAGAAAAGAAGCAGGAGGAGACGGAGGAGCAGGCGAAGTAAAAAGAACGAGAGGTAATGGACGGCGATGTATCTGGAAATGCTAGAGAAATTTTTTTAAGCCATCGACGGGGTCCCCCATTGATTAGCAACGTAACGCCGAGTGTGCGATTTTTCGCAGCGCATGTGTTGTGTGATTTGGAGAAAGTGGCTTTGTTGCCCCCTTTGATAACGTGACGTGGTTTTGTGCCTGACGATGTGGCCGACATGTTGTCTCTGTTTTTGTTAATGTCTTCGCGTTAGAGTTATTGTTATTGTTATTACTGTAGTTATTTTTTTATCATTGTTACTGCTGTTTTACTGCTACTCCTGATACTGTTGCTGCTGCTGCTGCTGACGCCGCCGCCGCCGCTGCTGGTGTTGCTGCTGCTGCTCACCGTGTTTTTGTTGCTGCTTTTACAGTTTTTTCGGTTTCTCGTCTTTTGCGATGGCCGCTCGACGTTGGAGCGTTCCTTTATCGCTTATTGAGATTAAACGTAAAGCCAGGCTCTCGCAAAAGCAGCTGCTGGCTTTTCACGATTCTAGTTCTTACGCTTGACAGTTATAACGGAGATGGGAGTCTTGCCAGCGCTTCTTACCGTTAAGAATTTTTATTTGATAACAGTGTGCCATGTAGAGGGGCAAGAGAGGCTCCGTCGATATTATCTTTACGCGCGATAAAAAACAATGCGGACTTCGTTGCCATTGCGCGATGATTTTTACCTGTCCAAAGTATATTCCGCGCCGCTCCTGCGATCTCGATTCGCATGCTTTGATGATGTGCTTCGTATACGCCTCGATTAATAATGTGTGCGGCTCAAAAGCCGATTAAATCATCGGCTTGAAACTTCATTTCATAGATCTTCCGCTGCTTGTTTTTTCTTTATTTCTTTTTTCACTATCTTTTTTCCTCTCATTCTATCACTATTTTTACTCGTTCAACTGACTTGTTTTCAGTACTAAGAATTAGCGATTAATTTATTCATTTACGGTCTTTATACGTTCGTTATCGGTATCGTGTCAAAGAGGTTTTGATTTAAAGGGTTACCTGGTAAATATTCCATTCAATTTGAATACCATATTATCAATTTTATGCGTTTCGGTTAGATTAAAAATAAAAAAAAAAGGTTGAAAAATCCATTGTCTTTTCCAATTATTTTCCGGAATGCCGCAAGATTTATAATATGTAAATTGTTTCGTTTTTGTCGCTATGACTCAATTTAAATACATTTTATTGAATGTTCACGTAGTTAAGAGCAATTTGTCAGATTTTCATACTCTCCTATTTAACTGTTAAACACATTTACTAGTTTTTGGGACGTAAAAGATTGAAAAAAAAAATGAAAACTCTCGACAATGATATGATCAACTCTTTTAAAAGTCTCGCAATTAAATTACGAAGGACAATATTTAATACATCAACAGAGAAATTATTAAAAATAATTGAACGACGATAAAAAAAAGTTTTCGGCCGACACGCTGCCACAGTTAAGGGAATCGCAGTTGAGGAGGAAAGAAAATACATTGTGGAGCAAATCGTGCACTCAACTTCGTGAATATATTACGCCATAGACAAATATTTAAGATCGCCAAGTGGAAGGGATTTGAACGATAGATAGTATATATAAAGTCGTATAGATGATGAGAAAAACGGCAAAACGATAATGCAATCCTTTTATTCTTCTCGCATTCGGAACTTTGTCTTTTTCTCCTGTGATTTCCTTTGCTATTTTTTCTTTTTATTGAAGCATCTTGAAAATAATTAAAATTAAAAAAACACGCCATACAATAAAAACAACTTAACCACTAGAAATCCATACTGTAAATTTATAGATTAAAATACTATTAAGTATAATATATATCTCTTAACCTGTAATCCAGTTGATTAAAGCTTTCAATTAAATTGTGATAAACAAATTACTTTATAGTGGATATTTTGTATATTAATTTAGATGTACAGCATTATGGCATTATTGTATTTCTTATTTTATTAATGCTCATCTCAGAAATGATATTCAGTTAGAATTTCAGCTTAAAAAGAACGAAGGAGTAATTTTAATTAAACCCTTTTATGATTGTTAAATTCAGTTTAGTTTTACAGTATGAATGCAATGGCATTTTTAAATAATGTAATGTCACGATTAGTTAACTGGGCTTGCAAGTTGTCAATATATGTACATGTACAAAAAAGAAAAACTGAAAATACATAAAAATAATGCATGCAAACGTAATTATTGAAAACATTTGAATTTCGTGGATTGGAGATATTTTCAAAAGTTTTAATCACCTAGTAGCTTAAATATCATTTTCTATGGCGTACTATCGCATAAATCGCAGATTACAAAGTGAAAAAAGTGTCAAGAATTTGCGTCCAAATTTTACGCGTTTGACGCGTTAAATGACGTACGTATTATTAAGACAAATCACTAATCCGCAAGGGTGGTCGAGTTCGAATTATAATGCAGTTCGTAGGAATATCCAGGTATGGTCATCACTTATACTTTTTAATCGAGCATTCTTAATCCAATGTGCGGGCGTAACGTGCAGGTAGTCCAAATGTCCGTCTCAGCGCACAGTGAACCCCCACAGGCAGGGGCAAGCATAGGCGGAAACGCCCGCGAGAAGGGACACGGGGCACGTAAGCGAGTGACTACGGTCTCAGGGTGTCGGGGCTGGGAAAAAGTTCGTCCGCAATCGAGGCGCGGCCCAGTGGCGATCTCGTTAAAAGGCGCATTGCTATCGGCGGCATAAGGCCGTGGCCGGCTGCTGAGCGCAGCAAAGGTGCAACGCGATTAGGTAAATTGATATTTCGTCGGTCGTCAGGGCGTTGAAGTGTGCGAGATCCGGTCCCCTTTTTAAGCTTCCACCCTGCGCCCGCAATAATGCAGTCGTGCGTGCACTGTCAGCAGGTCGTCGAGGGCTCGGGCCTCTTTTCTAAAACGAATCATCGTCTTCTGTGCGCCACGAGGGGCGTAGAGGTGTGGAATAGCCAATAGCGACGGAGGGAAACGAGGTACGGGGCACGGCCGAGGTCTATTTAACGATTGTGCACCGTTGTGCCCGAGTTCTCCGTTGAAAGACGGAGAGGCGGCACCGCCGCCGTGCCCGCTCGTCACCCGGAACCGAACGGACCGATCGACCCGGACGAGCTGCAGGTCGCAACTCTCGATGTTCTTTAGACGGTTTAAATTTCCTAATTTACTTGCCTTTCTGTAACGCCCGCCAATGAGTGCCTTTCTCTAACCACCGCGGCGAATTCCTTTGTAGCAACTAGCCTCGCTAGTTTATCCGCAATCTCGTTTCCTTTAATGCTTCCTCATGACCCGCACAGTCTGTAGTAGCGCAAGGCGGTTTTCATTTTCCACCAGACTGCTAAGCGCAGAATTTCCAAGAGAGTGTAAAGCTTTAACTGCTTCGCATCTTTACGTACGGCATAAAGAGGAATTTCAGTTTCTTCTTTTTTTTAGGCTCTCTTGCTTTTGTGCAACCTCGCCTCTTCTTTGCCAGTGAGAGCTCGTATGCGCGCCTAGCTAATGAAATTATCAAGATTTTTTTTAAACCGCGATTTTTACAATCGCCGTGAACGGAAGCCTTTTTTTCAATCTAGCCAACTACCAATTGATGCCTCTTTTCACGATGAGAATGATGCAGTAATGGATTTTCAGTCGCTTAAATAGTTAAAAAAAAATTTTTTTTTTCAAGACGATTAGTGAAAAACCTACATTCTTGTATTTTGTACGTTTATTCAATATGTACAGTATCCGTGAAACGATGGGAAGGGGTATGGCTGATCGTGGATGAAAGTTTTTACTTAAAATTAATTAGAATAAATTGCCACTACTATTTTAATCAATAATTAATATTGATATCTTTGATTGACAGTAACGAATGATAATTTTATTGAAATTTTAAATTATCGATTAAAAATATAATATAATAATAGCATTCAACGTATCATAACATTTATGGCTATTTTTACGTAGAATAACCAGAATATATCTTTTATATTAGGCTGCCCTTCAAAATTTATAAGAATATATTGAAAAAATGTTTTCCATTTGAACAAATTTATATCATGAAAACAAGTTCAATAAAAATATTTTATTTATGATCATTATGAGAAATATTACATATGCATAAACGTATTTACTGTAAAATAATGAGCTCTTCAAAGTGTTTTATTTTTTTAGAAAAATACACCTATTTTGATATTATGAAATTAATAAGCAACAAATAAATAAATTTATAATATCATACTAATTTAATGCTCAAATATAATATAATTTCTCTAAATACAGTAATGTCTACGTCTTAATATTAAACGCTACCATTTCAATCGTGCTCATTCTGTATTATAATCATAAATTCTAACTAGCAGTATTCGTAACTTTTCAAAATAATGTATGTTTATGAAATGAAATAATAGTTAACAATAGTTGAAAGTGATATAATACATTATTAGCATTAGTTAATGAATGATATATTTAAAGAGAGAGAAAGACAGAGCGAGTAGGAGGAGGAGGATTTAAAGAGAGTAAAGAGGAGGTGGAGAGAAGATGAGTGGGAGATAGTGAAGTTGAGTCCGAAAAGAGGTAGTAGGTGAAATCACTAGTTACGGACATAGCGATGGAAATATCTGTATTGGGAACAAGGAAGATAGTCTGAACCCGAACGAGAGACAAGGTAATAGTGAAGTGGCCCTTGTCGAGCGTATTACCGATACCCAAGGCTACTTCCACCGCTGCTAGTAGTAGTCGATATTAATCGTTGCTGCCGAAAGCACGTTTAAGCTATCGATCTCGTGAACTCGGAACACCCCTGCACGGCGCTCAACTTATGAGAGCTAGTGTGTACCAGACTTTGCCTTCGGTTCCTCTCTTCTCTGTCTCTCTACCAGCCGGGGGTATAGAGATAGAGACGTTGAAGCACAAGTGCCTGTATACCACCGACTCCTGCTCTAAGCCCCCCCCATCCACCCTCCGCCGCGCCGCTCTTCATTCCCCCTCATACCACCGCATGTCCCCTCGTACTACCTCACACCGCTGTACTTGCTCGCTCGCTCGCGCAAGCCTACAGACGCATACAGTCGCGCACTCTTGTGATGCCGTTGCGAGGGTGCACAAAGTAATTACCCGGGTTTGAGTGCTCTGGGGCCCAGGCAGAGCCAGCAGCAGCTTGACGAGCGACGAGGTGAGAGAGAGAGGGAGTGAGAGAGAGAGGGAGGGAGGGAGGGAGAGAGAAGGAGAGGGAGACAGGAGCAACGTCTCCGACGTAGACACCCTTGCGGCTTGCCGACGGAGGTGATGACGGCGACGTTCTCGCGCCTGCTGAATCCTTATTGATAGGTGCTTCCGTTTCGTAACGATCCATTAGAAGAGAAAGGTGCTATCGAGCATTTGAGTATCAATATCGAGAGGCTTGCGAACTGTCTGTTCCCCGGACTGGAACTCTCCTCCTGGTTAATCTGCGCTGTTCACCGGGGGTAAGCTTCATCCTTTCAGCCACTCGAGCCATGATTTACCAATACTCCGACTCTTTTATGCTTCGAACCCGCCTACGCCTGACGTCCCTTTTTTCTCCTATCTTTTATTTTACTTTATTTCGCGTTGTACTTTTTGCAGCCATGTGTGTTTACTGGGTGATTCGCGTGTACGAATCCAGTCGAGGTGGATTCGTGCTACTCGTATATTACACGGCATTGCGAATCTTAACTTCTGACTGGATAATTTTCTCTTTTCGTCATCCTATTCGGAATTGCTTCGATAGATCGTTTATTTATAAAGGAACGTCCAAGCCATGCCCTACTGTTATACTCGCGGCTCAATTCACTTGCTTCTATTGGATTTGTATCTTTATTTACTAATAAATTGATATCAGTTAGCGAACACATTGTATGAATCGGTTCATATTACCACGTATAATTTTTTAACATGTATACACACACAACACGTATACATATATAAGCTAACATTATAATTGATTATAATTCTTAAAATAAATCTTTTAAAATACATTTATAATGTTTAGATTTACTATTGACAATAAACATATGCGCATTAATCAATAGAATTTGTATAAGATATTAAATTCGGGCAAGAAAGTTTAAATTTGTTTGAAATTGTTGTCATGCTGCCTCCTAGTAAGTTCATTAATCAAGAGGATAAATTGATTATACTTGAAAATTAGGTATGTATAGGAAAAATGATAATCTTACTCATTATAATATCTTTTTGAATCAAATATAAGACATTTTCAATATTAATGGAACTATTAATAGAATTGTTAACCTCAATTTACAATTCGTCCCATTTTGCACGTGATAACTTTCCTATAAAGCTAATAGTTAATATTTTACAAAAAAAATTCTTTCCTAATGAAGCAACAAATATTTCACTGTCCCGATTCATCCAGAACTCGTTTATCGATGTATAATCGGCGATGTATATAGACGACAATCTGGACGTGTAAATAAGGGAGGGGCTAAAAATGCATCGGGCACTGATATCATCAATAAATATTAATCCAACGAGGCGTCGAGGAGACCAGAGCGATCTCGATTTAGCACCCGTTTCTCATTCGCATACCATCGTTCTCATATCGACTTAATAGCTAATTATCCAATGCAAATACTAAAGACTTGCAAGGAAATCCTGCACACAACGTATTCGGAGCTCGAGGCATTAGGAAAGAGGGTCCAACATCATCAGCGCGTATGCTGCCGAGCCCCGGGCACCCTTTTCAAGGTTGACCGAATCCGTTAACAACGGAGCCTTTCCTTGTCTCTATTTCACTCCTTTTAGTAGCCAGTCTAAGCCCCTTCCTCCTGTTCGCCAAGCTTTCACACACACGCGCGCGCGTGCCCTTCTCCCGAGCCACCGTTCCTCACTACCCCCAGCAGTCACCACTCGACAACTCGACGATTCCTTCACCTTCCTCCAAGCGACGACTGGTTCGCCCACTATTTGTTCGCATATTTCTCCATAATGCATTTTTCCTTTATAAAATATGCGTTCGCAAGTCATGTGGGTGTACTCGAGCGCGCGTATATATATTTTTGGGGTTAATTTGAAATATGGGTAGAAACATACATTTCATCCAGGTGAAATTTACAGACCATTTTTCAGATTTTGAATGCACCGTGATTCAATGGTGCATTCTAATAATTACATCGACGTAGCAGTCATTTGAAAAAAAAAAAAAAAAAACAAATTACATTTGTAATTTCGTACAGGGAAATAATTGAATTCGTTAAATGATGTATAGATATTCATGTTATTATGCAAGTTTTTACGATTTCAATAAAGTTCTACTTTCTTATGAATATAAATTGGAAAATAACTTATTCTACATAGTATTCGAATTGCGTGAACTTGCGAATTCTCATTACGAGGGCAAACATCGGAATTACCAATAAACTTTACCTATTTGAAAATTGTGACTAAGTACAAGTCATTTCTAACAATATATCCTTCGAACTCTAACAATTTATCTGCCTCTAGTTTACCATCCTTCCTCCATTGACTTTCTAGTTCTCCTTTCCATATGCTCGTCACTCTCGCGAAACCCGTCGGTACGATCCCCACCAGTCAAGTTCGGAAGAGTGATGCAGAAACTATGGGTTCGCGAGAGGATAAAAAATACGCTTGGAGGACAGGAACAGCCGAGCCAAGTTCGGGTAGTTAAAATCAAACCCATCGAAGAGAGTGACTTTGGGCACATGAAAGAAACAGAATGTGTGTGTATGTGTGTGTGTGTGAGAGATAGAGAGAGAGTGACACCCCTTACTATCCCTTGGGCGTGGTAACCTCTTTCAAAAATCGGCTACTGACATCTTCGAGTTTTCTCACTCTTTATCACTCTCTATCTTTCCCTTTCTCCAGGATATTTCGTGCTTTTCCTCCCTCTTGCCGTTTTCCAAAACTACATTCAATATTCCCAAAAGGCTTTCTGTCTTTGTCCTCGAATGGTGAATAACCTACTAGCTGCGGATTTTGCAATCGGTGCTTGTCAACTGGTGGCTTTTTTTCTTATTCTGTTTCCTTCCCTATCTCTGCCCGTTCTTCTTCATATTTATCTTCACTCTTCGCCAGTCTTGAGTAGACTAGTGTTGCGGAGTAATGTTGAATCTGTTAGAATTCCAACGCCGACTTGGAAATCATCGAGTGCTCGTATGTAGTGGGCTATTTTTTTTATTCTTTAAAAATACAGATCATTTTTAGATTTTTCTTATGTAGTTTCGTATGGCCATCGATCTAGTCGCTCCTGCTTATGCGAATCATGCATCTATAGGGAGATCGAAATGCTTTGTTTACATAAGCCAAGAGAATTAGAGGAGAACAGAGGCAGAAAGTGAAGTGTAATGAGTGCGTGTGTGGGTGAGTGAGAGCAAGTGAAAGAAAGCGAATAAAGAAAAGAGAGTAATCTACTAATATAAACGTAAAGATGTTTGAGAAAATCGGTAAATTGTCAGTGGTATGTTGCAGAGTCGTGAAAGATCGATACGTGTGTTCTTTTAGAAAGGAAGTGAGCGAGCGAGAAACGTCAATGGCAACAATTGCCATCCAGCAGACATGCCCTCACAATCTTATCAAAACCAGGCGAAATGTCGTCCGTGAAGCCAAAAAATGGAAAAAAGAAAAAAGTAAAAAATTTAAAAGTCAAATAGAACATGTCAAGATCCAGACTATCGCGTGTAATTGAATTATAGTTACTCGCAGCTATTGGGAGAGGGGGGAGCCTGTAAGAGGAGTCGACGGAGGGCTACGTTTAGAGAGAAAAGCCCTTGAGCCGTGACAGGGATGTTGAAAAGTATATCATAGGAATGCTTTCATCGCCTCGACCTCCGTATCTGGGATTTGCCACGTACGTAGGTAGGCTAGTGCGCGTAGTCTGCTTCAGTCATTTCGATTACTGACAAATAAGAGACGTAACAATAGCTACTGCGCCGCCGCTATTGCTGTCGTGTGCATCCGTGTCATCGTCGCTGTTGCCGCGCATGTTAACTCTCCGAGCTCGGAACTCCACAACTGCCAGAATCCATACTCTGTCTCCCTGTTCATCTGCGTCTAGCCTCTTTAATTCCAGCTCCTCTCTCAGTTGTTTAGCAGTTTTTGTCTTTTGTCGCGTCACCAGTATCCGTTGTATTGGAGTTGAACATCTAACCGACTGCTTTCATCGCTCATTATCCGACCCTTGTGTTCTCTCGGTATAATCATTTGCTGGTGTACTTTCATGAGCTTTCGAGCTCGGCTAGTCTTTCTAAAAAATTTAGCACCGTGCCAGAATCCTGATTTTCAAGTTCCTTTCACAGAGGGATTTCCTGAAGGCGTTATTAACGCAACTGATGATTATTACAATGCAAGGGATATTAATGCAATGTCAATGCGGTCCGCAGGACGACTAATTGGATTGTCTCGGTGAAGCGGAGTTTGAATTGTAGTCGTTCTTGGCATGGATTTTCTTTTTTGAAAAATTAAGGACGGCATATATTTTCGTAAATTATACATTTTATAAATCAAGTTACCCCTCCTACGTTTAACATGCTTCAGTGACTTTTAATTTTAACTCTTTACAATGCGTATATACATCTTACATGCCATGAATTATACGTGAAAGAATTATTGTATTTTTAAATTGGTTCACGTCAAGCGTCATCATTTTAGACTAATCATAATAATATAGAAATTGCTTTTATTAAAAAATACTTATTAAAATGTACTACCGCTACCATTAGTGCGCACACCCGTGCACATTATTTCTCGGAGTCGCTTGTTTCAATCTTATTAATTATGCTTCTAGATTACGATATAGTAAGCTACTTCATTTGTATGCGATGCTTATAACAAAAGAAAATTTTTAACTGTTCATAAATCGCCATTATCTCATCCATTCGTAAACATAAATTCGAATTCATTATCAGGTGCATCAACAAAATGATAAATCGCGGAATTCACCCTTGATGTCATTCCTGTCTACATAACCGCTTCGTCCCGCATTTTAGTCGCTGCATTTGGATCGCACTCTTTCGACGTTACCTTGTTTACCTAATACCTACCTATTCGGAGAGGAGGGCAATTCGTGCGGGAGCTCGCAAAAATCTGCCTCTCATCGTCGTCTCTTCCTCATTATTCGCTTCTTGTTCAACGACACAGAGCCGCCTTTTCGTGTCCTCTCTGCCACACCCCCCCTCCCTTTGCCGGTTACCGACGACCCGATGCCGCCAACAGTTGTAGTCCTCGCTAATTCAGTTTCGTCTGTCCGGGCGGCCCTTGCGACATAGCTGACGAATCTTCGCTCCCGCCGGATAGATTTACACTTGACACTCGTCCTCGGAAATTATCATTCATAATGGCTCGTTAGGGCAAAATTATTGGATTAGTTGCTGAGCGAGCGTTAGTGTCGCTGGATTTACGAAAGAGCGCGACAGAGCAGGCAGGAGTCTGCGGCTTAATGCGATGCATACAGCTCGAAACTTGCCCCGGGAAGTTCGTATATAGATCGGCAGGGCCGCCGATGTGTACGCCGCTGCCTGCCAAGGGCTTCTGGACGCCGGCGGTCGTTGAGTGGGGGAAGGACGGAGTAGTGTACGGAAGCCAAGAGGAGGCAAATGAAGAGGAGAGAATGAGAGAGAGAGAGAGAGAGAGAGAGAGAGAGAGAGAGAGAGAGAGAGAGAGAGAGAGAGAGAGATAGAGAGAGGGAGAGATAGCGAGCAACGTGCTGGAGCACGACGAGGAGCTCTCCTAGTTATTTTAGCAAAGGACCTCCCACCAATGACTCGTCGTCATCTTCTCCTTCTTCTTCTTCTTATTCATCATCATCAACATCTTCTTCTTTTCCTTCTTCTTCTTCTTATCCTTTTTCTTCTTCTTCTTCTTCTTCTTCTTGTTTTTCTCCTTCGACGAGCCGCGCTTTTTGAGCTGCTGATTCGGCAAACGGGTTTTGTGTGGCTTCAAAAGTTAGATTGTTAATTTGCCGGCCCGTGGATTAAAAGTACAACAGTTGCCAGCGTGTATATTGGCCGCTTCCAGGGATCCCACCTAAGAGTGGCCTCTCTGCTCGGCCTTTTTATCGCCTTACAGGCTGATGTTAATAGGCGCGTGGACATTTCAGAGAGATAAAAGCAGATGAGATGGCTTTCAATTAGCCGATCCCTTTTGTGAAAAATCTGATGGATAATGAGGTCGCTCCTGGCCGACGTTTTTTTTCGGGGCGGAGATTGTTAATTCTCTTGCGCGATGGGAGCTAAGCTTTCAAAGGGGCAAGGGCGTCCGGTTAAGTGTAGCTGTTTGCCGAGACAGAATTTCGTTCGATAGTTTTTAAATGAAATATCCCCCTCCCTGCCACGCCCCAACTATCGCCGCGAACCAAGATATTCGTGCTTTTCCTGCAGGAAGTAAAAAAAACGAGTTTTTGATTAAATTGAAGAAAATTGAAATAGCAGTACTTAATTGCCCTATGTCTTTAATTTTTAAACTGATTATTCATGATATCAGAAAATTACAGCTCAGTTTGCCTTTTGTAATTTGAGTCGTCTTACACACCCTCGTCAACGAATTCGTACACAAATTTATCGTGTTCGGATGAATTGTGTGTGCTAAATATACAACATTGAAATGTGCAATTAGCGAACAGTTCCCCAAAAAAAGAGGACATTGTTGGAAAATTTCAAGACCAGCCATTCGAAGATAGATTTCTTAGTCTTCTTATAATAATATACTTTAATTCATAAGTTTGTAACTTTATTCATGAGTTTCATTAGCAGTCCATAAATAAGAAGCCGCGTTATACAAAGCTTAAGTTTGAACTTAATTATTTTAACACGTACGTATTATTAAACTTTGTGAAATATGGCAAAACTTAGACTAAAGTTAGTTATTAAATATATCTAATCTATTTCTTACTTACATCTTACTATTCATTTGCTTTGTAAATCACATTGCTGTAATGAAAATACCACACTGTGTATTCGATTGCACTCCTCCTTATTAGGGATTAATGAGGTCTAGCAATGCATTGATTTCGAGATAAATCGATAAGCAGAATATAATGGAATAAAATTAGCATCAATAACTGAGAAGCAATTGTTTTTCGCTGATGTGGAGCTAATACGATACAATTTCATAATAGTCTCGACGTAAAATTGCAACTTACCGAATCGATCAGTTAGATTTGATGAAGGAGTACGTAAAATTAAGAATACCAAATTCTGGCGCATATAAATGTAAATGAAACGTAAATCATATCGCACCCTTCACACTCGAAATATTCTACTGCATTTTGCACTAACGCCAAAATCGGTATCTCATTACGATCTTATTTGCATATCGTCGTAATATATCTACATATACTTGCAGAAGCTGATCACTCCCCCCCCCATCATTTTTTCATCGCGTGTGTGCGCACACACGTACACAAACACCTGCCTACTATGAAAGCTCTTTACAAACGCTCGCTTGTGGATATTAATGCTTGATACTCAGACTGACATACATCTGCTTAAGTTTGATAAGCTTATCGTTTCGCGCAACTGGATATTACGTTGACTCTCTCATCTTACAGTGTCTTGTGCCAAAATGTACTTGTAAATATAGATATAGGTAAGATGTAGTCGTCTGCTTACGCGAATCATTCATCACCTACAGCTCGTCTTTGTTATTTACTAAATTTTATCGATCTTCTTAGTTTCGCTTTCCATGTTCTCCCGTATTAATCTTTCATCAAAACGGCTTTACTCAGCTTTATTCGCTGATTATCATAATTATACACGCGGTCTCGTATTTGTGCAAGTCAATACATTATATTATTTTCTCTTCTTATGCAAAAATATAAAGACAGAAGTTAACCTGCTTTTTTCACCTGCTTGGCCATTTTTTTTGTTTTTCTGCCAAGATTTAGCAAAGTTATAGTTATTTGAATCTCCTCGAATAATATAGATCGTTGGGGTGGCTTATTTTTCTCCTTCTACTCGACCTCTCTTTTTTTTTACTTTTTGTTTACGGATTATCTCTACTGATCTTGTGGTTAGTTTCTTGCGTGAAATGTTTCGAAGCAAGATGATAAGGGAAAATTTATGAAAAGAATTTCGAGTGGGAGAGAAATGGATCTTTCAGTGTTTTACGGGTGGACTCTTTTTTCACGATGAATTTCATTGTCGATGAAAGTGATTTATCATATTATGATGATTGAACATGAAGAATGAATAATTGCTTGTTGCCTTGAAATTAAAAAAACGCTGACTACATCAAAGAATATTGCTTGTTGTTGCTATTGTTGTTATTGTTTGTTATTAACATTATAATTTATTATAATTATTTATTATAATAATAATGATTATTATTATTATATTAAAAGTTTATTTTTAATGTAGCAAAAATTGATTTTGTACTTAAACCTTTGACGTATCCATTCATAACCGAGAGTTCACTAATAAATTTTCTTCGAGAACTGTAATTTTCATTGAAAAAATCATTTTTATGAAACCCAGTGAACAATTTCATGAAAAAAATTTATTAATAAAAAAAGTTTATATTTATTAAAGAGCTAAGCTCTTTGAAGGTGTTTTTTTAAATAAGAAGTCTTTTAACTGCTCCGTAAAGGAATGCTCGATAAATTTCCGTTTGACCACAAAAAACTCAATGAACATAAAAACTCGATCTATTAGAATGCAAATTTTACTTTCTACCTCATACTACCCTCAAAAAAGAAAGATGGAAAAAGTCTACTTTTAAAATTCACTTCATTTGTAGCGATATAAGATATAAACTCGGTACAGCTGTTTCACGAAGTACAGAAAACTCCTATTGTAATCGTATTAACTTCCTTCACATGTGTATCAAACGTGAGGAGGTTTTCGGAAAAATAGGGAGAAAAAGAATTCGTCCCTCGGAAGCGTATTCATTATCGAAGGACCGCACATGCGACAAGCAAATGATAATAAATTCCTTAAAATACATTAACGAACGCCCGGCGTGCGAACCGATGCCGCGATTCAACAATGTATTCATGAAAGCTCGCGAGCTCCACCATTACACGTACTTCATCACGAAAGCGAGCCTTCGGATTCGCAGTATAATGTAACCGGTGCTCTGATATATTCAACTTCCCTTCCTCTTTTTATTTACTTTTTGTATGAATATGTTTACAAAGATGTACCCTGGCGTGTTCATCTTCTATAAAGACGGTGGAAACGAGCATATTTCATTATGCAACCCGGCTCGACACTTTTTCCGGAAGCTATAGCTATTTGGTAGCCTTAGACGGCGCACCGCAAGATGCGAAATATCGATATATTCAATACGGGTTTAAGCTTTTTGTATTGAAAACCTATACACGCGCATGTAAGTGCGTTATTCTTTCGCACTGGGGAATCGGCACCAACGAAAGTAAAATTGATTTTTCAATTTTTAGATGGCTATTACCTTTTGTATTTATAATAAAACCTTGCTCTCTTTTAACTTCTCTAATTTAACTTTTTGAAACCCGATCGTCGTTTTCTGTATCTACTTTAAAAAATTCCAATTTATCGATTGTTTAAAGTTTTCATAAGTTCAGAATTTAAGCTTTAGACTTTTAGATTTTTTTTTGAGATATTGTTTCAAGTTTTATGGAAATATCATAGCTTTAATTACAGTAAATTTATACTTCATTGTAATTTCACGTTTATAACTAGCAATTTCATTTAATTTGCAATAAATTTGCTAATATTTGTTTCAATTAATATTCACTGTACTCGCAAAGATGAGCTCCGAAGCTACATAATTATTGTTATTATTTCTTGTTTTAATTAATTTAGCAGTTAATTGTAAAAATTATATATGAATATATACTCGGCTAAATTAAATACTACCTTCAAACCATTAATTTTCATCCAATTTAAATTGTTTTGACCAGAAATTGACAATAGGAATTGAAAATTTCATTACTTACTAATTCAGTAAATGATGTTAAGTCATCAATAAAAAATTATAATAATTTAGTTGAAAATTCGTGGAAGGTCTTCTCAATCTTTCAGAATTATTGACAATGTCTTCAAATGCTTTAACGATTTATTTTTAAGAATCCCAATAATTCTTATCGCAATGCCAATAGCCGTACATAATTTTAAAAAATTAATGTGATGTCGATGTTAATGGGTAATGAGAATAAGCGGTGACGATCAAAAGTATTGTAATAGTCGCTTTTATTATATTCATTACGAGTTTTCAATGTTGTAGTCTAAAACATATGTAATATTTTTATATAGGGCAGAAATTTACTAAAATAAAAGCGTGAATAATTTTATTCTCTGCTCAAGTCTAATTGAGCTTTGCATGCAAACGGTTTAAATTGTACTTCATTTAACATTTAATTATTATAGATCACTCCAATTCAAAATTAAAGAAAATAATTGTTATCAAGATTTCGCTTAAATATCATACATTCATAATAATTTAAAAATCCATAATATGTGATCTTTACAATAAAATCTGTTGTATAACTTACAAGACAAAAGAACAAAAACCACAGTGGCTTATGAAATATAAATTTAAGGATCATTTAAAAAGATGTATTAACAAAAATATTTAGCAATATTTTACTTGAAAAAAAGTCTTATAAATTAAAAAAAAGTAGGAATGATACATGTGAAATACACAGTACGATAACGACATAAGGGGAAATTTCACAAATAAACTGTAATGTAGATGATGTTTAGTAGAGAAATGCCAAATACACGATACAAAATTATGTGATCTACAAAACAAGTGTGAAGAAAGTTATTCAGCAGCCAAAGATCAAGGGAGGAAGCATTCGCGTGTTGTTTTATCGAGGAATAGTTAATTCAGACGCTGCGTAGATGCCGGAAGTGACGTTGTCAGGAGCCACAACTATAAGGAAGTTATTTAGGTCGTAGTTATGGAAGTACTCGACGCCCAGGCGAAACTTTGCTGGACGGTGACGTCTTCTCTCTCTCTCTCTCTCTCTCTCTCTCTCTCTCTCTCTCTCTCTCTCTCTCTCGATCCTTGGCCAATGCACACAAGTGCCACCCAACCTTTTTCTTATTCCATGTCCTCGTCGGCTCCATTCCTTTTGATTATTTGTTTGCTATCTTTTACTCGAGACTGTGTTTCGTTCGCGGATTCACTGTCTCATCCCGTTTCTTCTCGTTTGTCAGAGGATTTTTCTGTGCGCTGAATTGATATTGAAATCGTTATTTACACGTACGACGTCCACACTTTTGTTCACTTTTTAACAAAAGTTTCTGGTTTTTCAATTTCCGTTAATACGAGACTAATACTGATTTCGTTGACAAAATCTTTTTTGTCTGAATACTCGGATGTTGTTTTTAATGTAATTGTTTTTATTATTTAACAGTTGTGGCAGAAATTATACGTCAAGTGACTCATTCGCTTTTACGATATTTCTTTTTTTCTTGTCACTACTCCTGTACACGTGCAATCTTCTTTCTTTCGAATTTCATTCTATGTCGGCGAATGGCCATTGAAGTCGAGTGTTATTAAAGAATAAGTGGGTTCAGTCTCCTCGAAAAATTTAGCACGAATATGGCTAAGATTGCGTAGAACAAAACCTAAATTTATGTATTCGAACAAACTTTCAACTTACAGATGCTGCGGCTACGAAGTTTTCTTACAAAACTCGTTACTTCTCTTGTATTTATACCCGACAAGACTGTTATTGACGCAAAAAAATTCACTGGCTAAAATAAACGCTGCTATTTTCAAAGTACAAAATCTTAACTTATTATGTTATCGAGAAGAAATTTGCATTAGCAAATAAAAAGAAATTCTTATCCTCGCGTGCCCACGAAAATAAGAATCCCTTTTTATAATAGTATGGGCTTTCGTGTTTTTCGGCGAAACTCATCACCTATACAATGCCGAGGCACGTAAGTATACATACGCACAAGATTACGTTTGCACGTGAACATATATTATTTATCCGAGATACACGCAAGTAATTTAGTATATTTTCAAATTACTTCCTGCGTACTATCCATCTTCGCACCTGTCTGTCTGACAATTCATCACATTGTGTGTGAGCCAAGTGAGGTGCAGATGAAACGAGCGTGTTTTTTGTCCTGCTTTTTATTTCTCAAGGTTTTTCGTTTTTCCTTTAAACTTGAGGCATTCGCGTATGTTTTCTTCGCTAGCAATAACGTCCTCTCAGTCCTTTCGAGAGTCGGACGTTACTGCCGTGATATATGTGCATTATATAGTGTTTACTTCAGTAATGCTGAGCATCTAGTAGCCAATAAACATTGCTTTTATTGGTCTTTCATTGAAGATGTAAAATATTGCGATTGCTAGTAGATCGTCGATGAAACGACGATAATTAGAGGTGCCTTTTTTTTGAAGCCTAGATATTCTGCAAATATGCATTATCCTAAAACTCTATTGCAATAAAATGCTGTTCTAACAAAATCACCCGGCTATTATTGCTCAAGAGAGTGGAATGTTCGGATATACTTTATGGTGTTGATTTGTCTACACTACACTAACGCATTAAACTGTAAACAGTATAAATTTGAACTATGTATAGCTAATAAATAATATTGGCGAATGTGTAACCTTAAACCGGGCTAATGGATACCGTGGCTCCGTGTGGCTGGTAGTTATTTTAAATTTAGAGAAGAAGGCTATTTAAACAAAAGAGGTAATTGCTGCAAAAAGGTTAATAGAAACGGTGCTCGTGTATTGTAATATCGTGAGAGGCGTGTACAACGGTAATCGTAAGTCGAGGGCACGACTCTGACTGTTTGCACTGACATAAAAAAGGGTTCACGCTGTACCGATTTACTTGCTGTTTCCTTTACGCTTCTCTCTCTCTCTCTCTCTCTCTCTCTCTATCTATCTATCTATCTATCTATCTATCTATATATCTATCTATCTATCTATCTATCTATCTCTCTCTCGCACTGCGTGAGATAAAGTGAGTTTGTCCCTTTAGTCTGACCAGAAGTTCAGCTCGACTGGCGATCTTTTTTTATACAGGAGTGTCAGCACCGGGCTAGTACCACTCCCCGTCATTTACACACGTGCCGCAAAATACACTGGATACTGACTCACCGTGCAATGTTTCTTCCTTAAATTATTCTCTCTCGCTTTGACTTCCCTTCCTCTCTCTTTCTCTCTCTCTCTCTCTCTCTCTCTCTCTCTCTCTCTCTCTCTGTTTTCTAGCTCCCCCCAATTAAAGCCCCCCATCTTTTTTTCTCCGCGGTCCATAGATAAGCTCCCACCTCGCACACGCTGTTTTCTCTAGCAAAACGAGTAATAGTTTTCTTGACAATTGGCGACTGGTTACATAGCAATGATAACATTGGGTGAGGGAAGAGATCGTACTTCTTCATTCTAGTCTCTCTTGTATAATCGGTTGTCTTTGCACTACGTCGGCGGTTTTGATTGTCCCAAATCAAATACACCCAGATTAAGTGGTAAATCGTTTGGCGTCGCGCTGAAATGTCCTTACGCAAAGATATTCCCGATAAATAATCACAAACGTGGAGGATGGCATATACGAATGTCTTTATATTGCTTGTTCTATGATAAAAGAAATCAAAGACTCCAATAGCTCATGAAAAAGAGAAACATAACTTGCGAATAGTACGAGCTAAAATTGTTGTATTTCGGAGCATTTTTGTATTCACGGACGCGACTGGCCGTTATTATTTACAGAGACGTATTTATTTTTATTTTTCACATAGCGATACTTTCTGTTAAACAAGAATGCCGTGTTATGCCCTTGTAAGCGACAAGCCGCGCGTCCTGTTTAAACTAGAGCTCCTGAGAACGTCCTTTTTATTTTGCATTAATGAGTTACGATCTGTTTTTCAGTAATCAGTTTTCACTCTACGTTTTCGTTATTATACGAAACTGAAGTCACTGTGTCGAAAAATTACGAGAACGAAATGCCACCTTTACACATTTGCATAAATACGAGATGTATTCATAATACAAACATGACTTTTTAATTAAGTTAAACGAAACAAAATAGTTAATATTAAAGAGAAATAACATTAAAGCGAATTCATTTTACGAATGAAAGAGCAAATTTATAATACATATTTGAACATAATTTTAATTTTGAATATTTATTACGTATTATATACATCGTGTTCGTTCTAACTTGTCAATGAGTATTTACACATCGATTTTCTTGAAAGCAAAAGAAGCAGGATGAATAATGATTGCAGTTACCAACAAAAGTAGGACCTACGTATCAAGTTGCCGACTAACCTATTTAATTCTCCTTGGCCATTTAATCATCACGTTGCCGACAAAAAGATATTATTCGCTCCACCCAGTTTTTCGAAAATTTCCACCTTTCTAGCAAGATTCGTTCCCGCCTCTCTTTCATCATTTCACTAGTAACTTTTCCGAAACTTTATACCTGCGTATCTCTCGAGCCTTCATCTTCTCTCCACTCTGTCCCTTTACACCCCTCGCGCTGTGCCGACACTTCTGCCGTTCGCTTAGTCCCTATCATCAAAGACAAGAACAACTGCAGCTTTCTCCTTGCGCAGCTTAACGAGTTGGTAGAGCGCCGTCTCCGCAAAAAGACTTATAGATATTTCGCTTGCTCGGAAAACCGCTGGAATACGATAAATTGTTGGAGTTTACAAGCTCACCCACCGAGCATAGTTCGCGCCTCGATGGATTTCATTCCATTTCTCCCGTTTTCTCTCCCTGCCTATCTCTCTCTCTCTCTCTCTCTCTCTCTCTCTCTCTCTATCTCTCTCTCTATCTCTCTCTATCTATCTCTCTCTCTCTATGAAAATCCTATCTTCTCCCACCCCTATTCAAAGATCTTATCAAAAGGAATGCATAAGGAAGTGGTGTGGAATCGGTAAGATGAGTAAAACGTAGAGAATAGGCTGTGGCGCACTAACGCAGAAATGGATTGTCTTATTTTGGCTAATGTAATCAAAATTTATTAAGATACTTCCTTAGCCGGTGGGATTAGCTTATTTCCTTTTTTTCTGTAATAGTAGCAAGGTTTTTATTACTCCTAGTTAATATTATAATTATAAGAAATTCAAGTCATAATTTTACGTCAGTGCATTAATCATGGTTGTATTGTGATAAAATAAATATAGTGCCTCCATATTATGACAGTTCAAGTAGCTTATGAGTTTCATTTTTATTTCAGGTGAGTTGAACGCCAGTATTGATGCTCTCATTTAACAGAAGTATTTGTAAGTATTTAAATTTCCTTCAATTATAAGCTTGAGTACTTTCAGTTCTTATTTTCTAGTCTAGCTATTTAAAGTAAGTTACCTAAAAAACATTATTATAAGAAAAATATTAGCTACTGTATAGAATATTAACGAATGATACGAATGATGGTTACTTTATTTTAATGTTACTAAACTACTTATAAATCTAAAAGAAATGTGAGGCAAATGTCAATATTGAATAACAGAATATTTTCATAAAGTATCGAAACTAGGATAAAAGTATCTTTAGAGGAAAGTAAATACGTATGCAGGGTTTCATTTAAGTTTATTACAGGAAGATTAAAACTTCAGTTAATAGCTTTCCACCTTAAATAAGTCATCATGTATAGAAATCAGATATTCGGAACAATTTAAATAATATTATAATAGTGTTGCTAACATATACATTATAATTTTATTGGCATACTATTGCTTATGTAATTGTGTAATTTGAGGCGAATATTTAAACTAGTTTAGCAACTATCATATTAGCTTCCTTGTTACCTAATATTTGAATATTATATATAACACTCAATTTTTTGATAGACGAATATATATATATATATATATATATATATACATACATATATATATATATATACATACATATATATATATATATCCCGAATTTAAAGCAGTAAGAAATTCGCCGGCCGCGAAGTAGTGGACTGGAAGTGGCCTTACAGATACAGGTAATCAAGAATTTAGAACAGGAGATTGCACAACGGATGTGTATATGTATAAGCATAATAACTCAGCGGTGACAGTAAAAGGGGTAGACGTGCGACATTGTCATAAATATTTTCCATTCGTATTCGCATTTTCAACGACCCTTTATGTAGCCTTGTGGCCGCATTCCGTAATCCGTCGTGCTATTTGTCATATCGAGAACCAGTGCTCCAATTTATCCCGTGGCGCACAATGACGATCGACTGTTAACGCCTCCAGTAGCAAGTGCCAACGCGCGACGTTTTATTACATTTACTCCTCCAATTAAATCCTCACAGTGCCCCACCTCGTCCTCCTTTTCTTCCACGTGTCGTCCTTTTCACCTTTCTCACCAAAAACTCACTAGTCAGACACTTGTCCATCCAGTTGCTACTTGTCGCCCCGCGAAGATGTTTTACTTGCTTGCGGCTGCGGAGCCAGCGATAAATCATCTTTATTGCCCACGGATGACTTTCCTTTTTTCTTTCTATTTTTTACATAACGTTTTTCTTCTATCCCTACTCTTTCCCTCTCTTGTTCCTTCTTTTTCCACTGCCCCTCGCAATCGATCTTTTGGCTTGTTGCGCTCTGTCCGGGAGACTCAATCGATTACACCCTCTTGGATTATATGTTTTTGACAATAATAATGGATTTATGTTGCGTAAGGTGATAACTTCTTTTTCCTTTTTAACGTGTTTTGACACATTGTAAGAGCGCAAGTTCCCTACAGTGCATTGCGTTGATAGGACATATAGATCGGATTGATTGTTCAAGTAATAGCGTTATTTTTAAGTTTGTTTTATAAGGTTATTATAAATGTTACTAAAAGCCTTCCAAATCATTATGATTATGTTATATATCGCTCATTTCCCGCGTTATGAGGTTATATGCACTTTCGCATGAAATTCGATTTCGTAACTTCATAATCTACTCTTAGGAAAGTAAATTTCAAAGTAGGTAACGTTCATATCGTATTATTCAAAAAATTCTAAATAAAAGTTAATAAAATCATGGTGATTGTGAAATTTGTGATGACAGTTATGAGGTCAGAGTAAAAAATTGGAATTTTCATTCATAAAAATCTACCTGATCCTGATTAGATTTAAACCGCATTTTGAACTTTCCTCTTTCAGAAACTAGGGCTCTTCATCCCAACTTCATTTGTACGCATCATTTATACAGAAAAGTAGATTCCTTTTTAGAATATTTAATAATATCAGGTTCTTTTCTCATAGTCTATCCCCTATTTTATTTACAGCAAAGTTTAAGAACTCAAATTTTAATACAACATATGTAACTATTTACTGTACATGTAACAACTGATTAAATTAACCACTTTACTATAAATATTAGCCATTTACTTGACCCCTCAAATAGTAGATTCTTTGTATAGAATAGGTTTATGATCTCATATATCATTAAACTTATCTCTTACAATGATATTAATACACTACTTTTTCCTGAGATAGAGGTTAATTTGTTACAAATGTAACTATATAAATTTAATCTGTCATTAAAAATGCAAAATTATAAACTCTGAAATAATAATAATAATAATAATAATAATAATAATAATAATATATCACAACTTTATATTGTCGATGCTTTCATAATTTTGATTAAAACTAGGTTATTAATGGATTTATCTTTGAAGTAAAAACTTGCATAAATACTCAATACATCCTGATTTTCTGTATATCCATTAAAATGGCATAAATCAAGGTACGGATTCATTATCCATAGAATTAAAAAAAAATATATTATTTTATTAATATAGCCGTATTTTTTTTGTTAAATAATTAAACGAGTTCGAACTTTACATGCTTAAAAGTAAAAAGATTCTGCTTGTACTAAAACTAATCATGCAATGCGTCAATTGATGGCTATAATTTTGCATAAATATTAACCAAACGATTTGTAGACATGTTAACTATTTGACGAATCGGTTTCCGGACTCAATTCAATCAGTCCAGACATAATAAGTACATACATAATAACCAGGAAATCTTCACCGGTGTGAGACATCCGCCTCGTATTTATACTTCTTAGACATTTGCACAGAGTCGAGCAAAGGATGCCTCGACATAAAAGAAATTCCTTTATGAGCGTGTAAACATGAAAGTCGGGCCTGGTTTCGCCGTCGATTCAACACCATTCTATTATGGACTTCCATTCCCATCAATTCTGGCAAAATTGCCCAGGTGGATACCGATCCAATCGAGCAGAGCCGCTTGCGGTGGTTTTCCCGCAATACTCGATAAACAGCACTGAGAGAAAAAAGGGAACTCGAAATGTCGAGGTATATCTGCAGGCATCCGCACATGCACGTGCAGACACACATAGACAGGCTGCGCGCCCTTATCGTCGCCGGGCAAGATCTCGTGCGTCGCTCAAAGGGGCACGACGACAAAAGATCTGCGTCGTCTGGCACGGGGTGCGCGAGTGGACGAGGTTCTGGCTGCCCGAGGAGAGAGACGCTTTATCGTCACGGCCGATCGAGTAGTTCGACAATGACACCGTGGGGGAGGGGGCGGCGTAACCGAGGGTCGGACAGGACACCGCGTTCGTCTTGGTGCTGAACGTAGCGGCGAGGTGTAACCTAAAGGAGGTGGGACCCAACAAAGGCCAAACGAGAGGCGGAAGTGGATTAAGCGAGAGAACGGCGGAATCACCCGAGATGAATTAGATGCGATCTCGAACGAAAGGAAATGCCGGTCGCAGTCAGGAGATGGTGAGCCGCCTTGACTAATCCACGCGATGTTTCAGCCGTTGACTTTCAATGGGCTGCCACCGACTCGCATTAACGAAGTTGGAGCTAATCCTGGGAATGGCTCTACGCTAGAATGGATTATATTTTCCTGCGCGTTATTTTTTCGCGCAAGGTATCATTACTTTACCACTGCAGACGCTTCATTTTGGGTATTTATTTATATGGTCGCAGTTGAATCAAATCTAATGTGCCTGTAATATTAGATGTGCGCATTACTAAGTCTTTTTTAATTTAGATTTTTCATGAAATGGAAGATTTTCTCAATTTGGCTTTTGCTAGTTACAAAAGTGATATTCTAGAAATGAAATCTTCATCGCAACCTCGTCTGTAACATTGATTAATTCAAACTTCTGCTTTTCTTTGTTTTTCAAAAGGCCTTCCCTACGTAGATAGTGTAAGTTTTGGTTACGAGCAGCTCCACGTGCATCTGTGCCACACGGCCATTCAATGCATGTATTCACTTTACAAATGAACCTCGGTTCTTGTTGATTATTCCCATTACGTCAGAGGTATCGATAGTGCTGCCACGTACCACTTAGACCATCCCTTCACTCTTATTTTCTTTTTGCCGCGAAACGGCAAATTAAAAAGTATCGGACAAAAATATTCAAGCCCGCGCGCGAAAGCAATTTTTTGATAATCATGAGCAATCGCGTAAATAAGGTCGAGGAGGGAGTAATTTGTAGCAATCGTGCTCGGAGAAAGGGAGTGCGGACAGGGTGGGGAGGTTAAACGAACCTGATCGAGAGCATCGGTCCGTCTTGCTGCAGCATCTGGCGTGAAACAGTTACCGCTCCTCAGCCACTTAATTCATTCCTTATCTTCTAATGCGGTTCATGGCCTAATGATTTTCATCGGCCACCGTAGGAGTGGCTCTTCGTTTTAATAACGGTACGCGTTGAGGCGGCGTTCACGAGCCTGACTCTTCCTTCCTTGACACGAATACATACAGGCGAAAAGTAAGAGAGAGGAAGAGACAGAGAGAGAGAGAGAGAGCAAGTCCGCGCTAGAAGAAAAGAAATAAGCGCAACCTAGAGGCTTCCGTTCACCAACATTAATGATTCGCGCGAATCAGCTCGCATGTACAGCCGTATTATAAATCCAGATGTAAGCCCTCGCTTGCATTAGCGTCCATTTCGATAATCGCCTTCATCCAGATTGACGCGCCGACGGTTCTCGAGTGCTATTGCTATTAGTCTCTCTCTCTCTCTCTCTCTCTCTCTCTCTCTCTCTCTCTCTCTCTCTCTCTCTCTCTGTTCAGAAAGAGAAAGAGAAAGAGGGCGGAGGCGAGGGAGGAAATTCAGCGTCGGTCGGAACGGTTGTTTGAGGGCTGGATGGGCGAGGGAATGTCACTCATGAGAGGGTCGACTTCTCATTCGCGCTTTTGTTTCTTTGCCGCGATACCGGGGATGTATAATGGAATTTAATCGAATCGCGACGCGCCGAGTGTTGCCTCGTTGGGAATTTAATCAGCTTCGATTCTGATAGCATTTACAAACAATGCGGGCTTTGTGGCTGCCTCAAATCGTCACGCCAGGCGAGTAGCAACGTATTTTTCAGTATATTTTAAGGTGGCTTTATGCGGTTGTGAAAGAGGTTTTCTTTTTCACTTTTTTCCAACTTCGTTTTCTTAATATCTTGCGTTTTCCCCTTTCATCAGTTTTTCTTTTCCTTTATTCTTTTTACGTTTCCCCCTCCTCCTTTGTTAGACTTCGTAATCTTTTACGAGGGCACTATAAGAACCCACGTGCTCATAACTTGTTTTAATAATAGGGAATGTTTATTTACACCTTTTGAGTTATTTATTTCCGGTCACGTTGCTTTTGCTTTAATAAAAAATAAAAGTCTTCTGGGAGAGCTACTTTTATACGTTGTGCCTCAATTTTCGGAATATAAAATAAATTACGAAATTCTTATTTACTTGTAATATCAATATTATTAACATGTATACTTATATAAGAGTATTTGAAAAGCAAATCCATAGCACAGATTGGTAAAACATTTCCAGGCATGTTTGAATGGAGAGCAATTTTTTTAATTACGAAGAAATTTGTTTTTTACAAAAATATTATTATTCATAAATGCAGTAACTCTTTAATATAGAACGTATTTTTCTTGAAAAATTGATAAAAATGTAAAATTATCTTTCTACAAAAATTCTTAATAAGATATTGTCATGTACGTTTCGAAAGATATAATGAAAGTTCGTTTTATAGCGTGTAAGTCCATCCAAGATAAAATGACTGATTAATGCGTGTAGTTAATTATAATTCATTGACGTTGTGCACCGGCTGAATTGGCTGGGCTCAAGTGTGAAAATCCATGCCTCCGTGATATTGCTGCTAATGGCACGGTATATTTTTTCACCCAAGAGTAGCGTTTATTATATATGTGGATGCGGCAGGTTTAATACTCGGGTCCATTAGAATACCAAGATGGTAGAGAAAAATTCATTGGCTGAAAGTGATAGTTCGATTTCTGGACCTTATTTTTTTTAAGCTTTTCTTTGGCAAATAATATTTTTTACGTAAACACGAAATTGAAATCCAAATATAAATGATCAATATGATACTTCATTTTCTATGGATACCAGATCCTTACAATTTCAGAAGGAAATCAAAGCTTTTCTACTCGAAGTAACTAAGATTGGTAAACTATTCTTGTAAAGATGTATGTAAGCTGCTCGTCATTGTACATACAAAAGATTTAATGAAATGGGTTCAGTTTTGGAATTTTTTTTTATAATGCTTCCATTAAAACGATGGGGAAGTACTCAGTTAATCAATAAAATGAGTTTGCTATTTGACAATATACTTTTTATGTTTAAAGCTTATGTGCTTTGACTCACCAACACATAAACCGCCCGAAGTATTTAGGATATTAGAAGATAAGCTAGGTCTAATCACGTAAAGGTGTGCGTGCATAGGAAGTTGACGGTGCCGCATTAAATAAACTAAAAAAACCAATTCCACATTAAATTTCCATTCTATTTGATAAATTAAGTTAATTAAATCTTACCTTTTATTTTATAGACCGACATAGAAGGGGCATGCAAGCACGCACATGTACACGCTGGCTCAACTATGTTTAACTAATTATATGGATACCAGCACTATACTAATTTTATTACTAAGAAATTTCTTCTTGTTTTGTTAATGGCATCGCCGTTTTATTATGTGAATCCTGTTATACATTTTAACAGCTGTTAAAATCAATATTTTAATGTTTAAAAGGCTATTAATTAGTAAGTATAGTTTTGCCCAATTTTTGAGACGGAGATATTCTAATAATCTTCATTTTAATTTTTTTAAAGCCAAAAAGTTTTTTTCATAAAAACTATTATTATCATTTAAGCAATAACAAAAATATTTCACTTTTGTTATGAAATAAAATCAATATAATTTTATCCTACAAATGCAATTGACTGTGATGTGTTGAAAAATTATGTTTTATTAACAGTTCTATTTTTTTGATTATACAGAATTTTTTTAGTTATTTGAACAAGCAGTAAAATCTTCAATAACATTAATCTAGAAACAATTTAACCATTACTTTTTAATGAACTCTATTGATGGGTTTTAAAAAGGTTGTAATACGCCTTTTAGTGGAGTAATTTTTATATGGGGTGGCTGAAACAGCGTTACAATTTTGAATCATGTTTCTAGGTCAGTCGAATTTAAAAACTACAAATCTGCCTGTGTTTTATGTACTAAATAAGGCTAAAATAACAAAGGGTAGAATGTGGCTCAAATTTCGTAAACAGAACTTTAGAAACCTCCCTACGATGATCAAACTTGTTCGTAAATTTAATAACGTAGTATTTTTAATATTTTACTATCAAAATGCTTCGTGTCATTTAATAATATATTAATACTTGATTATTTTTTTTATATAACACTTTGTGATATAATTCTTTTAAATGCAGTGGATAATTATTTTCAAAAACATAGTAGAATATAAATATTAAAATACATTTCAGTATTATCGGCATAATTGAAAAAAGAAAAGTTTATACTATAATGTTAATAGTCAGAGTAAAATATATTATAACTAAAAAATATTTGTATAAATAATGGAATGAAAACATTTTATTAATTAATATGCTATATGATTCAAGGTACATACGTATCATTAGAAACGAACTTTGTGCCAAATGTCAATGATATTCAGATAAGCATATTTCAAACAATTTTATTTATAGACTTTATCTAGAACTAATATGCCAATCGAGAGTGTTTTTATAATAATAAATATATATAGTATACATAAATTGAAGGTATTTATAAAAGAGCGAACAATAAAATTGGATTCATAAGCCTTTACTTAGTATATGTAACGCAGATAATATTTATAATCAAACGAAATTTGTTGTATTCGTAGCCTTAAGTTCTGAAAGGGTTGCATATATAAGATATCGTCAAGCAATGTTTCGCTTTTTCGAAACGTAGAAGAAGTAGCAACCGCAAGTAATACAAATCCATTGGAATTAATCGTTATTCAATTTCGTGTGCACACTTAAAAGAAATCATGTTTACTTATAATGCAGTACATTTTTTAAAAATCCGAGGCCATTCATTCCCGATATAATTTAATACAACTGGCTTCGAGAAGAGCTTAATTGAAATCCGATAAGAGAATATCAATAATACGAATACGAACCGACCTCTCGTTCGCTACCCCGGTCACTCTAACGTTTTACAATATTCTCAAGTATTCAACATGCACAAGTAAGGTGAATTATCATGGGCAAACGATACATGACCACCGGCATAATGATTGGCATTTAAAAGCGATCGTCCGGATTTTAGCTTTTTCGACGGTTTCGCATTGTTTTGCTTATTTATTCATTTTTATTTTCATTCTTTTTCGGCCGACAGCAGGGGTATACCGGGAGTCGAGAAGAGAACAGTTGGCGCAGCGATATCGATTCGGCTTTGTTTGGGTCTTACTGAGGATGTTCACTATGGGGCAACTAAAATAAAGCATATAAAAATGGAGAAAGAGAGAGAAAGAGAGCAGATGGTGCTAAGCTTTGTGCCGCATGAATAAAAAATTACACATCGGTTGAATAAATTCTTAAGTTATGTGCTATCAATCAATTTTTGATACATCCGAGTTTAATCCACTTCCATTTTATTACCATATTAAAGGCTTTGTTTGAATAGCCTCTCATGGGGCTACACATTTCGCCAAAGATATCAGTTACATTTTTTAAAATTCCATCATTATTTTACTGTACTCTTCGCAATATTTCTTCGATTCATAATGAACATACATATTAATTTGAAATTATCTAAATGTTTTAATGTTCTAATGCCAATATTTTGTGTACACAAAAACAATGTTATGTCAAAGGAACTGCCTCTTTTCTTCAAGTTTTACACTTAGTAGTAAGACGATGCATTTATTCAAACAGTATTTTATGTTAGAAATATGTAAAGGTAAACTGCTTTAAATACTGCTTATACTTAGTTTTCATAACAAAGTAAGCAAGTTTACACTTATTTAAAACAAACACTATAGTAATTTTATCAGTGCGTTTTATGTAATATAAATAAAATTTGTTATGAAATATCAATAAATTTGTATTCTAATAAAATTGACACTTTTATTACGAATCTGTTTATGCATTTTTTATTTATAAGATTATTTACAATTATCATGTATACATAATAATGTATTGTATTCTTAGGAGAAAAAATAATGAAGATTTACTTGTATTCAATCACAATTCAACGCGGAAATGTATAACACACATACATATATAATATATATAGAAAAGATTTTATAAATCTTGAGAAAATTTTCATAGATTTTACAAATTTTATCATTGACAAAAAACATCTTGTACTTTAAATGCGAATGTTGCCATACGAAAAATGTTTATCTACATATACAAAGATTTTGCTTTATCTTTAAGATGGATGGTATACCCTATATTAAAATATTGTCTATATTTGAATATAATGTATATTATTTGCAATAAGGTATATTAAATGATATTTTAAATACAATTTTAATGGTTATTCGATGAAACATTCGATAGAAAATATGAATGCATCCGAAATTTCCATGCATTCCAATTTTTATCATTGTAGGTAGTTAAATTTTTCTACTTTGTGCAGTATCTCCGATTCTCGGATTCTCTGTAGGATTCTTTTATACCCAGCGGTAATATTTGCTAGCCTGCATATAAAATAATCCTATTTTCCGTGGATACAGAAAAAAATAAAAGTTTGAAACCGCCTTTTATAACACGCTCAAATGCTGTTACGAGTAAAATACCGTTTCTTGTGCATAAAAATGGAAACCTTTTTTTTAGGCACGAATACCGAAAATAATAATTATAGAAAGAAGGATTTTTTTTTCTTATCTATAAATGGGGTTTTCATTATAATACTAATCTGGTTCCTTTGTTTAGAACTATATGCAGTTATGTAGGATTTCCGTTTTCTAAATGCGAGTCTTTAACGCCTACCAATCGCATCTTAAATGATGATGCGGAAATGATAATTTTTTCCTCAGTCTTATGGGATTTAAATTTGAATTTTTTAATGAAATGAAAAGGTAATTTTAGAATTTTTAATAATTACAGCAATAATTTCCATAATTTTAGTATCAGATTATGCCGTTTTATTTTTATAAGGTCGGCAAATAATAACACGGCATCGTAAGTGAAGGATGTGGTATGACATTTCAAAACTGTAGAAATTAAATAATTTTCTGTTACCTCATAAGACTCCAAACTGAAAATGTATTAATTTTAATCAAGGTATATTAAGTTTATTAAAAAAATTCGTCGCATTAGATTAAAATATCAACTTTAATTAAACACAATATTTTCCTAAGAAGTTCAAGCTCTCGTTTGTAAAAAGAACTCCCAGGAAAAATGTCAGTATCCCCTGCATTTTGTAAAAGCATTTTTTGTTTATTTTTTATCCTATTTTTCTTCTTTCATTACATAGCGAAAATAATAAATATTTAAATTATCGTTACCTAGCGACCTGGTAGCAATCGAATTTTTCATCTGTAAAAGTTTTACTTCTTATTTTTACGTCATGAAAACAAAAAAAAACTACTGTATCTATATTAGCCGTGTATAAAAAATTTCTCATAATTAAATGGCTCTCACTCTTTTCGCATCATATTATTTATTCGTTTTCGCTTTCCATGTAAATGTAGTTATAATGAAATATAAAAATTCAAATCGACTACGTAGGTTCGACAGGTCAGTGCTATATTAGATTTTCAAAATTTAAAAAAATCCCAGCTTGTAAAACGAAACAATGCAGAGAAAAAACAAGATATCTTAAGAGTTTCATTACTGAATGGCACGCGTTCATCGGTCAACTGCATATAGGAGCATAATTTAGTTAATATGCAGTAAGCAAGCAAGTAAAAAGGAAACATAGAACAGCTGTGAGGTGTCCCGGCCGATTATCCTTTCGAATAGCGAAGCTTGACCAGGAAATCGTATCTCAGGGGGCGCGTCTATGTGGTCTCTCGCGTACATGTCCTCCCCGCCGGTTACGTGGTATCAAGAGAGCTCGGGCCATTCAGGGCTGCGCACTTTTTGCCCCTGCGACCCGCTCGAGACGAGCTAATGGCTATGCGTGGTCGTGATGGGTGCGGCCACCCCATCCTACCAACCTGTCTCGAAAATCCATACGTCGAGGTACGCGCGACCCGAGAGACACGGGCGCACGTCTTCGGAAATAATGGATCGCGTTGAGGAGCTCGACTGTGGGCGAAAGGGACAAAAACGTAATGCTGCGACTATAGGTGCCTCGGTCTTCCCCGACGTTGAAAGAGGATCGGAATGAAAGGGAGACTAGAGGCTTTTTAGAGTCCGAGCTGATCTGAGCGGTGCCAGCGGTGGAAGAGGGCGAGGGCCGTCCTCGCGAGGACTTGGCGGAGCCATGCGCGAAACCGGCCGACGACGTCCTATCCTGGGATAATGCGAACGCGCCTTGTTAGCTGTACGCCATAAGTAAATTAGAACGATCGTAGAGCGAGGGAAATTCGTGCGATACTCTCGTCAATGACAAGACGAATGGCTTTATTTTGCTGCTTTTTAGGGCTTCTCCGCCCTTACTTGGCCCCGCTGTTGCCTTGCGGTGTCAATTGTTTTTCTGATGTGAGCATGGCTACGTGTTTTGTTCCGCCGGTCGGGAGGATGATTATTGTGCTGAAATGTCGGTGCTACGTGTCGGAGCTTCTGTTTGGTTTTTAGGGATAAACTTGGGATTTTCAGGATTGTAGCAAGTCGGAAATGTAATGCCTTCTCAACTGACGCGATGATCGACCGATTCTTTTTTTCATATACAAATGCACATGCATATATATATATATATATATATATATATGAAGAAAAGTGAGAAATTTTCGCTTTTAGAAACGAGAAGAAAAATTAAAAACGGAATGGTACAGTATTATGATATCACCTACAAATGGACAAAAAATAAATTGGAACTTAATAGGTCATGAGATGTCTTGATAATGTCTTGTCGCGTTAAGTCTTAAAATTTTCCAACAATTAAAATTGCGTCAGTCGCGTAATTTAAATATTTTTCATTGCAAATTCGGATGTATACATAAGATTCTTGACAATCGCTTGTTTATTAGTTTATAATCACGGTCTCTATCTTAAGTAGAGCCGTTGTGAGAATGCGTGCATCTGCATTACTGACCGGATCCTCAAGATCGCTAAGCCACGACATTAGTTACAGTGATTTAGCGTTAATTAAAGGGGAACTCTTCGGCTATTCGATTAGTTATAAAATAAGGCTATCATAAGACGGGGTAGATTGGTCAATAGATACGTAAGAACACAGAGGTCGAATGAGTGAGTGACGGTGCGACGGGGGAGGGGCGGTAGTTGTCCGAGAAGAGGAAATCGAGGACGCGAGGAACCAGGCAAATAGAGGCATAACGGTCTACGCGCAATTTCGGAATTTCCCGAAATTCCTATCGTCCATTCCAAGAGAGCCAGCCATCCACAAAGCAGGCGCACATCCTAATTCTGGCGCCACTATCGGAGATTCAGCGACCGCGAACCTGCTGAGGGACTACGGAGGGGTTTCCTTTATCCGATCGCCCTGCCCGATTATCCGCACACGAGCGCTCGGTATTACTTAAATGTGATGGCTCGTTCGTCGGACCCCCCCCCTCTTTATCTCTTAGTGCAAAGTGCTTTTTCAGGGGCACGGATGGCGGTCGGTGCGAGCGCAGAGACGCTGATCCTTATCGCCAAGCTGACTTTTGCGGATCTAGAGCCGAGTAAATCGAGCTAATTTTTCGGTAGGTCGATTCGGACACCGCGATGATCCAATCATCCCCTTTTATCTCAGGCTATCGCTCGGGATACACGGGAGAGGTCACCGACATCGGCGCACAGCCACCGCCGATTCCACGGATTGGTTTTCCCTGTGTTCAGCGCTTTCTCTCTCATTTTTCCTTTTTTCGGAAAGGGCCTGCTTTGTTTAGGATAGGCAGTTTGCTTTTTGTTCCGAAATCTGTAATACATATATATATACATATATATAGATGTGAAGTTTTCGTCACAGTTCGTGTATATCTTCAATGCTGTGCGCGTGCATCAAGTCTCGGCTTAATTGTCTAGTTAGTATGCCGAACCATTTGAAAGACAAATAATCTGTGAACGCAGGTTTAATCTCCATTAGTCTTCAGGTGACATTTTTTGGAATCGTCGATCGTTCCGCGCAGATACGTCAACCTCAAAGGACCGCGTACAAATGTTTTGTTCGACGTTTGACTCTAAGAACGATGTATTATGTATAAGAATACCGAATGTGTTATGTAGAAAACATAAATATTGACTTACACGCCTCGTTAGATTCAATTTATAAATAGTATTTCAATTTATCAACAATATCACTCATACTATTCGTATTACTTATCATCTAAAATGAGTATATTTTTTATAATTACAAACTTTATTTACATAAGAACGTGATTCGCAAAATATTATTCCGGTACTTTTTATTTTAAAAATAAGAAAAATTTTGTAAAAAAAGTTGCGAGTCTTTCCCATTTCATGTATTCCAGCTCAGAATGTCCTTGCGTTATGAATTTTCATGATAATTTCAGTGTCGGTATACATTTACGAATCTAAAAAAATATTTCAACTTGTATAATAAAATTAACAAATACATTGCTTATTTGCACCATCGATTCGTACATTTAAAACTGTTTACATTTATTATAATACGATTGCATATTTTTTACGTTGTATATTGAAGACCACCTCGCAAACAATAGGTGTACATCTACATACTATTATATACTGTATTTTTAATCGCAGAGCGATGGTTAACTTTAACTTTTTGAGAAGCGATTTATTCAAGAGTCGTATTTTTATAAAAAAAACATCTCATAAGCGTTTCATCGGAGGGACTCACGTGGCCTTGGATACGTTATCCGAACTTCAGACGCTTAAACAAACCGTCGGGTTTTCGCTTTTGAAAGAGCGCAACTTTTGCAGAGTCAACATTTGTCGGGCGCTAGAGTAGAGGATGGTGAACTTCGAATCCGCCTCATAAATGGCTCGAGATAAGGATATAAAGAGAACGGTGGAGCCATGGGGATAAGCGTGGGTTGTAGAAGCGGGGAGAGGCGCCCAACAGATAGTAGGATCGATTCTCGCTGTCAATTTTATTCCGAGCAGTCGTAAATCTATGAAGAGCCTAATCCTATACACCATTGCTGGGATTGCTGCGTCTCTAAGGGCGCGCGCGACTTGCCTCATCTCGAGAGTTAAAGGCAAATTCATTTGGAGACTGTGCATACCTACGAAGCAGTTCTTCAGTTGTAAGTAAGCCTCTGGGCTCCTGTCTCTTATATCGCTCTTTTTTTCGAAATAACAGTGACGCGTCAGAGCTGAAGTTAGTTCACGCTTTTGCGCGATTCGCCGAGCTCGCATTAAGTGTCGCATACTTCGGTACTGTGGCGCGAGGTCACGCCGCGTCAGGTATCTCTTTTTGTCTTTAGTTCCTCTACCCATCCCACCTATGGGCTGCGGCGCCGGCTTCCCCCGCCCCCTTTCCCCGACACTTTCTCTTTCGCTGGTGTTGAAATACGTCGAGACACAATAACCCGGACTGTGTGTATTCAGCAAAGTACCTGGAGCGAGGAACACTATCGCTGTTCTACGGCTTCTTTCATTTTTTCGTTCTTTTTTTTTCATTTCCTTTCTTTGTAGCCGCGCGCCTTGGCACCAGCTCTTCTTCTCTATGTGCCGCCATCGAGGTCAGATGAAGTTAGCGAAAACGAGAAAGAAAAAAATTGAGAGAGGGAAGCCGAAGTAGAGGGATCTTATCGCTCTTCCCCATCGACGCCTGCTCTCTCGCATTCTTAGGTCAAATACCGGGCACGTGTGCGAGTCTGTATATGTGGATGGCATTCCCATACTTAGAGGATACATAGTAAGAGAGAGAGAGAGAGAGAGAGAGAGAGAGAGAGAGAGAGAGAGAGAGAGAGATTGAGAGCATATAGATAGTGGTGCGATATACTCGATGGAAAATTGGTACGACTATCGTTCTATCAGGTTTCCGTCGAAATATGGCCAAAGACATTTTATATAAAACGCACGTTTGTCTAATCGCTCGGTAGCAAGACCATAGATTTCTTCGTCTAACACATTGCTATTATTCAATGATTTTTTTACATGATTTCTAACAATTTTTAATTACTAGACGTTCCGATCAACAAAGTGATTGGTGTAAGTTTCATCTAGAAATCTGCTACTGATAGCTTTTATAATTCATTCTTTTTATTAAATTCATTCAGTCTATCGAATTCAATACAATAATTTATATTTAAGCACTTTTATAATTATTGTACTACATTTAAAAAAAAAATACGCAAAGGAATGTTAAACACGATCGATATAAGTGTTTATTAGAAAAACAAATTAAACAGACATGTTAATTTCTGTTTCTGTGTAATCGTGTTTCAAAAAAAACCTTATTTCTATGCGTAAATTTCTAAACAAATTCATGTGTTTTCGTTCTGTATTTCTAATTAAGGGATCGAACTAAATTAACTGATGTACGAATAATATTTTAACGTTTTAATAAGCTGTTTTATTCTCATTAAAAGCTGGAATTTGATATTCCTTTTTTCATGTTATATCAATGTTTTAAAGCTTGGCTAAATTAGGCGTTTAACATTAAATGAGAATTTTACGACTGTACTTGTTTTTGAAACGACATTCACCGGCAAATGGGGAAATAATTTGAATACAAATACTGTAACTGATATATTATATGGATAAACTTTTTTTAAAACTGCTATAGTTATACCATAGATGGTATTGAGATTCGCAAAACATTCAGGCAATCATTTAGAACTTCATTTACAGCTTGAAATAAGCTCTCGCGTAGATTTACCTATGTTTCCAATAAATTATCGAAATAAATGTTTCCATTTATCGATCACATCAAGTAATTTATTATTACAAAGGTTCGTACCATGGAAGAAAATCTCACAGTAGAGTGATTTAAATATCATTAAATTTAAAAGCCACAGTGTGCTTTCCATAATGCACGAACGCATGAATCTGAAGTTTAAGGGCGAATTCCTAACGATAGGGCCAAAATTTTTTTACAATCACGAGGGGGTCTCCATGAATATTTAATGTACATATTGATTTTATAACGAGCTCCGGGAACAATAGCAGTTAAAAAGCCGTACCACTTTCGAGTTAAATTTACAGTCGCGTGCGCCCTTACCTCAATTTTTCGTCATTCGTTCAATCGTCTCGGTGATTAGATGAAAGATTAAGAGCTCGTCTCCCTCGTTTCTCCTCAGCTTAATAAATCATTCTTTAATCCTTCGTCCATTACAAATGCTAGACGTGTCTCTCTCTCTTTTATTCTCTACCGTCCCCCCCCCTGCCCCGCCATGTCCCGTTCCCCTCCTCGTCACTCACTGTTTCTCATTCTTTCCTTCTTCCGCTTCTCCCCTTGAGTCTAAATACCCCTGGTGTTTTGCAGTTACATCTGCCGGGCTGATATGGGCCGGGGTCACGTTTCTACCTTCACGCACGTACGCCTCCTCCGTAGCTTTTGCGACCGATCCAATCGGCGTCCATCGGCATAAATACGGCAGTAGCCGCGCACCCGGTAATTAACGTGAGCTCTTGAGATTGTTATCGCGAGCCGCGAGCGCTCGGGCTCGGGGCGTACGTGCGCACGTATCCGTCGGGGAAAAGCCGCTCGACGGGGGTCGAGGCCTGTGTTTCTACACCTTCACGACTTTTCACAAGGCAAGGCAAAATTACGGAGGACCGCTCTTTGCTTTCTTTTTCCATTCTGGACGTACCTGCATTTTCACTGTTTTAGAAATATGACTTTACGGCTTGCGAGGCCCATCTCAAAAACGAATATAAATATTCTCGCAGGGCGCAGATAATAACGACTGGGATAATGTACTAGCACCGTTCATCTTGACTCTCCATATTTCAAAAATGTCAATGACTGCGCTCGTGTGCAGTGAGCGCTAATAAGTAAATCAAACAATGGCTTGACTTCTAAATAACGTATTTTAATTGTTCTGTTCAGGTGAGCTATCAACCGAAATGCGGAAGTGCGAGGATTCCTTCTGAGAAGCACGGGGACCCATTTAATAGCTGGGACAACGAAGAGTCAGGTTGAAGTCGCCGAATGACGGAAAAAAGCGGAGAGCCGAAAGCGCCGGTAAAATAAAATTTTACATAATTTTATAATAAAATTCAGTCGCCCCGAGGCCAACGATTTCGTAGCTAAGGCAACGGTTGCTACGATTTACATAGAGCTGTGCCTCGAAAAAGCGAGCGAGTGACGCACTTCCCGTGTTTTTCCCCGACTAGGCCCCGGTGACTAAGTGAGCGTGACAGGGAATAAGTCGACGGCACTGGGGAAGTGGAGGGCTAGGTGAGGAAGCCGAAAGGGCGCAACCACCCGGAGAGTTAGCGCGCGCGTTCCTCCTGACGAATGCGCCGCGATTCCGAACTCGTAACGGGCCGTAACTCGTAACGCATGCTAATCGGCCGATGAGTTTATCCCGTGGCCCCGATGCAGATGGCGGTCGCGTTCTCGTGGATGTGCTTCCTCTAGAATGCCCTATTGGACTTACGAGCGGCCACAGTGGATCCAATTTCGAGTGTCACTTATGCGACACATTTCTCAATTTGGGCTTGAAAGCGTAACTTATTTGGAGTAGAAGGCAGGGTGACATTCCTTTCCGTTACGCACGGCTCTCAAGATAATTTTTCTTAAAATTAAAATGTCGTTATAAAGAAATTATTAAGTAAGGTACGGTACAGGAATTATCTGGGGAATATATTAGGGAAGAGCTGAGGGATCTGTTTTTATTTTTACGTGACTTTGATCACGGTGACTTTTAACATCGGTTGCTTTGCGTGCTGGGACGAAAGTCAGAAGTAGAGATGAGTACTGGTGTCTTTTATATGCAGCCTCGTGCGTCTCTTCCTTCCGAAATACAAAGGAAGTTGCAAAAAGATTCCCACTCCTCAACTCGTCACAACCTGCAGCTCACCAAATGTATTAAGCCTCTTGGATTTGTTTTGTAATTAACACCAACTACACTTCATTTTATTCAAATATACACACGCATATATATATGTTTGTGCGTGCTTACGTTAATATATATACACGTAAATATTGGAGAAACTTGACAGTAACGAATATAATATCATTATACCGTTCCGAGAGAGAGAGAGAGAGAGAGAGAGAGAGAGAGAGAGAGAGAGAGAGAGAGAGAGAGAGAGAGAGAGAGAGAGAGAATTCAAATGTATATGACTGTTTGCAAAATCGATTTTTTCATTGACAGTAATACACTTTTTCAACTACGTTTGAATAATTTGCGAGGAATATATCTTGCTCTTAGCTCAATTTCCTTCTGAATTAAGATTTTACGCTAAGCATCTTATTATGTTTTGTATTTTTTTTTGCGATTTAGGAACAGATAAATAAAGCGTGTGTCAACATTTAAAAAAAAACAGCTTTCGTTTATACTTATATTTTTATTTGATGTTTGAATTGTTTAATTCGGGAATTTTAATCAAGGGTTTACAAGCGCAACGTAAACGTCTAACTTGGATTTTTCAACTAATTATAAGATTAATTTAAAATACAAATCGACCCTCATTCTACTGAATTAGACACTTGTTATAATGTACGTAACATTGAATTTATCAAGCGGATGGAGCCTAATTACCACTTGTTCGAGCTCTAAGGCCAAGGTAATTTTACGCATCCGTGTACTTTACTTGGATAATCGTAAATTCAAAATGCGTTATTCCACATTAAAATTTCATATTCTGGCTCATCGAGCTTTCTCCCTTAAATCTTATGCATCACTTTTGCTCACTCACAGGGCATTTGGTATTCTATTCTCTGTAAAAATGTTTGCAATTTCCATGGATGGACGTCTTTTCTTCAATAGGATTTGCTACGAATTCAGGCGCACATTCAAATGACATCCTCTGAGTCTTGGCGAATTCCCCGAATCCCGCGGCCGATCAATCCGCAGTCCAAGTATTTTTCCCACAAGTTAAACACGAGTTTCGTTTCCCGATCATCATCGAACCAACCGTCGCTTATCGATGATTCCATTACGACTTTGACGCGAGTTCGTTTTCGAAAATCCTCGCCTGTGGTCGCCGCCCAAGTGAAACCTCCGGCTCCACCTCCTTCACCTCTCTCGCACCCCTCCGCGGCCATGTCCGTTCTCGTTAATCGGACGCGCTGAGCGTTGGCCGGGACTTCGCGAATTTACATTTTCGCGTAAATTGCAATCAGCGGTGCAGCCCGCAAATAGCCCGCATTTACAATGGCTCCCTCGACTACGGCTACGACTACACAAAAGCACCGATCCTCCGCGCGCATGATATTATTCTGAATTGTCGGCCTAAACTACGATTAGGAGGGATCGTTGCGGCGGTAACAAGGCCGAACCGACAATATGGATTTGTAAGCAATTGTAACGCGAAAATTTTTATTGATCTGGGGTAGAGTACGCGATGGATAAATATCGGAATGAGTCCCGCAGACGTCCCCTCAACAATGGGCCTCGGTGCTCTTTTTTCCGCTGACATGTTGCCTTTGACCCCTGAAATTATTTACAATCTCATATCCCTCATAGTCCCTCAATTATTCGACTAGTTTTCTACCGTGACAATGGGAAAATTTTTACTTCAAAATTCTTATTATTAATGAGCCCCAGCCGTATTTATGAAAGTCATTGTGAGCTATCGGAAACTTGACCGTTCGCTTAATCACTTGTGACGCTTATTGAACTGCTTCAAGCACGCTAACCATCCTGTATTTATAACCGTACAAAACGATCAAAGTCTAATTAATTTGAATAAGACAATTGTATGGAAATACAGGGTCTGTACAAAACTTATTGGCTTACGTTGATGAACCTATGATCAACCTAGTAATAACGTTCTTAATAATGATGAAATAACGAACGGCACATTCCATCTAGTAGTAAATGAAACGTCGGATTGCCGACATATCTCTGCGTAAATTTTCCATTGGTGAATCGATAAAAAAATTAGATGGGATGTGCGTCCGACGTGGGAAGTGCCGCAATCCAGGAATTTCATAGTCGGATTGATGACAACGTCATCCGCGTGGAACGAGCGAACCGCGATTCACTGGAATCGAAAAGGGACGAACCGACTCGGCTACATTCGTGGAGGGAGGGGGGTAGATAAAATGGGAAATGAATCCAGTGAATTTCATGAATGCACCGGCGGAGATGCCAAAATACATACACATGTACACACATAACTAGAAGAACAAGTTGGTGAAAATACTTCAATGATAGATAGATAGATTGAGAGTGGTGGAGGGGGAGGGCTGAGTATGCGGCGAGGGAGCGACATCGTTGCTCCTCGTTTTTCTCAATTATCATTCGAAGTAAGGGGAGAAAGTACTTCGGAATGAATTGCGACAAGCATTAGGCATCAGGAAATTACCTCTTATATATATATTATAATATCGTATGCTAGTGTTCAAAGGTCAAGCAAAGTCTCTAGAAATTTACTAGATTTATGCTGAACACTTTTGGTCTTCCACGTGTTACTACCAACGGTGAACACACTAGCAATCGTGTGAATTCATTTCTCGCTTTGCGTACTATGGAATCAGCTTTCCGCTCTCTTTCTCTCTCATTCTTTCTTTTCTGACATTTTCTCTTCCTTCCCATGCTCATACATTCGACCTCTACCTCTCTCTCTCTCTCTCTCTCTCTCTCGATTTTACCCAAAAGCATCGTTTCCCATTCCTATTTCCCTCTCTTCCTCTGTTCATCTCTCGTTCTCCTTCTGTCTCCCGTTCGCAATTGATACAGCGCCAACTGAATAGCGAATCCGGCAACGAGATCCTGCAATTTCGCTTATCATATGGGAATATCGTTCGGTGTTATAAGGGGGATTAAATGGACTGCCCGTGTGGATACCGTGAAACCCTTACAACCGTTCGAGTAAGTGAATCATGCGGATAGACGAATGCAGGGAGAAAGAAAGAGACGGGCGTGTGCATATATAGATAACGAGAAAGATAGAATGAGAATACAGTGAGAGAAAATGATAAATGGCTAGCACCAGTTCAGTGAAAAAGATTTACTTAATGCTTTGATTTTCAATGATATTTACTTTTATATTCCTACGAGTAATTGTAGTGTTAGATTTAGAGTATTGTTCATTCAACGTATAATTTCTAATTATTTATTTACATGTTTATAAATATTCGTTTAGTCATGCGCGTATGCTTTCACCAAATAAATAAATTAAAGACTAACAGTGAAACAATAATGAAATAATAGCAATAGAAGCACACTTCAAAACCTATAAATAAGCATTCGAGTAGTGAAAATATTATAGCTATTCTCAAATATTCTTTTAAAAAATTCAGAAAAAAACGAATAATTTAAATTAATTTAGACGATAAGAAACTTCAGGATAGCGTGTCGTAACTTCTAAAATTTATCATATTTTTTCAAATTATATTCAACGCGGTCGTATGATCTTTTTTTTGTTTTTTTTTTCAATTCAAGTCAATGCCAATTTACTTAAATTTATGAAAAAGCTATAAAATTACTAGGGACAAAAAATGACAAACTTTATTAAAAATTGAGAAATGAAAAAAAATGAAATAACATTTTAAGAATTTTGTTACAGGTTGTAAAATCTGTGTATATTTATACATAAATAATATCCAAGTATATAAAAAATAGTGATACTGAACAAAAAAATGTGTTTTTTTGTCGAGAATAACAGTTGCGTGATAGTAGGATTTTATCAAGGAATAAATAATTACATCAAATTTTAAGGGAGTTATTCTATTACTATAAAACAGCTTTCAGTCCAAATAAATATTTTTTGTTAATTTTAGATGCTTCCTGTCATTCAAATAAATATTTTCTGAAAAATTTTTATTAACTGAAAATTCAAATAATTGCTTAGATTTCGAAATCAAGGAAAAATTCGATGCATCTACGGGTGCATCAATTATTTTGATGGAATTTTTCGTGTAGATTCCAAAAGCGTGTTTACCGAAACCATGAACGAAAATGCAATTGGCAGTGATTCCGTGATGTATATTCTATGTTTTCAATTTTACTGGCAATAGAGAAATAAAGTAACAAGCAAAAGTTGTCTTATGTTACTTGCTTTAGTCGTAACATTTTATAACTTGAAGAATTATGAGATTTTCCATTAAAAATGAGCGTAATAAATACAAAAGGTTTTGATTAATTGATATTATTATGTATTTTAAAAAACTAGGAACTGGGGCTTCATTTAATAGTAAATTTAATAGTAAATTTATATATTCGATTAGAGCTTTTAAATAATAAAAGATAGCAACAATGAAGTTTTATTTTGTAAAAATGCTTTGAATATAAAGTTATGTAGCGGAATATACCGCGTTTTGCCAGTTTATTAAATTATAAAATGTCCAACGTTACACTAAATAATAAAAAGAGTTTTTACATAGGACAAGTTTTCTGTTACGTAAATTCCTGTATTTAATTATTCTCAATTGTTTCATTTACCTCATCAGATATGTAAAATTTAATGAACATCAAACAAAAAAAATTATTTAATCGATCGAGGATTTACTTGAATCGTATTTTTTTCATTAATAATTCTTTTTCTAATTGCTCGTATACGGAAGAACTTTATTTATACGTTGTGATCTACGGCAAAAATTATCAATTATAAATAACTGCTTGTTCAAAGACAACAGAAGCTCGAAACTCAGGCTTGTCGATTACCGTTCGTGACCGGGAATATGTTCTCGGATGGGGGCGTTTGATCGTTAATGAATGTGCCAATTAGGAGAAGACGCATTCTCACAGATGAGCAGATATCTGACGCGGGATAAGCAATATATTTTTGCTATTAGGCGCTGAAACTGTTACAAAGCCATTAGCGATAAAGCGGCTTGTCAGTGAAAAGGAGAGATAGTCGTAGCCCATTTCTTTCATTCAATTGTAATTTACGCAACGGGAATACATTGTCAGGATCGGACACACGCGTGCGCTTACTCAGGGCACGATTATTTAGCCTAACATACGCACACGCAACATATACAAGCGCGCGATAAGAAGAAAAGAGGGCGTGGGACAGGGTGGTGTCCATAAGCTCTTTCGGGTAAATCAAGGGTTCCTCGGTGATCGGTTGGAATTACTTGGGGGTGGAATTATTGGGGTTGGTCGAGGCGACTTTGAGGGTGGAAAGGTAGTGGCAATTACAGTAAACTGACTACCAGTGCTTCTCAGCTCCTGGCATCTAATAAGCTTTTACCTCAGGCTTTGGGTGTTGCTGGCCTTTAATGGACGTGGCCTCCTAAGTTTTCATTTATTCGCGGCCCGCTTTTAGCCACATTTGCCTGTAAATGACATTTAATTGGGAACTATACGCCGATTGAGTTAGGCACCTTTTGCTCTTTTGCTGATATGTATATGTGTGTATAAAGAGAAAAAGGGGGGAAGATAGAAGGAATAAGTCAGAATATAATATAAGTAGATATTTAAAATCTAACTCCCGCTATCGTTTTTCAAAAATACCTATAGTATCTCATCTGAATGGGTACATTTTCTTGACGATGATTGCTATCATGGTGTACAAAAAATCAGAGAAACATTAACGTGAATGAATTAAGCTGATTAAAGAATGAGCCGGTCGATTGTGTGTTGATGTGTCTCTCGCTTTTTACCTCCACTCCCCCCCCCCTTTCGCAATTCCGGATCTTTCATTCGTTTGCTTTTCCGAGCTTGTGATTTATCGGATTTAAAACGAATATAGTAATACGGCATCCCATTGAAATTTCTATTTCTTTTTGTGGTACTATAAAGCTAATCTGCGCTTTCGGTTGCTGGAATTCCTATGAAAGAGGAATAAAAGTCGTTAATTTCGAAAGAGTAATCACATTTTGAGGGGAATTTCGTATAAATTTTCTCATCGGCTGAATGCATTGTGCATTGCGATTGTTTAGTTTTGCTTACTAAAGTTTACAGTACAGTATATGCTCACGAAGTATATTCACCAACTGTGTTTAATAAATTGTAAATGATGATGGAGGGAGACCGAATATCCACGATCGAGGCAACATCGAAAAAACACAGCCATTCTACCCGAAGTAACAAGTTTTGCATAATGAGCCCGCTTGTAATATATTTCCATGAAGCAAGCAAAATTGCAATGAAAATTAATTAAAACGCGTGTAATTGCATTCCCTTGCGTGAGTGTCTGTTGCAAAGAGAGTATTTGCAGAAACAATATACGTATTTGGGGGCTATCAGTGGATCCAAAGTAACAGAACCATTATAAAATCCATTAAGACGATCGCTCAATTACCCCGAGTGATAAGCATCGAAATTAAGGTAAGAGGCCGCTAATGTGTACGTGGGTGTGTGTGCGTGTTTGGGTGCGTGAGTGCATTAACTTGCGCGTGAACTCACCACACATTGAGAGCGGTCACACGTACGCACTTACATGTGAACCGTAAGCAGCGCGCGTGCTCTCATTAACCGTGCGATTGAACTCGCCTTTAACTATGGACCTCTCCACCGTTACCCTCAATTTCCCTCCCATGGAGACCAACCCTCCGATTCGCTACGCCGGGACTCGTATCGCAAACATTTATACTCCTGCGGCCCTGATTTCTCAGAAAATTTACCGCAGGTACCCAACCTTCGCTCTCGCTCTGATTATCCTCTCTCTCTCTCTCTCGTTCACACACACTGTCCCTCTATTAGCTTCAGTGTATTGTCTCATAACGTGATCCGATTCTACAAGCTTGCAGAGCCTTGAAATTTCACGTGTAACACCGAGGGCAGTAATTTATTCGACTCGCCGTTGACTTTGTTGATTGGCGAAACCTCGATATAACTTTTACCGGATACTGAAAAACCCTCGAAAATTCATAATTTGTATCTCGCTGTCTCACTGCCGACTTTCAATTGTAAAATTAATATCACCGTGTACATAACAACTAGAGCGAATAGAGCTACTTATTCACTTTAATCGCAACAAACTTTTACGTTCGGCTATCTTTCAAATTTTAATTATAAAGTGTCATTTATCGAAGATAACGTCCATCTATATATACCAGCAGCGACTGGGTAACAAATGTTCAGGAAAAGCGGGAAAGTTCAAATAAAGTAAAATACCTGAAAATAAATTCGAAATAAATTCGAATTTCTAAAATTTACATCCTCTGACAAGTAAAATTATCATGGATAATTAACATTTTATTAGTTTTCGAATAACTTGTATGATTTATAGGAAAGATTTAATTTATGATTAAAGTTTAACCAACTTGTCATTTTCTTACAGACATAATGTATTCCCTGAAAACCAGAACTCGTGCATTACAAGGGGGTTCTTTAGCTCTAAAAAAATGAAATACAGTCACAAAGTGCAGAATATTAATTGCTCCGAGCCATTATCAATTGCTGTTGCAATAAAAAGCATCTTATAACGTAGTGAGAAAATCGTTCATTATAGTTTTCCGACTAAAAAACTGAGCGTAGCGCACGTGCGAGTATTCGTTGTTTCGGGTGAATAATCACCATATTAACATAAGCTCACACGAGCGTGTACTTAATAAGCCAATTTTTATATCAGAGTCGCATACTCGAGAACCGTCCGCCTAACGGACGCATAACAATTTCGCATTCTCATGCGCCCCGCCCCGTCCGCTCGCTATTTATTAATTACCCCGTAGCTCCGTATCTTATCCGCTCGATTATCTCTCTCTCTCTCTCTCTCTCTCTCTCTCTCTCTCTCTCTCTCTCTCTCTCTCTCTCTCTCTCTCTCTCACTCTCTCTCTGGCTGGTCTGGCCACTCTTTAACGTGGCAATACCGTCCATTTGCGTATCCCAGCTGAGTCACCACAGCGACTTTTCTTTCCTCGGACTCTTGACTCGACACTTCCTGTCGTTTCCCTCGCAGGGGTGGCCCTGCAATGAAAATTGTTTCCGAGTGCTTCCAGCGGCGACTACAAAGGTGAAGTCGCGGTGGTTGATCGAGCATTTGTCGCGAGAATTCTCGAGCGCGTTATATAAATCGATTTTTCATTATTCGATGCTCGCTGCTGAGAACCGGTATTCACATGCTAGATTTGAATTCTCGAAAATCTTTTCATACGAGGTTATTTACACATTGATGTATAATAATATGTAATTTGAGAATCATTGCTATTATTTTTATTTTTTGCGCGGTACTTTGTTATTTATTATATCAAAATATTTCCATTGTCCTTTTGTAACCACGAAATATTTAAATAATACGTACAAAACTGTATTGTTGATTGATGTACACTAAAAACTACCATACATACCAATAAAACAAAATCCATATATTTTCAGGACGTATCACTAAACCTGTTTAACTCTGTATTTATTATACAATTAAGATGTGATATATAATAATAATAATAATAAATGTTTTGTGGTATTCAATTACTGAAAAATACTTACTTTGATAATAAATATTTATTATTTCGAAACACGGTAAAGAAAATTTGTATGAAATGTTGATTTTATTAAGTCTCGAACATAGGTAAAATTTACAGGTTTCATAAATACTACTGCAAAAATAATTTTAATAGAGTTATAACAATGGAATCACGCTAATTGATTTAAAAAAAACTTTTATATAATATTAAAATAGATTACACTTTTTTTATAAAAATACTCCAAAACTTTTAAAGAATTAGTACGGATTTTAATTGTTTAAAGTAGCGCTACTTTAAACTTAATTGTATTAAAAAAATATTGAACTACTTATTATTTAATTTTTGATAAATAAACGATACAAAAATATAAATATTAGTTCAATAGAATTTTCTTAACTCTACTATTAGGAAGTAAAATTGCACAACAATATAAGTACTGAAGATTTTTTTTTAATAGTTCTTTGATTTTAGGAATTTTTATAGACTTATATTAGTTTAGTAATTGGATGCAGCCGAATACAATTTATTTTTCCAAAGACAAATTGTGTTTAATATTTATAATATTTAACATTTATAATGTTAATTTATTTGCTTTTTCTTTTATAAAAAAATAAACTGCGAAAAATATAAACATTTTTTATGTGTGGAAGAAGAAATTCTGTTATCGGAAATATTACTGTAACCTGTGACTTTTTTATCGCTTATGATGTTTCCTAATGACAAAAGTAAAGAGAAGATTTTAATTATAACTTGTGAACGTATCTGTAATGCATTCGCTAAAATGTTTTTGTAAATCTTCCTTCGTCAAACAGCAATTCAATTATAAAATTGTTAGAATATACGAATAACATGTATTTACAGAGGTAGAAAATTGACTATTTATGCGTCCCTCTGTTCTAATTACAAGACTTCCAGCAAACGAGATTTTACGTGTCATTAAATATACTTAACCTTGAAGGATTCATGGAACAATGAAGTCAAAATGAGAGGTGGAATAAAAAATATAAAGACGTAGAGTAATTCAGCAATAATGTTCAGTTTATTAGCATCATTAAGAATTTTATATTAACGAAAAGAGTAAAAATTGTTATACAGTACTACTATAGTTGAATATTCAGTTAGTTAATAAATTAAAGAAATATATTCGAGTTGAAAAATGAAAATTAATGATTATTTTAATTAATAATGCCTTTGAAAAATACGGCTACACTGATCTAATATAATGAGCATATAATATATCTAATATAATCCAAGTAGAGCGCTAATATTAATGTATATAACATGTAAAAAAGAAGAAAGAAATTGCATATGAAATTTTTAAATTCAAACAGAATGGCATCTATGAAGGAATAAATTGGGCAGACGGAAGTAATTATTCGAATTTTCTTTTCTAATTAATAAGCGTAAAAAACAAGAAGCATTCAATAAATCTAACGGAGGCATAAAAATGCCAAAAATTATATTATATGTGAATCGGGTTCTTGCGCAATTAGAGGCTCGAGCAGTCGAAAACTTCTCAAGGCGTTCGTTTGACCACCGATGACAAATATCATCTGGCTTGCATAAGATGGGATTCTCGCTCGCGTAAATACCTTTGCATGATTAACTACTTATTTCGAGTGCAAGCGACGCAGATCGCTTAAGGAGATTAACACCTTGGATGACTCGTTTGAACATTCCCGCGGTTAAAGAGAAAACGGGGGGTAGGCAGCGCGCGGCCAACTTACTTATTTACCCGATTATTCATGGCCTGTTATCCGGGCGGAAACGGAACGTTAGAGTGAGAGGAGTAGTGCGAAGGGAGCCCTGGTAAAAACTAAAAGAGCAAGGCGAAGTAAAAGAAACAGGTTAAGTAGAAGCAAAGAACGAAAGAAAAAACGGATGTAAACAGATGAGCTGACGGGATCGAGAGTGTCTCGAGATACTAGTGGTCGGCGCGTGTGTGCGTTCGTCGCGAAAAATGAAGAAACATAGTGTGGTCTCATCGGGTAGGTACAACAGCAACAGCAACAGCAACTGCAACAGCAACAGCAAAAGCAACAGCAACGACACACGTGTCGGGCGCTGGAATGCGCGGCGCTCCTGCGCTGAGAAATGCGCGCTCGTTGTTTTTTCTCCCCCGGTGAGATTTTATTCCGTGAGAGTAGAACTGGTCTTGCGGCTCCCCCTGTCCGCTGCGTCGCCCCTCGTCTCCCAGGAATTCTCGCTGCTGCGGAGCAAGGAGCTGCTTAGAATATTACTCGGACGATCGCCGTGCGAATGCTCGAACCGAGGTCGTCTCGAACTCACTTGTTGACTTGTATAATCTCCGGGAAATTCCCGAGCGGCTTAATTACGCCCGTTCGCGTCATTCCCCACGCCCATCCCCGTTACTGACTGGCCCGAAGTCCAGCGAATGCCGCCGAGGGATAACGCGCTGATGGGTGTCTTCTTGAAATGAAAATGTCAAGAGGAGCCTGCCTCATTTTTCCTCTACTTTCCTTTCTTCTCCTTCATTTCGGATACGATTTATGTACTCCCTACTTCGCCCACGCTCAAACTATTCGCTCACTTCGGACAAGTAGCAATATGTTTGCAATATTAGTGCGAGTTGCATTCATTCTTGATTTTAAAGCTCGAGCCGCGAGGAATTAAGGGCTTAGCCAATAAAAAAGTTCAACACTCGAGTTACAGATACGTAATCGTAAAGTATGTCGCTTAAAAGAAAAAATTTATATTACAGAATTGCAAAGTTTTTTCGTTGTAATGGTTAATAAAGTTACCTATTGCACCGAGCCCATTCTCATCTTATGGCTAAGGCTGATTAAATTTGCTACATTATTTCGCGCGCACTTTAGAACTTCTTTATTTTCATTCTGTTATGAAAAAATTCATTTTAAAACGAAAGGATTGTAGGTCTCGAGCACCAGATTCACATATAAGCCATAAGCAGACAGTCGCTGCGCTCACTCGGCTTTCAAAGGTGCATATGCGCTTGTTAGAAGAGGCTTTCCTTCAATTTGCTGCACCAAGAACACAATTCAACTGCATAAAAATGAAAGACTGACTGTCTTATTTTATAGTCTTTGAATAACGTAACGATGATTAAAAATATAAATTTGAAAGGAAATAATTTCATCAAGGAGTTGTTTGAAACATCTTACCTTTCAGAAATATTACCCGTGCTGAAAATATTTTTTTACAAATAAATAATTTTTAGAATACTGATGTAGAATTGTCCGCCGGTTAGATGAAATATTTCGCAATTTTTTCTAATTTTATACCATAAAGTACACAAAAAAAGAATGACCGAAATCTCTAGGAGTAATTTTAATATAAACTATGTAAATAGTTGAAGGACGGAAGAAATAGAAGTAAAGAAAGATATAGGTAAAGCGAAAGAGAAAGAAATAAGCGGTATGCACCCTAGATCTAGAAGAATAAGAGAATGTAGAGGATTTTCAATGAAATTTGCAAGCACCAGCGTGAAGTATTTGCAAATGAAACTTTACTGCCTGAACGGAAAAATCGAGTGGTTCGTCCTGCGAATCGTGAATTTTCTTTACAGATTCACTGCATATCGCTTTCGGAGACCCTAACTCATACTTGTGTTTGTAGAAAATACAGTTTTACTCGGCAAACGAAGGCAAGAAGTTTTCTTCTGTGCGAACAAATCAAATCCTTTGATGCGTGCCTCTAACTAAAGTTGGCATTTAAATTAATTAAACAACCTGCAAAAGTTTTCATACCATTAAACTTCGGTACTTTGTTATTTGTTACCAATAATTCTAAGTAACTTTACTCTTCAAAATTATATCCAGCTAGTGTAAAGCTTGAAAGCAGGTCTCTCCGAGTGCATTGTTTATTGAAATACTTTGAGGATAAATTCTTTTAATGTCTGGGCCGCGTTTCAGACTCAAATGGTATATGCAGTAAATAGTAAATGTGTAAAGATTTGTTTATTCTTTCTTTCTCGATCTGGTACGGGAAACTTACTCAAGGCGGTTCCAGCATTGCAATGTAGTATTATCAAGCAGTATATTAAGTACCCACTTCTTTTTAAAAATGTACCCGAGCTTTTATAAAGTATAATACATAATTTGCAAAGCTGTCTTCATAAGGAGAATTTAAAAGTGTATTAAAATGAAAATCATACAATCGCATAAAATGCACAGTAATTTAAGAATATTCGTAGCGATAAAACAAGGCATAAGCCAAGCATTAACTTTATGTACTTGACTTCTAAATAAATCTATACTTATATAAAGTGGAAGATGCACAAAAAGCGCACACTTAATGTCTAATAAGTTACTCGCGTCGAAAGTTTAACGAGGAGCGATGCACTTTCCGATATCGTTCAGGAAAATTTTCTTTTTATGCATCGCAGCAAACAAAAACATTTCGCGATTCAGGTCGAAAGTCTCGACAGCCACCCATAAGTGAAGACTCTATTTCAAACTGAAGTACGATGAGGGTGGCTCGAATCTTTTGGTTGGAAGCCTCGGGCAAGCCTAGGAGGCGAATCCCGTTGGGTATTCCTAGGATGACAGATGCGTAATGCATGCGGACGCTTTTTCAAACATGGAGCTCTTTCCACTACTTTCTTCTTGTTCTCACTCTCTCGCTCCTGGAAGCCATCCGGGGGTCTTGTCAACCCTTGTAAGACGCGTAAGTATTTACGCGGATTCCCCTCAATGATATCGTCGCGTCGTGAATTGGGCGTGGCAAGGGCTTCCCACCCTTACCGTATAAAGCTCCCTTCGCCGATTCTTCGCCACTAGGCAATTCGCCGAGTTGTGATCTCGCAAAAGTACGAGCTGTTCCTTTTCACGAAATGCTAATGAGTATGTAAAGCAAGACAGCTGAGATGCTATTTCATTGACAGGCGAATACGCATCCTTTGGACAGGTGTGACTTTCTTGCGTGCTCACGATGTAAATGAATGCCTATATATTTTGCACGAGTGGTTATATACAATCCCTCTTTTATCCTATTCTTGTGCGGACATGAAGAATCGTTCTTAGATCAGAAACGTTTGATCATGCCAATCCGTTACTTAAAATGCATTTGCATTTTTTGCTTTCGTCTTTTCGCCTTAACGTCACCCCTAAGTATAGTATTTAAAGAAATCAGAAGTCCGATGAGTGTATTTGTAGTCCATAGTTTTATCTTGACGAGAAAATTGTATGAAAATATTTACGCTGGTTAATTTTTATATTTTAACAAATTCAGCTATTTAAATTAACAGTTAATACAGTATGAGAATTATAAAACATTTTTACTTTTATTAAACTTATGGCCTCGAACAAGCGTATAATTATCAGGCTTGCAATTTTAATTTTTATTATATTATTAATTTGAAATCCTTACAAAAAAGAAAAAACTGTGTTATTGCATTCACAACGAGTGAATATGGTGGAAAAACATATTCATGTTGAAAGACATGAAATTTAATTGTAAGCACTGGTGTATACGCACAAAGTTTATACTTTTAATAAAGCTATTAATCATGTACGACTTGCATATTATAATAAAATATAGCTAAGGATATATAATAAAAAACTAGCTAAGAATAAAATTATTATAAGATGCTTGAAATAAAAAATGATTATTGATGAAATATTGTACGCTAAAAATACAAGATCATATTTTAACATAGTGTAGTCATAAATTTTAATCACAGTAAATGCTAAATTCGGGTTACATAAAATGCTTCACATAAAAGCCAGTTTTAGAAATACCAAGGATTCCCATATGAGAGTCTCACTTAGGGAGACTACTATACTATAATTTTAGGTAATGTTTTTCTCTAAGCGCAATCGAAAGCTGCCGGGCAAATTATATACAAATGGAAAAAAACCATCGTTAAATCAACACAACAAAGTCCGACGCACAAGAACCTAACCTAAAATGTATTTACATTGAACGACAAGAAAATTAAGCGTTTGGTCTTTCGAAACGAGGAAAAAAGGAAAAAGAAGAGCGTGGGCAAAAATTAATAATACGCAGCATCCTCGTGCAATCTAGGCAGCCGCCTAGATGGGAATATTTTTGGGACGAAAAACCCGTGCGGTCTTCTCTCGCCAAGACTTATCGATATCATAACTCGTCAGCCTCACCAGTGCTTCTCCCTCTCTCCTCTCTCTCTCCCTCTCTTTCTTTCTCTCTATCCTTCTCACAACTTAACTATTTATCCATGTGTATCTCATTCTTTAGCTCTTTAGTTTCTGTCCATCGAGGCGAGTGGCTTGGCTTTGCGGGCGACTGTAAAGCAAATTTTGCATCGGACGTGTATGAGAATGTAGCGGGCCGCGTATTTGCTATTCATTGGCGCCTTTGGGAATACGACATGTACTACGGCGGTTCAAGAGTCCGTGGGGAGCGCAACGAAGAAAATGTATCAGGACCTTCCTCTGGCTTGCAAAGTGTAATAAATGGAGGAGCCGAGATGGTGACTATGGTTGTAAATAACGGCGATTTTTTAAACCTTGAAAGGAGCTCGAACGTTACCGTCGTAATTGCCAATCCGTTTATTCATTGGAGACTGTTTCAGCGTTAATCTGACGGCTGAGGCGTTCGACGCCCCGGAAAGCATCACTCCGGCGTCGTCTCCAGCGCAGCTCCTCTCAGAAGGCGCGGCCACAATTTAAATTAACTTTCGGGGCTTTTAATGAGGGTCATGGTACTATGTTAATACGCATATTTCATAAAGAAATTAATTTTACCGACAAGTTTTTCGCACTGGTGGATTGCAGCGTTACCTGACGAACCGAAATTTTCATGGTGGCAGCAGCGTGTAAGGGAAAACAATTTTCGTAGGCGATGCATTATCCTCCCGGCTCTCCGTCAGAGGTTGTCGAAACGTTTCACTTTATCGACTGGCACAAGAAGTGGCGCGAAAATCACAGGAAGAGAGTGGGGGGGGGGTGGCTTTTGGTGCCACGGGTAAATCTTCGTACGAAACAGTCGCGATTGTCGTTGTTCGCAGAGCTCACTTCGGGCGTCGACTCCTTGTCCGCCCGAACGAGAATTCCATTTGCTTATGCTAATAACCCTTTAACGGCTCGCGACTTTAAATAACCGTTATCGAGGAGGCATTTACTCGGTGGATGGTTGGGGGGCGGGGTAGGCCGGGCACAGCCTCCAGGTGATAGGGAACTAGCAGCCAGGTACGTTAACTGCTGAATGCCTTGTCTAATCAAGTAATTAAACTAGTTAACTCCCCTCGGGCGAAGCATACATAATAACTTTGAGCTGTTAAATTACATTGTTGATAAGAAATTGATTAGAAAGAAGGCTCAGAGGATAGGGCACACCATCTTTTTCTTCGCCGCAAGAATGTCTGGAAAGTTGCTCAAAATTTGTTAACTTATGCGAGGGAACGCTGAGCCAGACGCCAAGGTTTCCGTTTTACTTATATTGTCCTGACAAAATCGGCTAAATTTTTAATTACATACCACTGATCGCGAATTCAACGAATGCAGCGTTGAGGCCGATGGCAGGAGCAGGCGAGGGAAATTTTTCAACCGGCGGCAGCGAACGCTAAGAATATTGCTCTTCGTTAAAAATGCAGAGAATAATTGCTCCAACGTTCTGCGGAAAATAAAATATACAACGCATACGTCGTGGTGCGGCTTTTTGGTCCTTTTGTCAGGAGTGAGCGCATTCCGAGCGAGGACGCGAGCGGTCGCGAAGGCTCCTGGCGGAAAAAGGCGAGATTCCTGGGCGAGGGGCAGCGGGGTAGGGACTCGGGGAGTTATCGGGTCGAGTCGGGGAGGTCAACCACCCACTCAGCGACCCCGGCGTTAATTCTTCGGGCCGCTGTCTTTTCCGCCCGCCAACTCTCTTTATCTTTCGCCCTAAATAGGCTTCGCTCGCTCTTGCTCGGGCGCCCGCATCCTTTGCCAAAAGTAATTGCTCGTCTACCCATCCTTCGCTTTCCGGCCGACTATCGTCTCGTCTATCTTCCAGGGCTTCGCCTCAGCCGCCACCGCCACCTCCCCGCACTTGCCCATTTCGATTTAGAGCTGGGGTTATCGCCTTAAAATTGCACTTGTCGGAGCAACGGATGCACTCGCCCGACGTCGCGCTCGTTACTCTTTGCACCGCTTTAACGCACTGCGCACTCTCTTTATGCTATTATACGTATATATTTCATCCCTTCTGCGCACACTCTCCTTTCATCGGCGCTCTCCGGCGTACTTTTTATCACGTGTATATGAATTTTTTTCTCACGATAGATTGGTCTCGCCATCCGAGCAATATTTCACGCGTAATCGTTGCGAAACTCTGGCTTGAAAGTCGCATACATAGGCTTCGCCTCCTTCGCAATCAGGGGATGGGACTACGATCAGGGTCGGAGGCTTTCGTTCGCGTGAGTCAGACACTTTGATTCTGCTCGACCCCTCCATTTCTTTTTTTCCTTTCTTGTCGCACTTTGTATTTCACTGTTCTTCAACTGGCCACGCAACATAATCCCGAGCGTTTCTCCTTTTGCGTGCAACACGTTTCGAACGATAATCAGCGCTCAACGTATTGTTTTTTTTAACTCCTCTATTCGGAACTCTTTACTCGTCGTCATAAATAAATCGACTATATCTTTCATTAACGTGGGGCAACCGGTGATTTTAAATTGACATTAGTGCAATAGCTTTATTAAATTAGTTCATTAAGCTATTCAATTTCACCGATTTTATATCTCGAATTTATCTCATATTTTACTCAGCTTTTTCTCATTCTTCATTATGGTACTCTATTGTATTTATTTTCAATAAACTTTTTGACGTATGCATTATAAACGACAATCTGAAATGTATTAAAAACCCTATTTATACATCAAATTGTATTTACGATACCCAAATGATTTAAATATAATTTGAATGATATTTACCATAAAATTCGTATGTTATAATTGATTGAAAATCAAAATATATTTTACATGCAAATTTTCTGTGTGATTAATTTTCGCTTTAAAATTCGTATGAAAATTCACTTATTTCATTGAGTGTAATGATGGTGAAAATAGTAATAATAATAATAATAATAATAATGTTAAAAAGTAATCATTTTTTTTACAATTTACAGATTTTACTTATTGGTTTATTACTTCAAATGTGTAATATATAGTAGATACATATTGAATATGGACAAACACACTCCTTAGAAAATAACTAAACCTTAATCTATGTTAGTTCAGTGAATTTCATTCTTATGCTAAGTTCACAAGTGCATGAATGCCAGATATTTCATGTATTGAATTTTCGAAATTATTCTCCGAAATGTGAAGTCGTATGTCCAAAGAGGTACCTCACATTGAAGCGACAGAGGGATTGGGAGAAAACAATCGTTGGTAAAATACGCGAACATCCGAATGGGAATGTCGAAGGTATGTGCATGTGGTTTAATTAACGTACATTTCATCCATAACAACACGATTGCTAGACATTCTGAGCTAGAGATTCGACTCCACCCTTTTTATGAGCTGGCTCTTTCTGTTTTTTTTACGTGCTCGTCAACATATATATGGAAATATGGATATACATGCATGTTGAAGCAGCAACGAATAGTGCTTTGGTATAACCTGTAAAAAATCAAATATACTTCTTTGTAGGTGTATGTTTATGGGAGAGTTTACACGCCTACCTTTATTAGACGTAAGCATTCGTATCAACCAATTTTCATTGATATCGTAAATGTACACTATTTGACACTGACGAGGAGAATTCATCATGAAAATGGAATGAGGGTATGTTCAGTTTGAAAAACACAGATACTTATTTTGAGTACATGTTGTTTTTAAATTGCCTATGATTTTGCGAGGGGAATAAAATATCCATTTTATTCGTAGGCGTAAAAAAGGTAATCAGATACTGGTAACGATGGTATATCAAGGGTTAATTCGCTTGCCTTGATAAATATGGAAAACATATAAAATATGTATTTTTATAATGAGTTATTTCAAGCACGGCACGGAGTAGAAAGATCGTTACACTTCCGTTTCGCTTATGGGGCGCAATCTCAGAAAATAATGCCCTCGACATAAAAAGAATGAATTTACATGGATTTGGGAAATGCAAGTACTTATTGTACCGAAAATTAATTTTCATGTTTTGTGCGTTTAGCTCGACAATCTAGTTTATTATATATATATATATATATATATATAAACAGACAACACTACCTATATTGTAAAGTGGAATATGCCTCGACGTAGTTCTACGAGCGAGGGATGGATGAGAGGGGAATATTTCCACTCGCTATGAATTAAATCGCCATTGCGTTGGGGTAAGTTTCGCCTCTTTTTTTCGGCAGGTGTCGAAGACAGCAGTTGAAGCGGTCGCTTGTTACGGCTTTGCTTTACAAGTGTGCTTTGTGAAATTGAACAAGTTGATTGCACGTGATATTGTGTTTTAGCGGACTGCAAGCGTCGTGAAAGAAACGTAAAAAATTTCTACCGTTGATTTTAAATTAGACTTTTAACTTAATTAACTTTTGAGCCGGCAAAACTTGCAAATATATCTCTTTATTTGAAAGCTTTGTGTTTACTAAATAAAACTTTTTTATACAAGTAAACATTAGCTGCTCTTATAAATAGTTTGATAAATTATAATATAAATTAAAAGTTTACTCATAAATATAATAATAAAATCAACGCGAGTAATCTTGAGTACACTATTATTCTTAAACTTTTCACAGTATTTATCTGCAATATTTTTCTACAAGAGTTTATTAGAACATTTCAGTTTTTACTTTATTTTGTAGAGCGAGAAACTTTCTCCATAGGAGTTGCGATGCCTTTTTTCTGTGCTTCTATTTAGAATTCCAAACTGAGTGTTCGAGTTATTGCAGTCATTTGACACTATTTCTGACATTTTTTTTATCGTACAGTTCATTTCGTTCACACGAGAGTCATAACAATACACGTACAAATACTTAACAATGTTTTTTTGATTGGGCCAAAAGATTTTAATATGCCAGCCCTTTTTCGATAGTGGAAGCTAACTTTTTTATGAGAATAGATTTCAATGATAATAGAATGAAGCTTTATACTCCGATATCATTTTAGCCGATGGATTGATTATTATTATAAGGTATATTAACCGTTTTACAAGGGAAAAATTAACTCTTCCAACCAAGCATTTGCTATGTGCAATTAAATTTTTCTTTTAAATTTTTATAAGTCTACAGTTTCTCGAATTAATGTAAATAATTGACAATAACAATAATAATAATAATAATGGGTTGATGGATGTTTTAAATATCAGCGAAAATGTAAATAGCAGTGGGTCGATTAAATCCTGATTTTTTAGTTTTCAATGATTTTATGACTCGCTGTGCATAGTTTGATACATATTGAATTTTCAAATGATTGTTTTAATGCTATGTATTGACACTGGCAGGATGTTTTATTAAATGTACTTAAGAAGCTTTTCATGGATTATTCGAAGATACAATATTGAATTTAACTTATTAAAATTTGAAAAAAAGACTTGTTTATTAATTTATAATAAATTGTATTGAATATAAACTCTAATATAAGGAGGTAAACGAGCTACATTAATCAAATTAAATATAAAACACGAAAAGGAAATATACACCGTTAGACGGAAGTAAAAACAATGCCAAACCATAGTGGCGTATCAATGACACACAGTGCTCGGAATACCAAATAAATTTCAAAACGCAAAAAGAAAATAAAATAAACCTATACGCCAGAGATAAAAAACGGGGGGTCGAATGGGCATAACAGCGACGAGGGATCCTATTGCCATCCGAATCGAGTGCTATACTTCCCAATTTTTTCCCTCCCAGGGCAACACGTCCATATTCAATTATCCAGGAGCGCAGCCTCTATCTTCCCAACCGCGAGAGCCACCCGAATAACGAGGGACGGCAGTCGGAGGCCTCGACTCCCGTCGTCCTAGCCCCGATTGAGCTTTCGAAGAGCCACGGACCTCCAGGTATGAGTGTCGACCTGTCGCTGCAGCTGCGGCTTTCAATAGTCCCTTCGACCCCGCTCCTTCTCATTAAACCAACAACTCCACTTGCGTGACAATTTACGATTTTCCGAAGAGCAGCACCAGTTGGGGGCAAAGTGAGATGGATGATGGTGGCTGTAAATTGAGAAGAATGGAACTGACACCGATAGGATGCAAAGGTGCTCTGGAGGAGTCGTCCACGAGCTGTCATCCGGACTTTTCTCATCATCCTCACTTTGCCTCCTTTTCTCTCGATCCTGACTATGCAGGTAAATTGGACGCGGAAGTGACTCTTACACTTGCATCGAATAACTAACTCGAACTTCCTTTGCCCTCGCAGACATTTGGTTTTGCTCATTCCATACTCCGAAATATTCGCCTACCTGGCAATCAATAGAGATTGGTATTTCAGCTTATTTAACTGGGTCAGCGAACAGTTTCAGCAGAATTTGTGAGCTAGTTAATTGCAACTTTACATTCATTGGATTTTCCTGAAAACGAATCTTTATACGTTTTTTTCTCGTTTATTACTATTTATCCGAAGCGATTGGGCGTAATGAATCGTTTGGATTCAAATTTAAATTGCTCTTTTGGGGAGAAGAGATTGTGATTAATTTATTTTCTTATTTTTATTTCTATTAGTTTATTTCTTTCTTCCTGTCAAACATTTCAATTTTCAGCTTTAACTTATTGCATAAGCTTTTCGATTGAATGTTATCATAAACAGTTCAAATTAAAAAAGCGTCATGAATGTGACTATAAATATTTGATTAAATCATATGTATTATATATATAAAGTTACAAAAATATCACTGCACATATTAAGTCAAAAAGAAGAGTAGTTCATCAATGCGTGTTGTAACCCATTAGTCTCTATTTGTATCCTCATTTTTCAATAAATATATTATTCCTTTAAAAGTAGTATACTATGATGTTGCAATACCATTGTCTGAAATAAAATAATATATAACTGTGACACACGCAGTCTCGAATCTAAATTATTCACAATTCATCACATTTAAGCGTAGTATAGGTGCTTTTTGAGGAGGTTGAACTGCAAGCATAACTACAGAATTGGGCGTGACAAAGCGATGGATAACCTTTACAAATTATTTAACTTAAACTTAAAATTTATGGTATAAAATTAATAAACAAAGCGATAAGTGCGTCAAGGATGAGGAAGGAAAAGAAAATTAAGAGGATCACGAGCGTGGAAGTTGAATACATCACAGAAAAGGCGGGGGGCCACATAATTCTTGAAATTAAATAATAAACGCGCAGATATTAATAAGATTTACCGTATTAATGCTCGCTACCGTGGCAAGGGCTTTCCCGAACTCGGTTCTTTGTCCTTCCTGCCTATGAATGAGTTCTTGCTTGCTCCGGGACATCTACGTTCGTTTTATGACCACCGTCGCGCGCTTAGAGCTTTTTTTCTACTCCAACATCATATCTTGCCTTATATCATTCGCTTCTAAATTAATTTCCTCTCGTCGCTAAATAGTTTCTAGCGGCACTTATCAAGGCTTTATAGCATATAGCCGGAAAAACAGCTCCACCCCCTCGACACTTTCCAAGCATCAAAATCTTTCTCTCTTCCTCTCTCAATATTTCACTTTTTAATTCTTGCGTTATAACGCTCATGCTGAAATGTTGATTTAATGGAAGCGCTTCGGAAACGTATCTGCACTTAATTAAGTATTTCGCGGATAATATTGGCAGATTTCTTGATATTGCATCGCTCGAAAATCACCAAGCATAATGCGTGAATTAATTTTTGTCGTTTTCCTTTACTCTGTTTCAGAATTACATTGCCCGAAAGTGCAGCATCATGATCGCCCGTACAGCTGAGTATACGAAAATCAAGGTTTGTATGCAAGTCTTTATTTAAAATTTTGCTTGTAACTTTTGCATGATAACTAAATTTAAAAAACTTTTAATTGAATTGATATTTGCGCATTAATCTCGCTTCCTTTGAAATGTGAATGCTCAAGTGTACTTAATATCGCACAGACGTTGGGCGGAGTAGTTTTTTGCATGCTTAAAAAAATGAAAGGTGTAATTTTCAACATTACGAACTAAAAACATCAGCATTATTATCATTATTATCATTTTAGTTTGATGATACATGTATACATTTGAGCTTTTCTTAAATATAAAATTTCACTTTTGGTGAGGCTTACAAATTTGAAACATTCAAATAAAATGCTTGCGTATTTTATTTTTATTACTTTTTGAATTAAAATCATTCTCTTTCTTACAGCTTTATGTAAATTATATGGCTGATTCACATTTCTAAAATTCTAAACCTTCAGCAAAATTTTAAACAATCCTTTAAAAAGAGCCGTTATTATATATGAATCATTAAAAATGCATTTTTCATCTAAACTTATTTCACTGAATCAAGTTACATACGATTAACTCTACGGAAATTCCAATTGCACGAACCACTTTTATGGCATTGCACAAACGAAGAGGAATAAAAATCCGTCTTAACGCTCCAACGCTTCGCTGATTCACCCCAAACTTTAATAAATTCTAAAGTCAAATGAAGAAAAAAGACTGAGACATTGTTAAAAAGAAATGTATATTTATTAAATGTATTTTATGGTTACGCAATAGACAAGACGATGGCACCTTGTATTATAAAATATAACCATTGTACATGTTTTTTCGTTCATTTTAACATATATTTATAAAAAAACACCAACTACTGGGAAAGAAGTGGTAAAAAAGTCCACTTAATAAAATATTATTACTTTTCTTTTATGCTGTGTATAAAGTAATAATAATAGTAAAGATAATGTCCGTTCAAAAAGTATGAATTCTTTTTAATACGTCTATGGAAACGTAATAAATTACGATTTGAATGTTACGATAAACTTGAATGGAAGTTCAACATATGCATGAATCAAATGAATAAGCAATTTTTACAACCTTTGTCGATATCTGGGCCTCGAAAGTAAAAAGATTTATTCGTTGCGCTGTAAATTAATGGTTTAGAACAAGTGCGATCACCCTAGCAAAAAGCCAAGTACAAAGAAAAGGGCAAGCAAATACAATACCCTTTGCACAGGAGAAAACAATGTCGTTTCTCGCTTGATGTCGCATTGTTGTTACACGAAGAGGCGACCATCGCCGAGATAAAGTATAGGGTACCTCGAGGAGAGAAGTACAGTGAGAGAGAGAGAGAGAGAGAGAGAGAGAGAGAGAGAGAGAGAGAGAGAGAAAGAGAGAGACATAAGGATGTAAGAGAATGGCGAGGGTGTGCGAATTTCGTATCGCCTAGTACCGATAGTAGCGCAGTCGCAAATGGCCGAAAAGTACAGTGCACGTACCGGGAATTCTCCTTCCTATTCTGACATGACCTCTCTCTCTCTCTCTCTCTCTCTCTCTCTCTCTCCGTTTATCTCTATCTCTTCTGCAATATCTCCATCTCATCCAAGTAGTCGCGTATGGCTCCTTCGTTCCGGCTCCTACTGGCTATAAACACAGCGATAATCCTCGCGGTATCAAGGACTACAGTCCCTGCCGGAGGCATTACGCTGTGGTGGCCACCTCGAACGGCGTCACGAACGGCGAATCAAGTTCCGCAGGTCCAGTTCATGAAATTTCTTGCACAACGCGGTGTCCTCGTACTGCTCCTTGATTTATAGACCTTTAATCCGATCCCTCTCTCTAGCCTTGCCATTCTCTCGAGTTATCCGGGGGTAAAAAGCTCCTTTCTACTGCTGATTCGTCTCTCTTTTTCCTCGTCTCTCGCTCTTGGTCCTCGCTGCTTTCACGGCGCTCCGCCCGGTTCTCTTATATTTTTATCACCGCTTCCAGCGGCGAGCAGAGATGACCGTGTCCCGCGCTGTAGCTACTACGACTTATTGGGGCGAGCGGTGGGGTACGAGTGGAAGGCAGAGGGCAGAGAGAAGCCGATAAAAAATCTTCAGGATTTATCGTTGCAAAAAGTGGAAATGTGCGTGGTAGAGTCCAATGAAAGGAAGCTTCCGCAGAATAAAAGCTGGGGATAAGAGGGACGAATGATAAGGCAGACCGACAAAAAGAGATGGCTCAGTCTGTTTTGGATCAATTTCCGGTTTCATTCCCTAGTCTCTTCACATTTTGGTAAATTTTGTCGACTCTCTTCCCTAATTTAAGCTGTTCGCGAGATTTTTTTATTCGATTTTTTTGGCGCAATCGAAAGATTTCTTCATCCTAATATCTGGATATCCTGTAGTCGTTTTTCCTGATTTCTTTACGGACGCTTCCATTGATGGAACAGAGCTTTTGCAAAAGCTCCTAAATAATGCTTTTCGTCTGATGCTGTGGAAAATTATAGACCATGCATAGATGCCATCAATAGCGCGCCCGAGTCGAGAGTACGTGCGTTTTAAATGTAGACGCATTTTCCTTTGGCTTCTCTTTTCTACAAGTCTTTCTTAAGCAAAATGAGATTTTGAATAATTTAACGAGATTCGGTTGATTTTCTGGAATAATATTTTTCAATGAAATTATTAATATATGGAGTGCTATATTATGTACTATAAATCAAACTCAAGATAATCTGTTTACGAGCGGGCATGGCAATTAGAAATTTGAAGAAAGTTCGTATTTACCATTCGATATGACTTACGAATGATTTATTTGCATGCTACCGAAAACATTTAGCAACTCATTCATCGTGAAGCGACACGAGGAACAAGGGCCTCATTATCCGTTAATCTTAAAGTTGGTAAGGATGTTGTTGCCTTCAAAGAATCCATTTTAAACTTAAAAGTAAATACTCGTCAAAAATTTACGCTGACTTCTCTTTTAAACCTTTGACCTTTGCTAATTAGACAGCTTCAGTGCCACAGAGAGTACCAACAAATTCCACTAATTAATCTCGAAAACTTTTTCCCTTGCCAGCATTTTGGAGCCTTTATTTGGGATCTCGTCATTTTTTTATACAATTCGCCATCCTTTATGTCCGCCTCAGTCGGTAGAGCAAACACGATGAATTCCGCGAGAAAAGTAACTCAAAGCTCTGGCCGTATCCCTCAACGTTCTTTGCCTCGGTTCGCCGTCGTCACTTCGCTGTTTTTCAGGCAATGCAAACTGCGTTTCCGATAAGTTGGAAAAGTTGAAAGCAGGTCAAGGGAGTTTCTGTCTACCGGGTTATGTAGCGACTACTGCTACGAACTATTGGCCCATCTAACGAAATAAGGGATTGATGGTGGTTTCCCCATTTATACCCCCTCCTTCGCTTTTCCCCACTTTCTCAGTCGGTGTGGTGACAAGTCAGACTGGAGGTGGTATTATCCATCCGACCGACAGCCGCTGCTGCTTCCGTCTTTACTATTATTTCCTCACTTTTTCCTTTGTCCTTTTTTACTTAATTGCCATTATTGACGACGTTCTTTTCGTTCTCCTTTTCCTTCTGCATTTCATCTTTTATTATGTAAGGAGCTTTCCGCACTTTGATTTGCGCGGAAATCTTTTAAATACAGCGTTGTGAAAATAAAACTTCAAATATATTCTATTTAATACCTATCAATTAGAGTTTTTGTTATTATTAACGTCTACGTGCATTTCCAAACTATTGATAAATGCATTCTCCAGTAAGAGTAGGATTCATCGAAATAGATGAACGCATTTACAGGGAAAAATATTCGAATATTGAGTATATGTCTAAACTTTTTACAGATTTAGTTGCTGGATACATTGTAATATTCAATGCACAAAAGTGCAAAAAGTTTAACGTTTAAATATATGTTTTAATCTTGACCACGTAGAATTTTCTTTTTTTACAATATATTGATCGAATCGCTTTTATCTAAATTGATTATTTTTTTACGTGCGCTCCACAAATACAATTATTTTCATTAATAATAGTTTCAGATAAATCCGATATCGTCCATAAGAATTTTTCAAAACATCAAATTCAAATATTTAAAATTCACCAAATGAAATGCTTAGGTATAAGATACTAAAACCACTCTGGAATACTACATAAAAGAGGAATACCCTTATTTTGACTGAATCTGAGAAGGGTTCGCATGAGAATTGAAGTGATGCTGCAGGGGACTCAAGGTTAATTTGGTTTTTCCTTCCTTCACGTAGATTAGAGAGGAATTAATTAAAATCCGTTCCTTGCTTTCCAATAGAATTCATTCTATTTATTTATGTTTGACGTTTGGTTTTTTTTATTATTAAAGAATATCCCTCATTGAGTTGTAAATGCATTAATTGTACACGTGCAAAATGTTGTTACTTCTTACGATGCAAGTATTACAGAAGGAGGCTTAAAGCTTACAATGCTTGGTATAATTATATATTCATCATACTAGAACGTTTTTAATAATTACAAAATATTAAAATGCTATAATTACCGATGTTGCTTTATTCTGCGTTTACTAAGAAGATAATAAAATTCCGTACATTAGTAAGAAGGCCACGAATGCATTGTGTTCCAGCATTACTTTATAAGAATTCCCATGCAATTATTCAATCGTGTCGTTTTTTCGTTTTTGCCTTACGTGAGACTTTACATTGTTCGGTTCGGAGAATCTGCGTAGGTTACTCTAATTTTTTGGAGTTGGAATTTAACTAAAATATTACGATATTAAGTAAATATTATATTCATTCGTTATATATAATTCATAATATAATTCATTAGCCGGCATACTTTTTTTTACGTGTACATCAATGCAGTTGTCGGTTTCGCACAAATAAGAACAAGATTTAAATAAAACTTTAAAAATGATAAGAGAATGGAATAGTTGTGTAGAGAGCCATGCGTTAATCTTAAATCAGATAAACAATTGGCTTTATAACATTGAAAACGGCAGTAAAAATGAAAGTGCATTCTCCGATATATAAAAGCACGGGGAGGTAGTGGGTAGATTTTACAACGTTTCGCAGGATATGTCCCTTTATCGCGCCACATTGACAAATCGAATCGACAATCTTCGGATGCGATGTACATTCGCCACCGTATGGCGTTTCATTGTCGACAATATAGGGCCGAAAATTAGCCGAGTAAAATTGACGAGCAATCCTTCGGGCCACGCGCATCCGGCATTTTATTATTACGGTACGGAGTCCCGATAAAGGTTCCGACAACAGCACCCGATTCTTTCCCTCCCCGCAGACAGCTCGTCGCCGATCCACCGAAGCCTCCCCCGACACCACCACTACCGTTCTTTGATAACACACGACGAAGCTCGAGTCTCGTAAAAGCCAGCGTCGGCATCTCCCGCGGCCGTAAATGCTGAATATACCGCGCCATTGTCGACTCCTATGCCTCGTAAAAGCACAAAATCATTCTCACTATCGTTATTCTCACTCACATTTCCTTTCTCGCCTCAAAATCCCCCTTCAACCCTCTTTCCTTTCACTCACAGCTATCTCACCGACTCTCTCTCGCTCTCTCTCTCTCTCTCTCTCTCGCCCTCCTTTTTTTCCCGCCATTCATACTTTATGGGGATACTTATGCTTATTATTTTTTCTCAGTGTTAGCGTTTAATCTCCTCTTTTCCCGATCTTATAAATTAGTAAGTTGTAAAATCCAATTCCTTGTATTTTACTATTTTATAGAGAATTTTTTTACGGGGTACATGCAATTATATTATCATTTTTAGCGTTTTATCCATAATTATCCGATTTTTTTATGACACAATAACTTTTCAAGTAATGGTACCTTCACTTTTCTAATTATCAATGATCTATTTTCACAATTACTCTTGCCGTTGTTATAGAGGTCTATCTAATTATAAAAATGTGTGCTCAGAATTCACCTTAAGATTTTTTCTTGCGCATAGAATGCTTTTATTCGATATATTATCATGGGTTCGAGTTAAATTCATTTTTATCATAATTTTTTGTATTATTTTCAAATTCTGTCGCTTTGTGATTCTAGCATTTTATGAATACAGTACAAGTTGTAATTTATAAACGTTTCAAATAATAAAAATAAAAATTTTTATTTAACGAGTCGTGGAGCTAAAGGAGAAAAGTAAATTCGCCGTAAGAAAGAAAACTGAAAGGATTTTTTTTCAAAAATAGTACCCCTTAAAAAGCAAAAGGGTGCAGCCAATGTAATACAGAGCTAGATTAAACCTATCACACGTCGTACAGTAATAAGGGCGACGACGTCGAAAAAGAAAATCTAATTATTCGCAGATATATATAATATCTTTAACAAACAGCTTAGGTGAAAATCCAGTGATTCACGTCACGTAGCACGCAAAAGAGCTCGAAAAAAAGAAAACGTCGAGTGCAGGGTGGCAAGTGGGTTGGGCTTCACCCGTAAGAGAAGCTGGGGAGCAAAGAAACAGTGAGTGCAGCAAGAGGAGAATACGAGAGTGCAAAGACGAAAGAGAGGAATTGAATGAAATCAAAAGTCGGGCCGCGTGCACGAGCCCGACAAAGTGTATAACCCACGCTTCGTGGCTCCTCTTCATCCGTTCGAGGCTCCGCCGCGCGGAAAACGTCACACCGGTTGACTTTAAACGCACGAAATGTAAGGGCCGCTCCGTGACACTTCGGCACAGGGATCGAGAAGTCTATCGATTTGATTCTCGAAGCTTCGCTGAGCTTCGCCAACCGCTGCCATTATTTCCCCAACAATGGAAATCTGTCAACGATTGCTGGAAAAGGGCCGCAACAATAATTTTAAGCTAATCGCGAGCTGTTTGCGTTTGTCGGATAAATTAGTCCCGACTATGTTTGCCTACGCTTCTCCATGGCTTCTTAAATTAAACCGTAAAAATACTTTACAGGCGAAGACTGCTTTTTGCCGTGGCAACGAGTGCACTGAATTGATAAATAGACTCTAATCAACAAGAGCCGGTGCACTGGTTAAATAAGCATTAGTGCACACAACTGCAAAATGCATGGTTACGAAATGCTCACTTCTCTCCATATTAATTTGCACGATCGCATCCGATCCTCGGTGGCTTATCTCCACCTTTTTCTCCCGCACTTCGCAAACCTGGGGCGCCAATATAATGCAATGAGAGGAAGTTACGTGCTCGAGGGAATGCGAGAACAAGTACCACATGTCGCTCAAAGTTGCGCCGGCTCGCATCGCCGGCTCACCGATAGGAAATTTACCCAACGTCAAAAAAAAAAAAATAGGAAAAAGTGAATAGAAGTCCGAACCAAGCGAAACGACGTCAACCTTCTGTCGCACTTACTGTTGCCGCTCTTTCATTGGGTCATCCACCTACCAGAGCCATTCAATATATGCAAAATGCCTACGCTTGTTTTCATATGGCGGGCTAACGAAGTCGAGGCACCATCCACACCGAATATTTGTTTTCTAGATGACTTCCGGCTTTTCTTACTTATCGGAAGCTCCCTATGTTTTTAGCCGGCAATTTTAAAGCTCATTTCGTAGAATCGTTAAATTTCCTAGTCGGACACATGATATTTATGTACGTGTGACATCTATAACAATTATTTGTTTGCCTACAACCGCTTCAATGCCTCAATGCCTCGATGCCTCAAAGGTACTTACCATTTTCTTTGTCATTAAATTTTGTATTATTTTCACAAGCATTTTTAGAAATTATGGCTCTTTGATATGAACTTATTTACAGAATTCAACGTTAACATTTGTACTACATTATATGTGTATATATATTGTATAAATATTTACTATAAAAAATATTTCTAAAATAATCTTAAATACAGTACTTTAAAGTGAGTTGCATTGGAGCTCATTAATGTCTGTACGACAAATTTTGATATGGCTATTTTAATTATTAAAGTGCGTATTATGATTTTTTTAGACTAAATCGATTGAACCGATTAAAAATTTTTGAATGTTTTTCTATTTATAGATTTATCCTCTTAATTAGTCCATATAATGTTTGTAAATATTATTAATTTAGGTTTGAAAGCTTATATAAAAATAGGTTAATTAAAAATTTTTGAATTATAGACCACTAGGATTGAAATATTATATGCATGATTGACGAAATATAATGATTTTTTTACGTAAAAGGACTTTGAAATTATTCTTTTTCATTTTTCAAGAATTCCGAAAAAACAAATAAGCTTTTATATATAATTAAAAACTCTCTAAAATAATTCTACAAAGTTTTGTATACCCTTAAAGTAAATTACATTACGATTAATTAGTCAACGTTTTTAAATTTAGAATATTATGTATTTATATCAAATCGAATCTTTAAATTATCGCAATGGAATTATTTGTAAAAATTTTTACAAAGATACTCGCCCGATATTTTCTTCACTTAGGATTTTTATTCTTAATTTCAATAAAAGTATTTTCCATTCTCCGAATAAATCCTAATGCTAATATGTTAAGCTAAAATGCTAAGATTTAGAAATATTGTATAGAAGTATTATACAAAATAAAATAAAAATAATTAAGTGAAGTTTTAAACAAATTATAATGTCATTAATTTTTAGTTTTTTTTTAAATTCTTTAGAAAGGTAATTTAATTTTTGTTAAAAAGTTTTAATTACAGATGCTATTCTAGGTTGCTATTTAGATTCTGTTTGAGTGTAATTTAATTGAGTTAAGAGAATTATCTAGTCTAATTAATTAATTGATTCATTAAGATACTCCGTTTGCTTTTTTAGTCAATCTACTGATGCAAAAGCAGTGTTAATGCTTATTCTATATTTAAATTAATGTTTATTAATGATATAATCAATTCTACTAGATAGTGAAATATTTGATTCTATAAACTATTACAATTAGTACGTTATTAAAATATTTATTAATATAAAGAAATATATTTTATTTTAAAGATTTTTATAATAACTTAATACGAAATTATTTAAAAATTAAATAATTTTTTTCATAATAAAATGTTTTTTTTTATAATACAATTTTATCGTATTACGCCATTATCAAATTCGTTCATAATTAATTAGATTACAATTGTATTGAATTATTAGTGTACCAGTTATGTATGTATATGATAATTGTATTTGAATATATTATGTTTGAATAACTCACTAAAATATAATATGAAACATTTATTGCAAACACTTACATTTTTTAATTTTTAGAAATATTTCACGTAATGATTTTACATTCTTGTTTTCAATGTTAAACAAAATAATGTTATTTCCTTTTTAACCACTATTTGTAATTTTTATTTTTGTATAATATATTATATTGCAATATATAATTTTTCGTTTCGTACATGTATTGTCAATTATATATATTTTACTAATGAATTTGCCATTAAAACTCCAATCGCACAAAAAGCTATTTCATAATATGAGTTTTTTAAATCATCGGATTTTGGTATATCATATGAGTTTCAACGTATACCGTATAGTGAATGCTTAATTAATTAGATTAATTGTTAATTAATCTTATCACCCATTATATGCATAAACATTATTCTTTCTTAACGTCATTCATGTCTTTTAAATATACGTCGTATCTGTGAGTGGGTATTGAATCCATAATCTTTTCCAAAAAAGTTAAATATTCAGTGCTGCATATGCCTTTTTTAATGTTAAATTATGCTCATTAATTAATTTAGAATTCTGCAATCGAATAACAAATAATTTCAAACAGAGTCAATGCTAACTTATCTAAAGGAAATCGTTTTAATACTACGCCAGAGATTCATTATTAATTTTAAGCATTTCTATACGCATATAAGCAACTTATATGCATACGACTATATATTTCCAATGGTCTATGTTATAATACAGAACAAAACTAAAAATAGTCCCTCGTCAATTAGCATTCCGATGTTAAGCAGCCACTTTGGTTTTAAGAACGATTCGTACGAGCTCACAATACAATGCAAATCCCCAGTGCCTTATCGCAGTACAACTGATTCTGGAAACGATCGTTCTAATCACTGTAATTCCTGCAATGACAATTATAATTATTTTCACATTATTCAGGCATCGTGCTTTTACACTTATGGACAAAAGAAGCCCAATATAAATTTCCATGCACGATAATTCCACTTGTCACCTGTCGAAGGTTGCGCAGACATTAAACCAAAAGCGCGACCACGACAAAGACACAGCCAGATGCGATCGTATTGTTCTTTTCACTTATCGTGAACTTTTAAAATTTATTCCATCTCCCTTCAACACCTGACTCGCTCCATCCCTCTTCGACACTTGTTCCTCGCGAGCCCGCCCATGCCCGCGCCCCCTCGCCCGAACGACTGACTTTTTCATACAAAATGAAAGCTCAACGGCCGCTTGTGTTTTCGTTGAAGAGGCGCCATTTTTCCTCCTTTTTTGTGCACTTGCTTGTTCAGTCGAGCTGTTTTCGTTGACGGGACAATAATGAGCATCGGATGGCGGACATCAAGCTGCGCTATGAGACACCTTGGCGTCGCAATTGTCACCCTCTCTTTCTTTCTCATCTCTAGCCAGACTTTTTTATCATAAATAAAATTAATTTAAGCACACGTATGACGGTATGTATGTGCTGAAATAACAACGACGGCCCTGTTTCTTTTTCTGTGCTTATGGCACACCTTTTTAGGCGAGTAAGAGTTGCTTAGACTTTTTTCTAGCTTTTCATAGGTTGAAAGCTTTCACACTAGTCAAAATACACTGAAATCTTAAATAAATATACGTCATGAGGTGCTATTTATGGTATGAGTTAAGAGTGTTATTTTATTGATATTCATATATATGGTGGGCATTTATTTACTTTTTGCTTACTGGCTTAATAATAAAAACCGTTACACTTTATAAAATGAAGCATCTGCAATAATGCACATTCTTGAAGTTTCTGGAAAGCTCTGAATAGTCTTTCTATATCCAATTTTCAATACAAAATAACTTTCTTCTAATACAATATGCTACTTTAAATAACGTATCTTCTCGTAATTTATTAAAAATGTCAAGCATATATTTACATCAAACTGTGTTAACAAAAATTACCTAAGTCCAATTATTACGAAACAATTGTTAAACAAGCTCCTTTACTTTTGTTCGCGCTTTATTTTTTCTTATTTTTTCTTGATAAAAAATCCTCAAACATTTAATGTAGTGCTTTCACGCTGTTCTTTGTGCCGCTTTTTTTTGATACGATAATTTAATGTTTAGTTACACTCATTTGCTGAGTAATAACAACTAGTTTGTAAGACTAACTAACTATGTTAATGTTCTCGAAAACGATTCATTCGCATCTTTCGGTATTTATTAATCACAAAAATATATCTCTTTATATTTCTTAATCAAACGCATACTTACTTTATATAATGATAATTTAATTTGAATTCCATTGACTTAGTTGATTCTAACTAACTTTAATTAATTAATTTCTGTTCGTTTCTGTATATTTCGAAATTACTTCTAATATTTATAGCTTAAAAAACTTTTAAACGTAATTTCATGATATTATGTTTTCTAAATTTCAATATCTTTTACATAAACAAATGCGCAATATTTATAATATTTTTTTCATTGATAATAAAACAGAAAAAATTATTATATATTCCTGTATTTAACCAAAAGATGTTACTGTTAGTCTAGTTGATACTTAACATTTCCCCAATATGATTATATAAACAAATTTAATTATCTAATAGATAAATAATAAAGTGAAAAATTAAATGTTTTCAATCGCATTTGGCTCAGACTTAAAAAATTTGAATCATGTAATGTAAATATTTTAATTGTAATATAGCATAAACTTTATTAATATATTATTATTAGATTAAATTCGTTTAATATTATTATTTAATAAATTAAAAAAAGAATTGATTATAAATATATCCATTATTATTGTATTTATATAATTAATTAGAGAGCTCAAATAAATATTTTTAATTAAGTATGGTTTGAACTTAAAAATTGATATAAAAAATACGCTTGTCTATGATATTCTACACAATTTTTTACGTTAAAATTTTTTTATGTTTGGTCTACAAGAAATTATTTACGAATAGCGATAAGCTTCAATTACATTTTTCAAGTGAATTAGGTTTTTTGGAGAAAATTTAATTCAAATATATTTCATTCATATACATCTATTATGTTGCTTGTTCTGAATTTCGTATGTTTAATGATTCTTGTTAATCGGTATAAAATCTGTATATTCTGCTCAGAATATCAAAATAACTATTGTTTCGTTTGAGTAGATTCAAAAATGCAGAAATCAGTGAAGCAACGCATCAGCGATGTATTTTTATCATATTTGTATATACTCACATGCGTATGAAGATATCTTAATTGTAAAATAACAATATAAAAATTTATCTTTAACTGACAATTGAAGTATTTTCTATTATAAGCAAAAGCTAATCCTTTATGATAGTCTTCCTTCAAATAGTAGTTCATTATTTTGAAATACCGAGAAAAAAAATCTCTAAATATATTTCTTTTCAATTTTTAATAATCTCCAAATACTGTAAGTAAATAAAAAAATAAATATATAAATACGTGTATGTGTGTGTGTATATATATCGTGATGTCAAATTAAGAATAATGTTTAAAAGCTTGAGTACGTCACTTGACAGGCAAATGGTATGAATGGTCTGCATCGAGGATGTTTAGTCTCGAATCTTTAAGCAATGACAAACTTCTTCGGGCGGTTCTTAATAACTGCGTGGTTCTTGGAATCCAGGGAAAACAAAGACTATCCACGAACGCGATTAAGGGATCTCTTTATGAGCCGCAACTGGTTTACAACGGTGCGACCTTGTGCCCGATGCAAGGGCAAGGCTTTTGGGGGTCCGTTCTGTAGCGTCATTTAAAATCAAACGACGCTAATAAACGTCACATTACGCGCATAAATCACCGCGGGACACGCGTACGTGCAAGTGCCCCTTTTCGGCTCCGGTGCAAATAGCTTGAAAATGTCTTGAGGGATCTAGAAAATTAGCACCTAGGCGATAGATGAAGCGACGAGGGGGTGTGGAGTAGCTAAGGAGTCGAGGAAAAGCAACTGCTTATAAAGGGAGGCTACTCGTGCGCGTGAGGCTAAGTGTGTGTAAGTGTGCATTCACAGTCAGTCCTCGTGTTTCGACAAACGAGGAATAAGAGAGAGAGAGAGAGAGAGAGAGAGAGTAAGAGAGATATAAAGGGTGTGTGCGAGGCGTCAAACGCTCGCTGCTGTTACCTCCCGTACAGCCAATTACGTAATTACGATGGCAATTACCGACCGGTAAATGGGACAGATGTTGTAAGTTGATTGAGAGAGGGAGGTGTCCTAGTCGGGACGACGGATAAGAAAGGAGAAAGAGACAATCTACAAGAGTTTTTATCTTTCTTCTATTCGCGTTCTGCCTCTCTCTCCCCCTTCCCAATTCCACTCACTCAGTCTCGCTTTCTATTTATATCTATCTATCACTCAATTTTTTGTGTTTGTCAAGCGATTTACTCAGTCTATTCGAGAACTTGAGTTATATTTGCTTGTCCTTTGATTCGTATGTCAAAGGTTTTTGAGTACAGAACCCTATGTCTTACACTCACTGCTCGATGAACATTCAAATTTAATAAATAATGTAACAAATTTTCATATTCTTTTTGAAGCTTTGTTTATCGAGGCATAACAAAAGATGCTTTCATATTTTATACTGAATAATGTACACGTATCCATTATTTTCATTTACATTTAATGTATTTAAAAATTTTTCGCTTTCTCCGATTTAATTTAACTAGGAAACATTGTTTTTGTTACAGGTGAGTTTCGAGTTTTCTGGCATCCAAATTTGATCACGTTTGAAACTTGTGAGTTTACATGATTAAAGTAAAATTGAAAAATACCTTTCCAATTGTACATTCATACGTTATCATTTTAGATTGTACCATCGCTCTAAAGTGTTTATTTAAAAAAAAGACTCCACAGCGGTAAAATTTACGGGACTATTTTTAGAAATGCACTTAAACGATTTTTCTCAAATACCGAGAATTAATCAACAAGAGATTGAAAATTTATAGATATATAGGCATAAATCTTTCTGATTAAACTTGATTAATTACCGCAGGAGTGAAATCTTAATCGAGAAAAATCATCAATCTGTTTCAGCTGAGAAGATTTCGTTTCGCAAGAATCTTTAGTAAAAATTACGATCCAATCACGTGTAAAGTCATTCATCAATCCTTCAATTTATTAGCCTATAGAAGCGCGAAAAATTAATCAGGGTCGAAGGGAAATAAGAACACTACTGATAAGATTCACTTGGAGGCGGTACAATTGCCGCTTACTTTATTATTCGATTTCGAGTGCCGGAAATAGCGTTGCACTGTGGAACGTAATTACAGTTTGAGTGGCGCCTGGACGAAACTATTCTGGAGAAAGTAAGAGATAAAAGGGTCTGGAGGGAGGAGACAATTGGAAAACAAGAGACCGAGTAATCGACTGGAAAAGGTTGAAAGACTCCTCGAAAGGGAAAAAAAATTCATCATCTCCGCGGCGACGAATTGTCGTTTTGCGTTGATTGGCGGGCGAAAAGTAGCGTCTCTCTTTCTAGGAAGAGAATTTTTCCATCGACATTGACGTAATAGACAATGGAAAGAAAAAAGGTAACCGGAAATGGAAAACGTATGGCGATGCAGAGATTTCTGTATTCATTGAGTATGTAATTTTATATTTGGAATTGAAGTACTGATGATTTACTTTTTTGGTGAAATTGTTTTATAAATTCAAAATTCTTAAATATGTTTCTTAATACAATTGCAACAAATTATTGGTAAATCCAAATAAACAATTATTAAATTATAGAACAGAAATAACCATAAAAAATACGTAGTTGAAACAAATTAGTGCTAATTTCTTTTAGATAAGCTTTTATAAATCAGATAATATACATGATTTGCATACAATTACGTAATGATTTTTTTTATAAATCTATAGTTGCGAGTATTTTTTCTCACCGTAAATCGCCGTCTTTAGTAAAGTTGTCAGTCTACACTATTAATGCAATATGGGTCTGCGTAAGTGCCCTCAGGGGCTAAAAAGCCGTCGTTTGTAGTGAGAGGTGAGGAAAAAATGTACCTCTGAATAGTAGAGATACGCATAAATAATTTGAAAAATTCGGGTGTGGTACTGAGCACGAAACGAAGAGGAAAAGTTGGGGACAGTCGAGTACGCGAGAAAAATGCGCGCGTTTTAGGGCGATGACTGGGGTTGGCCGAGCGCGGGGTAAAAGCGTGGCCGGAACGACATAATGGAGATGACAAAGTCGCGGTGACCGAGACGCAATACGATGTAAATTTTTTAGGCGAATCCAGCAGTTGCCGCCGGCGCCATTTAAATCGTATTCCGCCCTCAACCCTATCCCGACCCACTAAAACTACCCGCGTCAGCGGAAATCGTTTCTTTTCCTTGCACATGATTTTCTCTGCGTTCCTCTTTGTTCGCCTTTTTTCATATTACACTAGCTGGTCGAAATCTTGGTAGCTCGAATTTTTCGACGACCCTCCCTTTCACCCATATTTCTCAGTGATTTGCGTCCAAGAGCTCTTTCTTTTTTACATACTCTTCGAGATGCACCATTCTTATGTAGTCTGTATTCCTCGAATAGACTTGGAACTGGGGGAGTTCGTAGATTTCATTTTTCGAAGGGATGCATCAGAAATAATCTCTCGAAAGAGTGCTCAGCGTGAAATACACTGCTTTTATCAATTATATGAATTAATATGATAAATGATTAAGAAATATACTTATCGGTATTGACATAATAAACTTGTAGGTGTAATACAATTCTGTAGTGAAATACTCACGAAAGCTCATTCGTTATTCGTAATTAGTAACACTGAATTTCAAATTGGATTATTTTAGCTCAATAATCTAATGAAGTTAGCAATTTTGCAATTAATTTCTTTCAAAGCATTTTTTCAAATAAAATTAAAATAATGTATGTTACTCGAGTACGTATATTAATCTCCATTCATTAATTTAATTTGATATATTTTCAAACATTTCTACATTCAAATTTGCACAAGTAGTATTCTATTGCTTGAAATTTCATCCATATTCCGTGCACGAAATATGAATATTTAATTTGTGTTTATGTATCTTGTTGTGAGTTGTTTGAACATGGCTAATGCGGATGCGAATAACAGATTATCTGTAACGCGTTGCAATCTCATTTTATTACTTGAGTGTCAAGCGAACGATACTAAAGCATGAAAAAAGTCTGGATCCTGAAATACTGTTCCAAGTTACTATTTCAATGCGAATTTTAATAATTAGCTACTGAAGAGGCACAAAAATCTTCTAATTAGGGTTTTTACGAGGTAGTTTTGTTCGCAAGCTTTACGCTCAAAGATTTGTACCGAGTTATCTCTTATTCCTTTATCGACGTACCAAGAGGAAAAGTCCAAAGAAATGTCCTTATGTAACATTGAAAGGCCTAGCGCCTTACTTATTTACATATTATTTCGACTTATTTTACTGTGTAAATATGAAGGCACAACGCCGATGCAGGAATTAATTTTTTCGTTAAAATGGCAGCTGCGTTACGTACGCTTAAAATTTTTTAACTAACCCATTATTGCACTTTCTTGTCGAAGTGCGCTTGCACGACCTGTATTAAGCCTTTTGTACAATTTTATTTATTTTCACTGTACTTACAGAGACTTTTTCTGCATCTAATGTATACCAATGTTAATTAGAATAAAGGCAATTTTTACGTCTTCCTATGCTTTTAACATTAAGATAGATATATCATTACTGTAATCTGATTTTGCTAATTAAAACTAATTTTGCAGCTTTAAACATACGCAAGACGTACTTTTATCTTAAGTATTTATTAACTTGCCGATGTTATTAAGATTTAATACAAGAAAAATAGCCCTTGTATTCGATAAATTCTTGAAACTAGACCAAAAGTATTATATTTACAATACTGGGAGGACTGGAGATAAAGCAGTTTGTATAAAGTATACAAAGGCTTCTGCAAGTTTCCCTGTACGTGAACATATTATATAAACTTTATGTGGAATGGAATGGGCGTGGATTGGATTAAAAATAATGCAATGCAAATTTGAAAGAATACATAAAAAGCAGAATTTCATACATTTAATTTAATTTAATTATTATTTAATTAAAAGCTACGCATGAAGGATATATTTCTTAATTAAATACATAAATTTGTATGAATAAATTTGTATTATAAACTTAATCATACAATATCCGATTAATTTTAAACACTGATTCAAACGATGAGATAAAAATTTGTAAAATATCCACTGAAAAGAAATCATATTGATAAGCTCCAATTAGTTTTAAATATATTGATTATTTTTGAAAGAGACGAAAGGAACACAGATTCCACCTAATATCGGATACAATTTGCAGCCGCAAATATCACAATAAAACTACTTTTGAGTACTGTGTTTTCTCTCGCCTTCGCACAACGCCATTGCGTCCTTCTTTTTTTCCCGGATGTTCACATATTCCATGTTTATTACGTATGAAACTTCCGGCGAGCTGGTGAGCAAGTATTTTGAGGGCGAAATGTTTAGACGGCGAGTTTTTGGTCTGCATTTTCTCTTCTTCTGGCACCGTTATTTCCATTATTGTGCTCAATTCGCTTACACTGGCCTGCTGAATGATACTGCACAATTCCAATGTTACAATACTTCACTTGCACTCCGAGTTTTTTCTCCTATTTTTTATCGCTTACCATGTCGTAGAATAAAACTACGAGGAACTTCTCCGGTTTTCGCTGCTTTCGATCGTTTCAATTAATGCAGAGTTTAGCGTCAATTGTGTCAATTTTATAAGGCGTTGAATTTCAAATAAGCTGCTACTGTTGCCACCGCTTTGTAACGGAAAAGTTGCTGGAGTAATTTATTTACTTTTTCGTAAGCTTTTCTTATTAGGTGATTAATTTCGTTTTTTACTCAAGGCTCATAGCAGTTCGTTTTAAAAAGACTGGATTATCCTTCTGGTTTTTAAGCCGTCGAGCTTTATTTGCTGTCGTGTTTTTCAAGGAAAAACGCTAATTAATTTTTTCCTCGTAAATAGAGTTTATAATAATTAAAATAAATTAGTATTACTGGTAAAAAGTCATTTGGCTTGTACAAAGTTGTTATTATTAACACTTATACGTCATTATAATTGTTTCATTCTTTTGTCATCTTCTTTTTTGTTTTCCTAGACTGACTTAGTACGCTTTTAATACTTATAAATAGCCGTAAATCAGAATATTCAATTGAAAAAAGAAAATCAATGTCTTACTGTAAAAAGTAGTTTTATTTATCGGTAGAAATTAAATTATGAATATGCAGATCTGCATGTATGAAAATACGATTACTCCAACCTATATTATTTTAAATGTTATTAGAGATTTCTATAGTTCAGTGCAAATGAAATAAAGGTCGAATGAACATTTGAGTACCAATCCTTGGCGTCTTGTCAGTCTTGTTTTACATAACAAATCTCAGCCAACTCGTGATTCATTTACATCAAAAAGATTTGTGCGCTCACGACCTTCGAACTTCGAAAGGCGATCGTCTCCGCCAAGCCGCATTATTGTGTATGTCGATGCCAACGTACTGATAAGTATTTCCTAAAACTGACGCGTCATGTCAGCGGACTTAGCCAAACCTGGACGTAAGCTCATGAATAAAGTGAACTACGCATGTTAATACGCGTGTGCGTACGTCCTCACCAGGTCTGAAAGGGCATATGCACTAATGAGTGAATGTGTGCGCATGCGTCCAAGGACCGGGGGTTTTCCAATTTCAGAAGTCATGCAAAATTCAGTAGCGCTGAATATATTTGAAAATTTTAAGCAACTTGGCTGGTATAGGGGCCTGGTGGCATTCATTTCGGCGTATTTTAAATCCGATGGCTAATAGTCTTGGAATTGAAGTGCTGCGGATATTGGAAGCGGCGGCGATTGTAATTAAAATGAGCTTTTATTTGATGAGTTTCTTGTAAAAATTGATTAAGCGCTGACAATATTACTTGGGAATTAGTAGAGATATAATTTAATCTTTGTTTCATTGATATAATATTGTGGGATAATAAGCATTGAACTACTCATAATTACGATTAATATTGCAAACCGGTGAAACGTAGATTGACGACTTAACGGATGGTTATAGATGTAGACAATGGTAAAATAAAATGTAATAAGTCTAACTGACATGAAGTACTCGAAAAATATTTTCATAAATATTTGATTACTGCTTGCGAGGAAAATTACATCTCGGCTTGTTAAAGTATACTCAATTCGTGATGCCAGCGAGATTACAGTCGAATCCTGAATTACAAACTTATCTGATTATAAGAGCAGTGGAATCTTACTTTATAATTCGGTTGAAAAATATTGTACGAAAGCCTCGCGGTTTCATTTTACGTTTCTCGGCGAGAGGAGTGCTAGTGAAGCGGCGCTTCCGTGGCCAGGGCGTAGTCGGCGTAGTCGGCGCAGTACGCGAACGGTTGCCGGGGCGGGAAAGCCAGGGGAGGAGAAAAAAGGTAAGAACCTCGTTTTTCGCGTGATGTATGTGCACGAAATATAAAGAGCTCGCTCATAACTGCAGAAGTTGTCATTTTAAAGTATCATTGAAACATTAATGACACGTTCAGTGGTAGAAAGCCATTCGCGAATATGCTGGAGCCACCCGAACATGAGCTCGTAGCAGATGCAGACGTATAAGGATCGGAGCAGTCAAGGGAAAGCAGATAATGTCATGATTAATCAGCTTTGCACTCGAAATCCTGAAATTCGAGGCCCGGTTCTCTCACGCGGACGCAAAACACGTGAGCGATGCCACCTGCGAATTCTCATTTTCTCAGGCCTCCACCGGGACGAGCATTCATTTTGCAACTGGCACCGGCTAAAAAAGACCGCGCTTAAAATTCACATCTTGCCTAGCATACAGTCCGAAATTAGTGTCTCTCGCCCCCACAGGCCGGAAGCTCCGCACACGCGAAACACGATTTGCTGCGTGGAACGAATGGGTGGGCAGGTCGGTTGGCTGGACATTAGGGGCGATCCGCTCGGCGTTGCGGGAGGGAACGAGTGGCCAAGTTCGGCCGAGGAGAGAGAGTAACAACAGCAAAAACAGCAAGTTATACTACTACGGCCTAGGAGAACTTGGGGGTATAAATCATCAGATTTATGGTACGGATTTTTATGATCGGTGTAAAGAGTCTGCCTCGTTTATACAGAGGCATGTCGTTTCGTCTTCACGCCCCTTTCCTCGCTGCTCCAACGTTTTCTTCCTTTTTCTTTTCTCTCTCTATCTCTATCTTTCTCCCTCTATCCAACCTGTTCGTTATCCTTCTTCGCTTCCTTCCGCCACTTATGGGAACACAGCAACCGTCCGGAAAGTAAACGCGCAATAATTTTTCCGTACGCCACGGTAAATCCGCAAGAACTGACTGCAATATTCGAGTAGCGTCAGTCGCCATGTTTGATTGATTGATTAAGCTAGAGCTACCGATACTGGCGCAATTCACTTTTTTGGGTAAATGTATTTAGATGCACTTTCGATTTTGGGGATGCTTTATTGGATCTGCTCTCTTACTCTAAGTTCATAGCGAAGCCTTTTCGCGCGCCAACTTGCTTCGAATATATACCATTAAACCGTTTGCAGACGATATTTGTTGCAAGTGCTTCTATATCGAAGTCTAATTCATCATTTTAAACAAGTGCTCGTTGTATTTTACGTCAGCCTGTAAGAAGTTTTTAATAGTTTTTAATCGTTTCTAAATCAATCATATTCTTAAAACAAGCGTAATTCTTCGTTATGCAATGCTGTTCCGTATCGATGATTAAACGAGTAATCAAATATACCATACGATGCAATACAACTCCACGAAAAATCAATCTTTCATAAAGAAAAAGTTTTACACAGACTTAAGCGCCGTTTACAAAACTGAGCAGCATTTCACTATATCCATTTTTATTTGCTAAAATATTGAATTTTGGGCGTTTTTACGAGCTTTTCGACCTCAATGTCTTAACATCGCCATAAACACACATTATTACATCAATTTTTATAGTTCGAAAATTTCTTCCAGAGTTGTCGTACAACAATCTTCCCTACATTTTGCTTTAATGTTTCGGAAATGACGGTAGAATTAGGCGGGAAGAAGAAACGACCTCGAGAATGGCTTGGACAATCACCGTATCATGAAATTAGTTATTCGTACTAGAAGGTTGAGGCCGACTCAAAAAAGATCTGGAAAACTCGATATTCGATAACGTCCTTTCACGAGCATCGACCGCCGATATTTAAATAAAAGAGCTATGGAAAACTACAGCTTCGAGCTAAGGATTGCCAATTAAATTTGGCAGAGAGCATCAAAGAGAATCGGAGTTCAGAGGGACCCTGTGAGTTGGCTCACCGGTAAACAGAGAAGGACGACTGAAATTCAACCCTCTCCTCTCGCATTCTCAACGTACCCCTAGCAGGGAAAACGAAATAGAGGCGCTTGTATGGATAAACCTTACGTCAAAAGAAGCAGACGATATAGCCATATCAAGTTTAGAAGGGTGCGAATTGATCTCTTGCGATCAACACTAATTAAAGCGTTCTTTCTTTTCTAATTAAATTAAGCTTCTACTGAATGTTGATAATGTCGAGATGTGCTACTATACATTTTTTTATTTAGCGGTGTGCACTTGAAGAAGGAAAACCGGATATTTTTCAGACCATAGACTTTAAAAATGACGCGTTCCTATGGAGTACGATTGTTGAAATTGTCACAGAAAATTGTAATTTGTCAAATTTATTCATTCCGTTTTATTGAATTATCATAACAGAGAAATTTTAGAATATTTAAAATTTAACAGAATTATTTTTTGAACTCTTGATAAGAAATTTTCCAAGATCAGTGTATTGATTTTCAAGCAATCAAATATGCTATCAGTATTTATTTGATAATTTACAAATGGTTACCTACGAAATTTTCTAATCAACAAATTTTTACATTCTTAACGAACATATCCATACTGAACAAATGATGCAACATTATTTATATGGATGAATAGTTTATTTGTATAATCGCGTAATTAAATAATGACCAGCCATATGTGCTGACAGTAAAAAGCGAATTAAATTTTTAGTCTGTTGATGCTTAAATCGATTTGATATTGTTAAAAAATTTGTTTTTACATTGCAACAGGATGTAAATGGTGATTTTTAAATTAGTAAAATATTAATGAAGTATGTGTATTTTTATATGTGTATATGTTACAAACAATAGTGTACATTAAAAATATTATAGAGGTGATGTAAGTAATATCTTGCGATTTTGTGTTTGACTTAAGAACTTTTTTTTTAAAGTTAATTAAAAATGGAACTGGAACTAAAAGAGAACAAGGGAACATACTATAAATATAAATTATCAGAAATCATCGTTATTTTAAAGTCAAAACCACTAATATATTATTGGTAAGTAAAGTAAAGTATTATTAGCAGCAAAACCCTATTGAGCATGAAATATATCAGATGATATATTATTGTACAAATCTATTTTTTAGGTAAGCATAAGTTGTTTGCACTATAGGCTATAGTGCTCTGTCCTTAAATTCTCTTAAATTCTTTTAAATTGTTCGAAATAAGTTGTATCTGACGTAGCCATTGAATCCACCTTTACTTGGGTGCCGTATTAAATTTTACTCTCAGGTTAGTTCAAACTCTTCCTAGACGTCAAAAATAAATTTAAATTTTTTTCGCATAGCTTGAATCGTGCAAAAAGTAGTACTTGAAAAGGAGAGGAGAATTAAGAGGAAAGCATATTGGTGAGGGAAGAGAGGGTGGAGAAGGAAGAGAAGGAAGAAGCATTTTGGGAAAGGGAGAGAGTACTTGAAAAATTTAATTTCTTCGGAACGATCAGTACGTGCGCGATCTCCTTCAAAGGAAAACGTAGAGGACAACAGAGATAGGGGGAGAGAGTGAAAGAGAGAGAGAGAGAGAGCCAGACACACAGACGCATATACACACACAGATAAAAACTAATATTGAGGGAGTCAGATAGAAAGAGGAAAAAGTAGCGAGAGAGAGAGAGAGACAGAAGCAGAAGCCTCTGTGCTTTCTTGTGTAACATTCCACCTTTATGGGTCGCGAGTTCGACTTACGACTAAGCGCGCGACCTCCCCTGAGCTTCGTCAGACTTTTTCCCATTTCCTCCTGAGATTATGTCTCGGATATACTCGTAGGTCCCACGAGATATAGAGTACCACACATAAAAGAGATGAGCTAAAACTTATCGACAGTATACCACTTTGCTGCCCTGCGCGGACTGTTTTACTTGTATTCGGGATGTTCCGGTGCTCTGAAAATACCTCCAGGTGACTATTTGTCGAGTATCTCGCTGTGATTCTATATACACACAATTACACATACATGTAAATAAGTATAGGTGTTTCCATATTTGCTTTCCGTGTTGATTAAAGTGGCTTCTTACTCTCAATTTTACTTTGACTAAGCGCATGTAAAAACGAGCTTTCGGAAATTTTGCGGTCAACTTGGTTAGTCAGAAGCCTGGGGATATTGTTTGTTTTTCGTTCTTTTTATTTCTATTTATTATTTAGATATGTAGCGAATCAAAAAATAAACAGATTTGTGTTATTTGAAATTTACCGGTAGTTCGATGATGCCGAACGAAGCTTGAAAAATCTTTCTTAATCTTCGCCGCCAATATCGTAAAAATATTTTTCGACGATATGTCGTCATCTGTTATACGCGCGAATAAGTCTGTCGTCGGAGTTGCCATTCGGTTTTGCAGCGGATGGCCTTAAGGGTTGGGCGGCAGGGCGTCGGGATGATGCGGGGGTGGTAGAATTACTTTCAAAGGATGAAGAGGAGGAAAGAAGGGCGATAAGTGCCGAGTTTCGTACGGTAGGGTCCGTCGACTACCGAAAAAGAATCCACGGTAACGTTTAGCACTTTTCATAGCTTCGACTGGGTTGGATGGATTTTTTTTAATAGTTATAACAGCGTCTCTTTCTTAAAACGGAATTTATGTATAATAAGTATAGTGTACGTCGATTTTTTGGTGGTAAGAGGCAAAAGCCGGACTCTGTCTTTTCCATATGCGAAATCGTACGATATTGGACTCGGATGCCGAGGTCGACAGTTGATTTATCGATAGAGTCATTTTTATTTGTCTCTATTTTTCTTTCTATTATTTTGTTTAATGAGAGTCACTCCTAACTGCCATTAATTTCGATTGCACCCATCGATAAGAAGGATTTAAGATTAATTTTCAAAATCGTTTCAAGATCGTTTGAATTACTGCGTACAAAGCATTTTTTATAGAGCTTCTTATCAAATCTAAGTTTCAGTACGATAATTCTGGTACTGAATCAATATAATAATGGCCCAGTGATAGTAGACTGAGAACATGACGCGATTAAGTTAATGTTTCACAAGTCGAATATAAGAAATAAAATATCGAGAAAATATTAAATTTCTGGAATTTAAAACTTCCGTCAATGAAGCTAAGAAGTTTATTCCTTCTCCATGAAAAAAGCCTTAAATATTATTTATAAATCTATAAATAAATAAATATTGAAATCTTATAGCAATATGTTATCTTGACAATATCGCAGATATTTTTTAACAAGTATAATGTATAAGGTAATAAGTAGGTCAAGCGTATGGGGATCCACTTTGTCAATGGAGTAGCGTGTAATCACCTATAATTATACCTTCAAGTTGACATAAGTGTTGAGGGTGAATTATAGAAAGCCGTCGCACAGGAAAAGTCCTTTGGAGCCTGGGTGCGTCTAATTCAGTCGACAGTCGGTCATTCGGTCTAGTGACTCTACGGCAAGTAGCCAAATCTATCGCGGTCGCAAACTTTTTGGGTGCGCCAGAGAGGTCAATTACTCAGTTCTGAGGGTGATATAAAACTAAACGTCAGCACGTGGTTCCCGAGGACGAGGGGATAGTGCCGGCCTAGACGCAGAGGCGTGAGGGGCACCTGGTGCACGGACAGGTGCGAGGATCGGTGGCTGAGGCGAAAGGAAGGGTCATCCCGCGAGAGACGCTGATTAATGATGTCGCTCGACGCCGCCTCCACCATCGGATGCTTTTCCTCGGCTGTGAGCCGCGAACCAGCTGCGAGACACGAAGGTCGAGAAAGTCCCCGCGAGATAAGGGGTGGCCTCTCGAGGCATCCGATGCCGTGGTCGACGGATTCTCTTGTTCACCGTCTTACAAAGAAAGTGGCTGCGAGCTGCGTGTGTCTGCCCGAGCAACTCCCTCGGAGTCGATGTACCTCGGACAGCGAGGAATTCCTCGCGGGACCTGTACTTTTATCCATCGTCGGACTCGTGAAAAATCTGCTTTACTCCCAACTAAAAGTATTTGTAAAAATAACAGCGTACGAAGAAAAATCTATTATGTATATAATACATATACATGGAACAACATTCATCCATAAATTTTAATAGAGAAACTCGTGAATATTGCACTACAGGTATACACCAACGAGCGCACTTTTTAACTACATTTAAGAAAAATTTGTGATTTTCTTGTAATACTTGAGTTTACCGAGGGAAGACCGTAATATTTTATTAGAATCCTTTGTACTCCGAGAAATTTTATACGTTATATTCATGACCCTTTAACATAATTGAAAAATAATATTTTCCTATCTGAATGTACATAAACTGTTTTATGCGGTATAAAGAAGTGTGATACATTACTGTAGTATTATTAATTAATTTAGCTAGAACTCCAAGTAGGAATTCTTGGAAATTATTATTTTGATACAAAATATCTGTGAATGAGTTGCATGAGTAATTGAAAAATCTCTAACCTCTGAAATTAAATTATTATTTTGCAAAATTAAGTAATAGTAATAGACGAATAGAAAGAAAAATATAAATATAAATATATGATTATTGATAATTACAATTGATGTATTTGGAGGGTTGTGATGATTATGAAACTGTCGTTAATGGAATATATTTTTAATTCGACCAGCTTCTATTTACGGAAGTGGATGCGACGCTTATCTATGAAGGTAAGAGGCCTATTTTTCGAGGACTTGTTACAAATTAATTAACTTACAACCTCGGTTTAAGACTTGTATTACTGTATAATCCACATTACACTTCATGTGTATTTGTACTAAATTATTAATGTTAATTCGAGCTACACAGCCAATCTTCTTTTAATTCTACGATTAAAAGCAGTAAAGCAATGCGTTAAAGTAAGAAAACACCGCTTGTATTAATAAACCATTGGCACATCTGTATCACAATCGCATCTTTCATGTCCGAAATTTTATCTTTTCTTTTGTAAATCTGTGGTTTAAGACCGGCGGCAGGGAGAGAAGAATATCCAATGTCACGTATATACGCTTTATTCAAACTAATTTATTCTCGAGCTCAATATCGCTCGCGGCGAAAATGTCGCCAGAGTCCAGGAAATGCTTGTCGGTCAGATGAAGCCCCGCGCCGCGTATATTCCCAAGGATGTCATCGATAAATTAAACTTGCATAAAGACGTGATCGGGATCTGGGGGGGGGCGGTATAAAATTACGTCGCCGGTTATTCGAGAGCTGGTGATTTTTCCATCGGATGATCGGGCATGTAAATCGAGGAGCATCATCCTTATAGCCTGTAAGATACAATTAAGAAGATGCCAGGGCGTCGCTCTTTCGTGACGCGAGACCGAGTAAATGCGGGACACCAGCGGACAGGAGTCGGATGGCAGCAGGGGGAGGATAGAAGCGATGAAAGAGCCTTACGCCGAGTCCCCGACATATTCAGTGGCTATTGTCTCGGCCGAGCTAACAATAGACTTCGGGGCTATCGGGATCAGGTCGGGACTGTGCGCTAACGCGGTTACGAGGAACGGTGTCGGGGCTCGTTTGCGTGTTTCCGGGCTTAGGAAATGCCTCGTTCCTCGCGCTTCCACTTGCTTCAGCCTGCTCCCATCACACCCGTATTTTCCGAACAGAGTCACGTATGGACATGCGCGTCCTTTTGCTCGTAACGCATGCATGGTCATTCCCAATTACTTAATCACTCGATGTTTCAAACTCAGGAAGGGGTTTGTTCGCGAGACTGGCTTACCGTCGTTGGGCCGTAGAATGCCCGTTATCGGCTGGTTGAGCCGGAGCTGCACGGTTTCTTCTGATTTATGAGCTACGGAATGGAACGAGCAGATGGATTGATGGGATCATGGGGGTTCCATAAGTTACGTACGATAGCCGGCTATTCCGAGATGCATGGGGCACTTGTTCACGCAATTGTTTATCACCGAGCGAGGGCTTCGATAACTGAATAAGTGTACCTTAACTCTGGTTCCGACGAGGGGTTCGGGTATTGAGCTCGCTCTCGCGTATTCCGTGGCCAAGCTCGCGTGTGTGGAGTGGGGGTCGCGACTAATTACCGAGCAGCCCTTATCCTCGTCCCCATCGTCCTCTGCGGTGCCCAGCTCTTGATAAGGCGCACCCACCCGCGTCCGGGAGTCAGGACTGCTGCACCCCTCGTGACCGGGAATGACACGCGAGCCTGTTTAGTATCTATCGTGTCTCGATCGGGGCGCAGCTCTTGGCAGCTCGCGAAGCCTATACACTTGAATTAGAAGAGCTAAGCCAAGCTTGGCCGAGTCCGCTTAGGAGGGCCGCCGTCCTGGCCTACGTCGTCGTCGTGGGGATAGGCGTCAAGCCATGCATCGAAAATTCATTTGCGCTTGGGGCTCGAAATGTTCTCTGGAATTAGTCATTCGGACGCCGCTGAATCACAAATGCGACTACGATTACTTGGGCTTGGGCAGCGCTTCTGACGCTACTCATTGGCTGTAAATAAAAACTTTTCACTCCGCTACCGTTATGATCGATAAAGCGGACCGGCTCACCTGAGCGCCACTTATGCAAAAGGCTCGGTCAACTTCTACTTACGAATTTAATATTAAAGAAAGAAAGAGAGAGAGAGAGAGAGAGAGATAGAGAAGCCGAGACAGAGGCAGAAAGACGGAGATAGAGGGAGAGAGAACTGTTATTTAGTAAAGATTCATTTGTAAGAGATGTTGCTGTTATGTTGGTGAATCACCGTGATCACGATTAACTCGACTGGCTATTCGACCTCCTCTGTCAGTCAACTCAAATAAATTATTAATGTTTGCGCTTCTTTCCTAAAGTACCTTTAAATTGATCGTTGTCTTGCGTTACGTTTACATTACGTGAAATACGAGAATTTCGGGAATTTACTCACTAGCTTGCCAACTAGTTCTTATGGTGGGGTTATAAAGAGCTGATAGACAAGGAATGAAAATCGAAACACTAAGTAGAAAGTTAGTGATAAAATTTCCGAGATATATTACGAATAAAATAATTCTTTGAATTGCTTCAAATGAACTGACGCGTGAGAGTTTAAGCCATGCATATCCGAAACGGTATAAGTATTGTTTGCAATTTTCGTATAGAGTTTCAAGACTGCAAAGCAAAGTCATATTTTAACTTAAAGCGTCAATTCCTTAAAATTTGAAACGTCATCGCAAATGCGGGAACGAATTTGATTGAGGAGCCCATAAGTGACGGCCAATCGAATCGGCGTAAGGGCTCGATTAAAATAACGCAACTGAATTCAATTTAGCAGTTTCAGTTTTTCGATACACAATAAAAGTACATTTGTCGAAGCTGATGTGGCAGTAGTATTAACAGCCGTAGTAATTGCACTCGCTAAAGCTTGGACACAAGCCCGTACGTAAACGCAGACGACGCGCGATATTTAACTGGGCAAAAATAGTCATATCCGTTAAACACGATCGCCCTCTTTTTTCTACCCCCCCCCCCTCTTATAACTGATGGGCAGGTCGCGCATCCACGCACAAACACACGTTTTGAAAGAGAGCGTGATCAGCCGCGTATGTAAATTCACGAAGGCGGAGCGCGACTCGCCGGGGCTGCCACGAGTAAATATTGATTCGCGTTAAAATACAGGCTGACGGACCGGGCAATATGCAGCCACTCCTTGCGGCGCTTTATTTTCCGTTGCCCTCCTTGGCCAAGAAAACGAGTATCCGGAGATAGCGGGACCGACGAGTGGTTAAGAAGGATAGATAAGGGCGGGGGTCAATGGGTGTGGACTCTTGAAATCTGGATTCGAAGATGGGAACAAAAGGGGCAACTACAGAGTTCGAGGATTCGAGCTGGCGATTCTTGGCAGTGGCAACTCCTCTGCAGCTACTTCTTTTCGAGAATAAATGTCCCGAGATCATGGACGCCGCCGACGTGAGGTAGCCATCTGTAACGACGGTACTGATTTCTTAGGTTTTCATCCCCATTCGTGCTTCGTTTGTCTGCTCATTTTGTTCGTTACCTTTATAACCTCTATTGTACGCGTGTATTTTCGGCTATGTGGTGCTCGCGGATCCCCCTCTCTCTCTCTCTCCCTCATCCTTGCTATACCGGAGGAAAAAGATCGGAAAAAGGAACGACAGAGATTCGGCGAGGGCGAGGGTACACGTACCAACACACTTCCACACAAACGCACACGCACGCACACACGCAAGTGCATGATATATCATTGGTAGTGCGCACACACACACTGTTGAATCATAAGCCAGTAGGCGAATCACGTACCGACAAAATAGAACGCGGCGGAAGTTATGTCTGCCGCCAGACGACCAAGGCACTTCTAACAGTGTCCTTCTTTTGCCCGACAGGTGTCGATACCTCGCTCTTTCTCCCACTCCCTCACTCGCTCTTTCTCGCGCATTACATGCGCACGCCCACGCAGAACCGCACTCATCCTCCAACAGGCGCTCCCTCGGGTCTGGCAGCCTTCCTTTCATCCTAAGGTCATTATCCATTTCGCTGAATGCCGAGTCTTGCCTCGCTCTTCATATTGTAAGGGCAGCCTCGCTACCACTTCATAATTTGCGCAGAGCATCATTAAAGCGCGTGCAGCGAAGAGGAGAGAGTCGGGCTCGGGAAAAAACGGCTAAGCTGATGAAAAGGATTTCCGGGATAGGACCTCATTGTTATAGTTTTTGCCAGGAGAAGTGAGAGTGGGAATCGCGGTGGGTTGGAGGTGAGGAGGCCGCGGAGATTTTCGAGGAATGTAGGTCTAGGGGTTAACTCCTGTAAAATATACGAGTCCGGCCGGCGAGTCCGTGGAAAGGCGCAGGGGGCGGCCCTGCTACGATAGCCAAATGGCCTCCTCTATTCCACCGCGGCGAGGCTGATAGCCAAGTTTACGAGGTGCTACCGCATAACTGTTGCTTCTTCTTCCCCTCTTCTTGGCTCCCATTTTTCCCGGTCGTATTGCTTGCACTCCGCAGCGCTCATTTACTTGAATAGGCCTCCTCCGCGAGAGATGATATCGGCCGGGGCTACTCCGTTCCCAGGGCAACAAAATACTGCTAATCTTGCGGAGTAGTAGTAGTTATCGTCGTCAAATTTAATATTATGAATTGAAACCAAGGTAGGATAGGCGGTATCTACTTTTTTCCTCCGGTCGCCAATCGCAATAGACTCCCAAGAGTTGAATTGGTCCTCGACTTAGAGGCTATTTATTTCACCGTGGCTTACTTATTTCGATTAGGGTTAGCTGTCTCTTATTGACGTAACGGGAAATCGATCGACCCCTGCTTAGTGCAAATAACATGACCGCTCGTAATTAGTTTTCCCTAATTCGGATTTCGCGTGACGGCTTGCTGTCGTACTCGCTAGGTGATAACGAGCGCCACCGACACCGAAAAATTCCCCTTTTTTAAAATCTAATAACACCGAAAGCTCTCTGGCAAGTTCATTCGGGTGGTGGCGTATCGCTTTCGTTATTCTCGTTAAAGTGGGGGGCGATTTTCACGTATACATATAATTACGCGGCTCTTTTTTTCTCGTCCTCTTGATAGCGTATATGCCAGCCACAAAAGAGCTGCGAAAGCGTCACTCCTTCGAAATTACAAATCACTTTGGTAAATTAAGCAGGATTCGTGTCTACTCATTCCCGACGTCCTCCGTATTTCCCCTCGTTTCGCTAACCAGCCATCGTACACATAAATGGGATGTAAAACTGCCGAAAGAGTATCCATACCTCGAGTCTTATTTAGAAAGCAACCCCGAATACTTCGTTGGAATTAAAAGGCATATTGCACGCTTACAAGAAATATTTATCAGTCACATGGAACTAGTACTGCTTACGTACGAGAGGCGTGTATTTCGTGATTCAGTCACAATAACCGAAATTTATCTCCAAAGTTAATGCAGCTTAAGAATTTAATGGCACACTCGTGTGAAATTGCGATGAAACGCCTTAAATTAAAAAAATTATTATTTAATCAAAATATATAAAAGTACCTAATATTTGTATTTTTTTTATTAAAATAGTCAAACCAATTACATTCTGTAGTACTAGTATAAAAATGTGAAAAGGTGGTTGTAAGCATTTTCAAAATTTTATACGATTACTTGCTCCATTAAAATTAGTACACAATAATTAACTCTTACTAGTAAAGTTTTATTGCAACAATTAGACCCGTATTAGTAGTGCCTGCGGCTTTTTCTTATACTGAATAGTAAAATTTGTGTCAGTCTGAAACTGAAACGCTCGTCGACTTGTTCGAGTACATCGCTTTTGTACTAGCGTAGATCTTACATCAGTTACTGTATGTATGAGTTTCAAATTTATAGTATTTAAAGTAGCACTTATGAGATAACGTTTTAAACATAATCTTAATTACTATTCATAAGAGCAATCACGACTGCAATATCAATTCATCACGCATAAATTGTCTGAGAATTCTTACTATTGTTATCTTAGTAGTTTTAGTAATTTAAAATTATTATAATAAATTTTTAAATTAATATTTTAGCGGCTTTTGAAAAAAATTATTTTTCCTAACCAAAGTTATATAATTTTTTTCGTTGTCTAATTATAATTAGACTAAATTTTCAACTTAATTTGGCCAACCATTATCTTATTAAACCATTTTTGCTATTAGATTATTAATTTTATTTATTATTAAAAATTATCGATAATTAAAATTAAAAACAAAATCTTTTTAAATCTCTTTTAAAAAGATATGTTTTTGCTTGGATTGATTTTATTGTATTCAACTACATATGCAAATATACACACCCATTTTAAGCCATCGTAAAGACAAGATCATTTATTAATAATAAAGTTTGTTAATATGTTTTATGTCTTATAAATTTATACAAAAAACAATTGAATATCCCTTAAACTTAGTGGTACCAAGAGAAAGGTTTTGCGTGTGCTTGCGTGCTTGCAAATGAACATGTGTATGGGGATCATGTATTAGATATAAATTGTGGAATGATTAAAATTTTTTTAAATTATTGATCCTAGTTAAATTTACTTCATTAAATATTAAAATATTTGATTATAGATTTACATATTTTATATTTATTCAATAATCCTAGATGTAATATTAAATTTAATTAAACAATTGATAGACGTTGGTACGTTAATATCGAGTACCTGCATAATTAATCTCTGTATTTGTTCGAAAACTATATTTATCATGCATATTATATTTTCTATTAAAATTCTGTATATATTATAAAAAAATATTTTCTTTCTGCTACAGGTGAGTTGCACAGAATCTCAATCCCATTAACTATTTGCCATAGTAAGTAAAGATAGTTGTAAGTAAGTCTTTTTTCTAATTGTATCTTTGATAAGCAAACTTTAAAAATGTAATTTACAGACTCATAACATGTGGCATAAGCCCATTCTAAATAAGAAATCTGTTGTTAATTGTCCCACATAAAAGCTTTTTTGCAATGAGGATATTTTTTCATGCAATATCGATATACAGTCCGAATGCACAGTTAACGCTATAGGAAAGTTATTTGAAACAATGCTCCAATATGGATAAATACACGAAATAAAAAATGCGTCACACGAAATGAAATCGTAAATAATTCAGAGGATTCTCCATTATTGCGCCAATGTTCTTTAATGGCAATGGAGGACAATGTGAAACAAAGATCCTCGGTTATTGTGTGTATGCGCGCGCGTGGGAGCCATCGACTCTACGAAGTAAAAATAAAAGCGATACCGAAAATCGAGTGAACGAGAGGGAGAGGGGGGGGGGGGTAAACCGGGAAAAAATTTTGCGAATCCATCGTGCGGAAAGCTTTTTCTAAATTAGTCGTATTTCGAAAATTCCCCATGAGGCCAACAACCGGGCTAAGTGCAGGCCCAAACAAATAAACTTTGACGTCATGACATGGACGAGCGGAGCTTCCAAGGGCTCGAGATTGTAACAGCGATAATCGTGACCGCGTAGCCCGCGGAATTCCGAAGCTGACGAATGACCGGAGACTTAACGCGTGGGCTAATGTGTAACGTGACTACGTGCACCCTCCACTTCAAAATGTACTCGCTGACATAATTTCGTCCCTTGGACTGACACGCCCTCTCTCCTCCCGACTGGCTATAATGTTGAAGCCCAATCTCTCTATAACGGGGCGCGGGTAACCGCGCTTGATCTCATCTATTCAGCAGAGCGCCCGCTACGCAAAATCCAAATAGCCACACCCTTTGGGATCCGCGCTCCCCGGGTATCTAGGATGCAATAAAAGTATTTTGCTGAGCAACGGGAGAAACGGAGGAGAGGAAATCTGACACTCCTCTCCCCTGTCCGTCCACCTTCACCATCCCCCGTAGCGCTCGACGCAATCGCAAACAATTCCGGCCGTTGGTTCCGACACTTGGCGAAAAATTAATTCCGCGATCGATGAGACGCCTGTAAAACATCAAAGGCCTGCAGACAAAAGGACTCGCTTACGGCAGACGAAATACTTAGTCTGTGACCAAGAAGTGATCAGCGGTTGAACGATCTTGTGTTAGTTACCTTCTACGACCATTTTTATTTTTCCCCCTCTCTGTCTCTCCCACTCTCTCTCACTCTCTCTCTCTCTCTCTCTTTCTCTCCCACTCTCTCTCACTCTCTCTCTCTCTCTCTTTCTCTCTCTCACCTTTTTTCTCAATTGGCTTGAAAATGATAATCTAAGTTCATTCATTTTCCTTATCCTCTCTTTCTCGCAATTGGGAAAAAATATACGATGAATAAATATCGAGCTCCCATTTCACATATGCGTCGGAGCATCAGTTCAGTCGGATGCGAGAGAGAGAGAGAGAGCATGGAGCGGAAAAAAAACAAAATCTGCAATGATCACTCCTCTATTTTTGAAAGAGCGTTCTTTCACTCCATTTTTGTGCGCCGATGCTCGTTGCCGCGCGACGACTTTTTTCACGATTTTGGAGCGTCACTAGCTGTGATGCTGAACTCCGCTGTGATTCGGATAGATTGAGGGTCGGGGGGAAGGTTAAAAAGGAAAGAGAGAGAGAGAGAGATAAAGAGATATAGAGAAATACCCAATTACTGTATTCAAGGAGCTTTAATTTCGCGCGTTGACTGAACTGGGTTAGATACTCTCGATATTATATCTTCGCATTCTGGACAGAAAAGTTAAATAACTATAATAGTTCTATCTATTATAACAGATGTTCTGTTTTGATATCTTTGTTCGCATTTGCATTTTTACAAAGTCTCCCCTTCCTCTTCCTTTCAGTCACTTTATACAATGAGCCTATAACGTAAACCATCCGCTTATCAGATGACAACTCATGTGTACCTGCATAAATGCAAATATCACTGTTTGAACTTGAATAACTTATTAATTATTCTTACAGTATCGAGCGGATATGGTATGTTGATTTCACTTATTAAATTTAAAAATTAATCATACTTTCAAAGACACGTCATCGTCAAAAAAAGTAATACGAATATGATTATACTTTTTCATGCTAAATGCTTTGGAACTTTTAGTAATTAACAAAATTGTTATTATGTTTTTTATGCATGTTTTTGTTTTTAAGACATCTGATTTGAAGGAAGATCTATCATAACACAGTTTAATTTTTAATGAGTAATTCGTTTATTACATTATATTTTTTACAAAAGGGCGATTTTATCTTTAAATTGCCATTCTTACAATTGCATATAAATATACGAGGTTTATGGGCAATTGATCAATGCAATCTTGATTTTTTGCATGAGATTAAGCTGATAAAATAAAACTTTCAGCAGAAAATTGTATAAGGAAGTGTTATATTTGAATACGTATATACAATGCTATAAGAATTAAAAGTATTTTTATACACATGATTTTAACACAAATGGTCACTATATAATACTTAAATATGTTAATAGGCTCGGAGTCGATTAAATTAATAAACAGAAATATGGCTTTTTCTCTTACTTGCTTTTTTATAAATAAATAATAACATTAATTATTATTTACAGTATTTAATTTTTATTTTACAATAAGTACTAATCTGTATTTAACATATAAGATTGATATTTATTAATGATAAAATAACCGAGATATACTGGGAAAATAATCTAAATAAAGAGTAGTGTGAAAACCCGTATATTAACGGATTTCATATAAATAATTTAAATATCAATGACAATATCGCGTTCATTGATATATACATATTTGCGTCTTATGCTTTTATTTTTCAATTCCCTCTCGTCTGTTCTCTTTTCGTCACTTTCTATCTCAGTCGCCTTAATGGAAACTGTCGAGTTGTAAAAACTTACATAATAAATGCTCTAACTTTGTCATGGCATAAAAACTTCAAGGAGAGCCTGTAGACGCTTCTCTATCTCTCTCTCTCTCTCTCTCTCTCTCTCTCTCTTTGTCTGTCTGTCTGTCTCTGTCTCTTTGTCTCTCTTTACATGTTTCCGTCTTTACCCTTCTCCTTCTCTCCCTCTCCCTCTCTGTCTTTGATGCTGTCTCTCTATCTTGGTTTCCCTTGTGATGATAAGAGGAACGTAGCGACACCGACAGGGACCCCTTTGAAAAACGGCATTTTTCCACTTGAGAAGCCTCAACTCTTTCCGTCGCTCACAGATTTTTATATTCCTTTAAAAACATATGGCATAACTTTTCTCTCACTTCGTCTCGATGGCTTCCCTAGACCTCGTCTCCCTTCTATCCCCGATGCTATTTCTCTTTTCATTGGAAAGTTGAAGGAAAGTTGAATGAAGTTCATGCTAACCTGTAAATAACAATCGAAAGCGCATAAAGTAAAGACCTGAGAATCGGCCAGCTGCTGATGAGCTTTTGAGTCTCGCCCTAAAGAAAAATTTATTAAAAGAATCAGGCAGTGTTCTTTCAAAAATGTAGTTTATGCTCGATTTAGCGAACTGCTCACTTTTAGAAAGTTACGAAAATATTAAAATTGGAAATATAGATTTTCTGTCAGGTCTTACATTTAAGATTTCAACTGGAATTTAAACCCAATTAATCTTATTTTGTCAATACGCTTCAAATTACGAATTTTAGATGACGCAATTAGTATTGATTAACTGACACACTTTTATTTTAACTAATGTATACAAAATGAATTAATACTTGACTCGAGAACATTATTTTCTTTGATAATAAAATGATGTTACAAAGAATTCATATTAGATTCTTCCTTTAGCACCTTATAAATTTTCCTTCTAAATTCACAGCAATATTTTCATCCCGTATTCATTAAATTACTGCTCGACTTTATCCTCTCATTTTTTATTTTCCATCCGGCTCGTCATACTTCTATCTCAACTAGAAAAGATACTTCCACACCACATATTCATTCGCGACATTAATATTATCTTTGTATTTTACGTATCATACACTTATTCCGGATGCTCAAAATGTTACTGATACATAAAACACTCTGATCCTCGAAGTGAGTAGTAAGATTTTCCCTAGACGAATATATATATGTGTATAAGGGCGTTGGTTCTAGTGCCTTCGTGGTAAGGCATAACGAGGCATGGAGTTACTATTGGCCCATTTTCTCCCTCTCACTGAGGGAAATTCTCAAGTCCGATATCCTCAATCCCAGACGAGATTTCGGTCCCTAGCTCTTGCGAAGGGCGGAGAAAGAGAATTCAAGGGATGCTCTACGATCTACCTCGTTTCCGTTAGCGTCGGTAAATTCACAAACTTTAGATACTCGAGCCACACCTCCTTCCTCGGCCCCTCTTCGTTACCTCTCTCTCTCTTTCTCTCTCTGTCTCTCTATCTTTCTCTATCCTTCTCTCTCCTCTCTTTCTCGTTATGCAATACTTACAAGTAGATCCTACACGAGCGTATACCATTAGCTCCAGTGCGTACCTCGTCACCTTTCCACCTTATATACCATTGGACATCTGCCCTCGGGATCCCAAATAAGCAAGCTTTAAGGGCTTAACCTTTCACTCCTATATGCTTGACCTTTTTGCCGTACACTCGACTGCGCTTTCACGCGGCTGGTCCAGAGCTCGATATGGGATAGGTTTCGAGTCTCAGTGACGTCGCCCTTATACATCCCGAAATATGTCGCGCACAATCGCGGTGACGTTAAGAGGAGGCAAAGATAGAGGCTAAAGAGTCATGGCCCGGATATAACAGAACGGTACTCGTGCAAGCGATACTATTTGCTCTGCTACGTTGCGAGCTAGAGGCCGAAGGCGTTTGACACCGCTCGTAGCGGAGAAAGGGAGCGGGGGCGTGGCGGGTAAGTCCAGAGTAGAGACCCAAGGTAGAGAAGAGAGACTTCCTCTCCGGATGAGTCGAAAGGTCGAGGGTGGCTTACGTAATCCTGGCGAAGCTCATAGCGTAATTTCCCATAAGACCGGCACGCCGGGCTTTTCTGCCTTGACTCGCGCCTCACATCTCTGTTACTTCCATACACACCTACTACATATTTTTGCGAGCATTCGGGCTTTTAGATACCTCTGCACACATTCTCGACTGCATAAAATTTGCACACTCAAATGCTGCTATATAAACCCACGTACTTCTATGTGCATTTTCCCACGTACACACACACACACACACACACACACACACACACACACACACACACATATTAATACAAGTGTATGTGCATGTTAATATGTAACTTAGAATGTGCTCATGTGCATGAAGAAGCGCACAGATATGAAACTATAAACTGTATATATTTAAATTATAATACATGAACATGGATGCAAATGCGAGATTTACGCATGTGAGTGTTATATACACCAATTTGTATTTGTGCAATGTGTACTCCATAGTCATTTACGAATATTCGCAAGCGTGTGTGCGCGCGCAACCCGTTGTGATCTTTGCACCCCTTGTTCATTTTGAGAATTCTGTTGCTCTCTTCGTTCAGTTTACATCGTCGGTCTTTTATGTGCCTCCACCTTACTTGACTCGCCGAAGCTTTTAAGTGCGTTACGGTATTAGAAGACTTACTGCTTTAATATAGGGTGCCATCCTTTAAAATTAAAGAACTTTTCTTTATCTCTGTCCGCGATTAGATGAAAGTAGGTGGACTAAAGATACCTAATCCCGAGCGTTGAATAATTAAATATTCGTGTTTTCGTATATTATGTAGATTTTTAATGAACCAGCAATGCTTAGCGAGGGTACGTAAATTGTTCTTTTGCTTTTTATCACGTTATTGACGAGATTATTAGATGAAAATCATTGTTCATGAATCGGAGGAAAAAAGTTATTGTTGGAAATTGGGTTTAGTTAGCATGTAACAAATGAAAATGATTGAATCTTATTAACTATTATTTCCTTGCAAGTGGCTTGGAAATTACTACTAGCTTGTAAAAGAAATTAGATTTTTGTATAAAAAACTGGTAACAGTACGGTTACCCTTAGGCAATTCAATAGCGATGCGAACATTATCGGAAATTGAATTCCCTGTAAAAAGTTAGAGATGTTCGGTGTAATGTTGTAAATTAAGCTTTTAACACTGAATTTCTATAGTTTTAAAACTTTCTTAGTTTTATTCAATAGTATTGGTAATATATGTAAATATTTGTACTTAACAATGTATAAATGTATTCTTAATAATAGACTTATTGCGTTCAATTTTTTCACGTTTAATTATGTAAAATATATTCAGTATAAACATTTAATCCGTACACGAATTTTTTTTCTTTATACGAGTGAGCCATATCAAAGACGAAACTGAAAGCCGAAGAAATAAACCTGTATAAAAGTAAAAATCAAAAAAAAAGTATCCGGAAGAAGATATTCAGATTTGCCGATATCTATCAGAAACTTCTGAATACTATTCCTGGGAGTTTCAAAACTCGGACAACTTTTCTGTCTCGATCTATTCCGATTTATTTAGGTCTCTCTCTCTCCCTCACTTTGTTTTTATGGGTATATCTTTCTTTTTCTTGCATTCTTTTTTTATTTTCTCTTTGTTTCAATGCTTAAATGAAAAGTAACAGTGCTACTTCTCAGATTTTCTCATGTCTCGCTGATGATCAGGTTGTAGTTACTGTCTAAGTCTCGTGTTGATCAATAAATCTCTTTCATTCTCTCTTCTACTTATCATGTTGCATAATTAGTGTAAGTTTAACGCTAATTAATCAAGTGGATATGCTATACCATAGTCCATTTTTATTTCTATTGCATATTCATGAATATTCAAGTAGGCTCCAACAATCTGGATGAATGAATTTGAAAATACTCAATTGATAATAGAGAATTACTGAAATGAAATATACATTCTCAATCAAACAAATAATTATGGTGATGGTGAACTACAATTGGGTTTAGTAGAAATGCCAATGATTTTGCTAATAAGATTTGTCTAATCGTTCTTTGTACTGTATTGTAATCGAGGCATGCAGACTTAATGTTAGTGGTGTTGTATTTCTCGTAGCAGACTTTTGAGAACTTGAATGTTAAGAAATACGATATTTGTTTTTTTTCGAGCACTTAGGGTTTCAACGCCAGAAAGGCGATCTCTACTGTGTTGACTATATATGGATTAAGAATTGTAAAAATCACATTTTTTTCAGTGTATTTTTAAAAAAAAAACCCCCCCCCCATATTGATAGATGAATTGCTTTATAAGCGTCACTTTATAGAGTAACTCATAGTTAGATAATCATAATGCAGATTTTATTATCGTCTCAAATAGGCAGTGCAATCTTCAAATGGAATACTAAATTCTAATGGCTCTGTCGCTTAAAATTTTTTTAAAACAAAAATTCAACATTAAAATTTCTCATCCTGCATGAAGCTCAAATTGCGTTTTTCATTTTAATATTTAATAACTCTGTTTTCGCACACAAAAAGCTTACAATACAGAATTATTATACAATGTGTACGTTATAAATAGAAAGACATTATATTCTACGAGTTTGTGTTTTTTTTTAACATTGTTTGTGGTTTTACGCGAATTTTAAAAATAAAAAGAAAAAAAATTTTTTTTACAATGTGCCTTCTTTGGTATCACTTAATAAACTCAGTTGTTTGTTATTATTTACCTATTGCTAGGTCTATCAAAATTCTGTAGGATATCATGGCTCATTCAAAATGTAAATGAGCTCGGTTGTTTGAACAATAAACAAGTGGTTAACTCTGTTTTTAATGATAAAATTCATCATAATTCGTTATTAGTTTTTGAAAAACAAAAGAAAAATCAATAAAGAAATAAGTAGAATTAAAAATTAAATATTAACTGTATGTAATATTTGCAGTTACATGTGTTGTCGGTCATTTGACACAATACGTTCTATAATATAATATAGTTTATAGGGGTAATATATATAATAATTAATTTCCATATATGTACACGTATTCGGGAAGAATCGTAAATATCGTTGAATGCTTCCCGTATTTCAGCATTATATTCCTAACATATGATTCGCGTTATGCGCAAAGCCAAGCCTATATAAAAAATTCATTCAAACAAGGATTCATTATATCGTGAGCATAAAAACATCTTTTCGTACATTGAAAAATGGCAACGCATATCTCCCCGGTGCGCTCGCATCACAATTCGAAGATATTTAAAATGCATAAAGGAAGATGTATCTAAAAATTTATATCGAGTCCCGTCATGCAGTCGCATTAATATTTATTAGGCGGGGCGGTGTGCGTTTTACATCTATACATTGGTGCACCGATCGGCGCGGAGTCCTAAATCTCGCGCGACACTTCAAAAAGGGAGCTTGAAATGCCGCCGAAGAAAAATGAGCCGCCGTTAATCCCTTATTAATTCAGCACCGCGAGTACAAGGCGCTGCTTTAATAAGAGGTTCTGAAGGGCTCCGTCGAAATTCACATCGAAATTCCCATCGAAATTCCCATCGAAAGTCCCATCGAGCGCGTGACAATGACTGGACTCGCGAGTGCTGAACTCCACACGACCGCGTTTAGAAATGGGCGACACAACAATGGCAGCAGTTACAGCAACAACGCCAGCAAGAACGAGAACTGGAGCAACGACGATTTCGACGACAATGACAAACAAGAGCAGCCAGGCCCGCACAAGCGGCTGCGAAACTCGCCCTTAGACTGAGTTAGTTGTTATTGCGGGTGAGTTGGGAGAAGCGTGGCTACACTCAAATACTAACCGACACTCTCGGCTTAATAATGCAACACTGCAGAGCCAAGCGTCATTATGCACTCATTAAAGTCGCGCTTCGCGTCGTTATTGCGGGCGTCGCTCGGCGGGGTTTTGAGGAAGGCCGCTCATTGGAAACGAGCAGAAGGATAGTGGGAGGAGCGGTAGCGGCTGCGCGGTGGAAGGGGCGAGGACACGGTCGAAAAAATACCGGGAAAACCAAAATGGGCAGATGAATATGAGGCGGACGATAGTTGATCCGGACGTTGCATTAGCTTAGATTGGATTAGGTTTTTGATGGTCGGAAGGCCCTGGATACCGTGCTTTTGTCACCACCACTCTGTCTGCGTCTGCATGCGTGTGCGCCCGTGTGCAAGTTAACGTCAGTGCTGCTCAAGATCGCTTGCTAAAAAGCCGCGGCTTAACCACGAGCTCACCCCTTAACGCCAGCTAATTGTATTGTGAAGAAAAAAAATTGAGTCTGAAAATTTTGTTATGCTTCGTTGTATTTATTGCTTTGGTAAATTGAATGTGACTACGTATTAATATGGATATCCCAAGCAATTATTTCCTGGATTAATAATTATTGATCGAATTTATTATTGGCTTATTATTGGAATAATTATTGGTCAAATTTAGTTTACTATTACAGAAATTTAGCTAATTTGTTTTTATAAATTTGTTGAAAGCAATTTAGTCATTTGAAAGAAATTGCGTGTAAGTAACATTATCACATTAGTAGTCTCTCCAATTGATAAAAATGTTTACCAAAAATAGAAATAACAGTTATTAGATGAGACACATATTGTCCAAAGATATAGATTTATTTATTTATTACATTTGAAAGCAATCAGCACCTATTTTTTTTTATTTTTATTGAATTTTATCTACATATTGCATGTTTTAAAATAAATATGTATATATATTGATATTGTTTTGACGTTTTTTCTGCTAATAGATAGATACACAATGAAATTGAATTTTTTAAAATAAATTTAAAAAATATTAGAAGTCTTTTGTACTATCTCTCCATGTAAAAAATGCGGCAAAATTATAACGTATATCTTGCCAAAAGTACATTTAATGTATAGCATGATTGAGGAAAATGCTACATAAGTTAAAATTCTTTAAATAAATGGAGCTTTTAAGTAAGTAAATATAAATTGTATTAAGTAATGTACATCCAAGATCCTTGAACTATGCAGTCTTTTTAGTAATATTAGACAATAAACAAAAATCGCGAAAGGTCGGCGTTAAGCCACTTTGATTACATTTACAGTTCTCGTAAGAGGTAATTCTAATTAATGATCAGAGTGTCTTGACTCTAATAATTCGGGTGTTTTCGTCTGGCCCGACGAAAACACGGGCTTACGGAAAGGATCGTATTCTCTAGTTCAAGAAGTAGGGAATCATTCAGGGCCACTACCTCCGTTTTTCGTGACACTATCTTTTCCCGTTAATCCCCTTTCCAAATAAATAACACCTCTCGTAAACGAAAAAAGGAAGGGGATAGGAAGAGGAGGGTAGAGCTAAGATAATATATCGTGGCCGCATCCCCAGACCGATGCATTTCCATCACGCGACTCTCGGCCATGCATAATTTACGCGCAAGAGATTTCGTTGCCCGCTCCACAAGTGTCGCGTGCGCCCTCGGGTCCTCCAGCGCGCAATTTGTTCCCTAAATGAGTCACGAAAAATGCTAGTGGAGCTTTCCCGGGCGTCAGGGTGAGCAGAAACCGGTTCGTGGTTACTACGTCAAGATAGATTCGTGTTTTCCATTAGCGCTCAGTGGTCACCGTCGTAGTCCGGCAGGGGGGAAGGAGGAGAGTCGGGAGGGGGGGTGGCACCGTCAACAAACGCAGGAGGGATCGCGGGGAGCTATTAACGCTAGAGGAGAGAGTAAATATGCGCGTGTGGGCGGTGTCGACTCTATATAAAGCCCAGCTTGAAAGTAAATTAAGAAAGGCGCGCGAGCGAGAGCCGCTGAATTGAGAGCCCAATCAAAGTCGGTTGATTGTGGGCCCGTTTACACTAAACTCCCTTATTTGAGAAGGGAATTTAATTTATTAAGGGGCATTGTTTTTGAACCGAACCATCCAACCAGTTCAGGCCCCTTTTGTCCTTTCACTCACGAGCACCGGACTTTTTCTTGTCTTGCGATACTTGCTGAGGAGTATACGTAGCTTGCGTTTGTTTTTCTCAGTGTTAAGAAGTTCCGTTTTTAAGTGATACTTAAGAATGATTCAAATTTAGCCGCATTGTTCGAGTGACTTGAAAATGTAAGTTTGTCAATAGCGATTGGAAACTTGTTTGTATGAAAAGCTTTATTTATCAATATCATGACATTCCTATGTGAATATTATTTTATTTTCATTTATTCTTGACGATTAATAACTTTTGTCAACTATTCCAAAAAGATTAGGATAAATAAATATTAAGTATGGTTATTTCTTGTCATTGAAATCAGCTGTTTTTTTATTTCAGCTCTATTTAGAATAAGTTTTTCTAAACACGTTTAAAAGAATACTTGAGAGTACCTGTAATCGCAGCACGAAACAAGTCTGTTTATTTGAATTTATATTCTACCTTTTACAGAATAATCGCGCATTCCGTCATCCCTGTAGACCTGATCTATCTGTTATCCCTGTAGTATTTTTACACCACTTGTGCCCTGCTGAACTCCGAACATCAATTAAATTGCATATTTTCCTTAATCGTAAAAATTGAAAATTTCCCTTGCGTTTCGCAAAGGAAATCCGGGCGTAGGATCGAGGGAGCTTTAAGACGGGAAATTGGCAATATCCCTCGTCGATTTACATGCCCCGCGATCTCAATTCGCATTCCGTAATACCTCGCCTAAAGAACCAAGCCAGATAATCTCTCGATTGGTCAATTCCGCCAAGGCGTGTGCACGTGTGTGTAAGCGAATCCGTCCTCTTACCTTACGTCCTATTTTAAAGACCAAGTGGGTGCGGCTCTTCGTAGTCGAGTATTTTGACGATTCATTTTGCTGACTGGGGGTCGGTGCTGCGATTGCAGAGGGGGAGCGGATGCGAGAGGAGCAGAAGGAGGAAGTGGATGGAAAGGATCAAGGGAATATTCTGTCGGGCTATCGCTAAATTTCACTTGCCAGCGGATCCGTAATCCAGTCTTACGTGCGGGAAATCCCAAGGCGCTTTTTCCTCTTGCGCCGTCATAGCCCCGGTAATTGTGCAATATTACCGATTGCACTTATTATTTTCTAGGCTTGCATCGAACGGCTGATGCCGACGGGGGGTTTTTGGGATTGACGGTAGTTGGTGGCATGCGATCGAGAAGAGGCTGGCGCAAGTTTTTCCGCTTTTGACGCCCCATTCGTAACAATACTCCTGTGAGTACTGGGGAATAAAAGTCACGCCATCTTCATCGCAAATGAACGAGCGTATTATTGAAGGTGTAGACTCTCTTTACTTTATCCAGCTTAAGTGAACTGTACCATCCATGATTTAGAAACCTGAAGGAGATTTCTTATATTGCATGGCTGATGTTGCGCTATTACGCACGAATCAGGAATTATTTGCTCGCATTAGAGGTACTTAAGTAATTTAAGTAAGGTCGTAAATTTACTCTAATTTTAATTGAACTGAGAGTTCTTTATACAATTTTCGAATCATGGTTATTTACCTTATCGATTGCACTTGTACACTCATCAAATAAAAGAAAATATCCTCTACCAAAGTTCAATCTCTCACGCAAAAGCAACTATACGAACATCATCTCATTTTAAAGCTCAACTAATTGCGTTTCCAATGACTCAATATTTACTTTAAAGTATTTTATTTTTTGCTTTACTGAAATACATGCATATAAATTAAAGCTTTTCTTCACTGCTTTTCTTATTTACTATGTTAAATGAATAATTATGCCGGAGGAACAAAACATTATATTTAATGATTTTTTTCTTGATTTATCTAAATACTTGCGTAATAAACGTAGTATAAAAAAAGCAACATACATAGAACGAAAAAACTGCAAAATGACGGAAGAGTAATTGCAATGAATTAATGCACAAAACTTATTTAAAATACTGAGACTAATAATACGAGTAATCACAAAAGCGAAATTAAGTGTTGAAGGGATTTTAAATATGTATATGTACACATATATCAATGATTGATTTGGCGTAATCACGAGTGTTACTCGAAACAACAGTCGCATAAATATTACATAAAGTACGGTTAAATCATGTATGAAAACGATGACATCGCCAGATTACATGTATCGGAAGGTTTTTGAAAAACGATGATAATTTATCAATACGATCAATGAATTCTGGCTCAACTATTGTTGGTAAACATAAGAGCACATACGGAGTTGCCACAAAAGTGTGGAGGCTCTTATGCACGCATAAATTAAGAGTCCCGCCGTACGTTAATATCGGTAAAATAGTTCTGGTGAATAAACCAGGCTGGCCAGTCGATTCCCGACCAGATATACCCTTTTCCCCTATCCTTGCCTTAGAATTCCAGCCGGCGACACCAGCTGGCCCCGGAAAAGTTGTAATTTCGCATGGCCTCAACTTCCCATTGGCCATTGTCCGCAGGCTGAAGTAACAAATACGCGAGGACGCAGTCGAGACGTGGACGATCGCCTCCTGGCCATTTGCTTGCATTAGGAAATTTTGATGGGGGGACAATGGCATTGTTAACAATTACCCCTTCCCACACTTTCTACCTTTTTTAATAATTTTCATCACATGACGAAGTCTCTTGTTGCGTCATAATATTTATTAATATTTTCAGTTTACGCTATTTATCTAAGAAACGGGGAAAAAAGGGATGGGATACTATCTGCTAGATACCCTATGCCTGTCTAAATGTTTCTTTACAACAATGTACGAATGTACTACAAGCTTAAGAAAATATTGTACTGAATAATTGTAATCGAATTTTTGTATATTCCAATTAATCCAATTTGCTTAGATGGTTTGTAAGAGCTTTTTCGACTGAATAGAAGAAATGAAAAACATTAAAGAACTTAAAATGAAATATCGAGAAAAATAAAATATTTTATTGATTATGATATTTTTATGATATTATTATGATATTATAATATAACACAACATATCTATGCAATAGAAAATTGAAAGAGAACTATTTATATGTAAGTGCACTTGCACCAACAAAAGTCGATGATCAATGATGTAAAAAAAATAAATACATTATATCTAGTATGTAGGTCAAATGATTAATGTTGATGATTAAATAAAGATAAAAATATTTTTCATATATTTGTTTAAATTTAAAATCATTATTTATCAACGTCAAACTATACATGAAATATTTAAAAACCTTATATAAAAATATTTGTGTACTCTTGAATATATACATGCTATTTCCAAAGGTGCAATTTATTAAAATTGAATACAAATATGCTATAAGTGGCTATATTAGAATTTTTAGTTTAGTAAAGTAGTAGTTTGAAAAGCTGTAATGTTATTTACGAAAAGTATATGTTGAATGTAAAATATCGTTTCTAAGTATTAAAATAATTAAGAATATTAAATATTAAATATTAAAATAATTAAGAAAAGAAAATACTAAGAATTTTCATAATGAATGAAGTTATAATTTATAAATTAATAACTTTGAAGATAAGCCATTTTCCGTAAATATGTATACCTATTATGAAAGCTCATTGAACAACACGTATAAAGTACATAAATATTTATACAGGAGAATTATGAGAGAAAGGGAAGTTGCAAGAAAAGCAGCAATCATCACGATTTCGACTATGCGAAGAGTTTCCAATTTCTTTGAGAATTTCGAATGCAATCCTAAGAAAGACTTCATTTGTGGATCTTTTAAACTTTTGTTCTGCTTCAATAAGGAATGTTTTTTTGTTCACCCTTAAGAATTTTCTGTCCTTACCTATGTAGGTGTTAGTGGTAATACTACAAAGGTTACGCTTTGTGAGTTACACAAAGCAAAAGAGGAAACTTGTGTCGAAATTGACACTTATGGAAGTTTCATTTATATTCTTGCCTTTTGAAAATAGTTTGTTTAAATTATATTAATGAGAAATGTGATGTTTATAATATATAAGAATAAAATTTAGCAATAACTTAACTAATAATAATCACGATACAGGAAAATTATGTTACGAATTTATTAAACGTGAATGCAATATTTAGAGATCAATAATGTTACAGGTTTATTATTTTTAAGTAAAAGATCGTAAAAGTGATAAAATTCTTTATTTTTATAAATTATTTTTTGTTAAAAATCTTGCACAAATATACATTAATTAATAGTAATACAAAAATTATTAAAAATTGCTATATAATATTTTTATAATAAAATTATTATTTTTAACAAATTAAATTTTTGAAAATGGCTTTTTCCAGTGTTTAATTTAATTTAAATGGTCAATGTTTAACTTTATCTAGAATCGAAATATTTAGTTACGTGCAAAGCAAATTAATGAAAAGAACGTATGTTCTTCCTTTTACGTTGCAAAAATAAGTATTACCGAATGCATCTCACTGACCTAATTCACAATTTTTATATTCTAGTGTCATATTTGACATGAAATATATCGCGCATTTGTGAAAATATGTAAATGCAAGCTCGTACGTATATAGTCGGCCTCTTACAGATTTTTTGTAATACGAGATTTGCTATTTACGATACAGGTATTTTCCATCAACAAATGCTTCCTGTACGTAATATTGGGTCAGAGATTTCTATATTGTTAACGTAGCGTACTTTTATATCAAATTTCGGTAACAATATTTCAAAACAATTCTTTTTGAATATAAATCTCCTAAAATCCTCTTTTTATAAAGTGCTGGAAGGTGTGAAATTTTTTAAATTAATCAATCTCTTACTTATGTTATAAAGACCAGCTTAATCATTTTTATAATTATCAAAATATTTTTTTTTAAATACATAAAAAAAGTTAATTATACATTTGGTCTTACTAGTAAATACTTTCTAATGGTTTTAATTTCTTTAATAAAAAAAATATACTTTAGTATTCACAATTATGGAAGCATAGAATTGAAGGTATCTTTTACAATATTTACCCGGTATTTATTGCAATAATTCAGTGCAGAATTCCAGTTCTATCATATTCATTCTGGAGCTTGTCGAGTCTCGTTGTATTACTTAGATAATAGATGTCTCTTAGGAAGTACATGGCTCTTAGAGTCTAAATTTTGTATTCAATCGATTTAGACGACTGTCACTATAATTCTCAAAACACAAATAATACCTATGTCTGAACAAAATACGAAACTTCAAAATCGATGCGAAAAATTTCATCGGATGTTTGTCAAAACATATAGTCTGCACCTGCAAACTTTTAAAAATATTTTACAATAATACATATTTAATGCGACCATTATAGAGAAAGAGCTAAAAATTTCAATTAAGATGGTAAAATAATTTTTTTACTTATATATATATATATATGTTCACGGTGTATAGTTTTTAAAAAATATTTTAGTAAATAGTAGACAGCAATGGATTTATGAAAAAAATGATGTTAATACAAATTTAATTAAATTATAGAAAAAGGAAAAGGATATATTATTTTCGACAAAGTTTAAACAAAAAAATAAATGCAACAGCAATTAATTTTAACAATTAAGAAGGTAATAGCGTTGAAAATAAATGTAATAAAAATAAATTGCTTTGTTCGAATTACACTTGCTGGAGTCGAGTAAATGAAGCTCCACTATAATTTTTTTTTATGAAAAATATAAACCTGTTTTTCTATCTGACGTTGTTGATTATTTCATAAACTCAGAATTACGTATTCAGATATATTCTCTGTAAGTTAAGCAGCGTACACTTGTGCATATGCATTGAGACACGTATACACTATTATAATGATACGTAATGATCCAATTAAATCTCAATACCTTACGTTTTCTAGATATCGACTATTGGAAACGAGTTTCTAATATAAAATCGAGGTCCGTAATCATAATGCCAATAAAAGTTTAATAATCATCCGGTTAAATTATTGTATGGTCTTGTAAAACATGGCCATAATCGATTCATCAGATTTTGAATTCCCTACTGCTCCTCGAATCACCTTTGTAATCGCTGAACTTTTGCGCAATATGCAATCATTTCCATAATACTTGAAGGATACACACACTTACGTACGTAGCTTGTGCATCGTGGATGGAAGGGAAGAATTAAACTAGTATTATTCGCCATTATTATCATTAAAGATTTTTTCATTTGAGTAGGAGAAAATATAACAATTAGTTGGATAAAAATAAATTGAGCGTCTCCATTGCAATTTCATTTTAGTAAGAGACAAGAGGAACTCCTCGAACTTCGAGTGTATAAAGAGCCGTTCTCGGCAATCCCTTGGCCGTTAAAGTTCAGCCTCCCTCAGATATACAGAAATTAAATATTCATTTGCGCTCACCACTGACGCCGAGGATTCACGTCCGTCTTCCTACTATCTATTCCCTCTTTTTATCATTTTCTGAGCTTACTTTTACTTGCCCGCCCTTTCCTACTTCATTTTTCCCTTATCTCTTTACATCTTTTTTACGAATGCTTTTATTTGGAATCTTATTTTAGTCGTTTGTTCATTTTTCCCTACTCGACTTATTTACCTTTGTTACTCATAATCTCTTGTTGCTTTTCTGGGAATTAGTACTATTGCATTGTGAATGCAATTTTTTCCGTTCGATCTCGCGCATTTTAAAGTTGCGCATCGCCTGTCTTTCTTAAAATTCTGACGAATCGGGAAATGATTTTAAAAAGTATGCACCATTGCTGTCGTCACATAACCACCGATGTGTCCAATATTGTGTTGCACGTTTTATTGCAGTTTTTTTAGATCTTTCTTAAAAAAAAAAACAAAAAAAACTATGCACTTTTTCTATATATTCCATTTAAGCCCAGCGCCGATTTTTCCAGCTTAATTAAAATTCTATTTGCTAAGCCAAATGTACAGCAATTTTATAAAAAGTGGGGTTCACCTTGTTAAACAATTGATTACGAACACATGCATAAAATCTAACGCCCACTTTCTATTTTCCTTGAAGGGTTATTAATTAAGCAAATAAGCTGAGTAAAGCTTCAGATTATTCGTATGTATCAAAAGGAAAGTCCATCTATCCAGTGAACAATGGCATTACTTCTAAATGTAAATGTAAAGACACACGGAGCACCTCCAAAAATCACCAAAACCCGTGCCCGATAATCACGAAAGAACGAAATGACTTGTTTTCATTTCTTTTGCTTGCGATGTATTGGGCCAGGCTCATTGAGTACACGAGTGGTCCAATAATGGCTTTGGCCGTGGACCAGTTTCACTGGACTTCGTTATCGTATGAAAGGGGAGGAGGGCTTACGATCCCTGGCTGATAGAATGATGGACATGATCAGCTGAATTACCTGTTGCTGTAATAACGCTAAACGATGCTCGTCTTACCGAGTGAATCCTTAAAAATCGATATCAGATTTCACACATATTTCCGATGGACAATGCAGACACGCCTCATCATTCGTGAAAAACGTTGAAACTATACGCATTACAATATCACCCGTTTGTCATTTTATATATTATAGGTAAACTTAGATTTCTTAGTTCGAGAAAACCCATGACACACTCCAACGTTACAAATAAAAGAAAAAAATAGTTTAAGTGCTAGGAAAATATCCGACCTCGTAGTTTCTAAAGCATTAAAACTTTAGAAGAGTTAGACGCTTGTTCTACTTGTAATTTTTATCGATGAAGTATCTCTATGGATTCATGTAATTCATTTAAAATTAAGTTTTTATACATTTTCACTCCATATTGCACCCATGGATAAATGCTTTCCATCCAACGCACACAGCTTTAAAACTTAGCAAAGTAAAACTTTCGTCTCTTTTATTTTATACTTCGAAAGTTGAAAATAATCAACGAGAAATCGATTAAAAATGGTCAAAGTAATTTATTTAAAGCGATTGGAACTTTTAGGATACTTTTCTTTAAATTCAATAGTCAGAATGAGAATCTTGCTATTGAGATCCCTAATTTCCTTTATTTTTTATGCATCTTGCATAATGCTACAGTAAGTCCGGGAGGATTTCTTGGCACTGTTAGGGATTTAATTCAAGATGCTCGGACCTTCGTAATGATTGTCATTCGATTAATAAATATTCAAGCTTTCGACCTGAGCTTAAACTTTATACGCAGGTATATATTTGTACTTGCGAATAGAGTTGCGAGTACGGGTTGCGACTTTCATCGAAAAGATGATTGGCTGTATCATCGATCACTACCCGTATAGATCCTTTTTTTATACTTTTTCGTGGACTCGACACCACTGTCACACGTATCCTCAGAGAAAGAGTAAAAGAGACGGGGCCAAGTCAGAGCCAAAGGAAAGAGACGAGAAAACCGCGGGTAATTCCGCGGAGGACAACCTTTTTCCGACTCTTCTTTTGTCTAATTCGATGCTCCCTCGGGACATTGCCGTGGGAGAGAAAAAAGATCAATTCCCTTCCTCTCTCGCCTTCTCTTTCACACTCTATCTTTCGCTCATTTACGCTCCCTCATACACGTATAAGCGTCATCGCTCACGTCCGACACGTGTTGTATCTCTGTTTCACTGCATTTCGAAACAATTCTTGTATTACAGAAGGATCGTTTTTCTTTCCGCCCGTGTAACTGTCTGTCTTACTCTGTTTTTTTCATTATCTTTGGCCCGTCGCATTTCTAGATCAAGAGATCGAATAAATCTGGACTTGTACTGTTCTCATCACTATTTGCAGCCCTTTTACCGTTATTACGTGGCCGAAAAGATTGAGACTATTCATTTAATTTATTTTGAAATTACGGGCTTATTTTTATATACATGTATAATAGAACGCCAAAATCATTTTTCAGTCTTATATCAATTGGCTGAAAATTCCTCTACTATATTTGCCATATTATAATAATTAATGAATTGATAAACTGAAAATGATTAGTTAACTTAAACGTTGATAAATAAATTTTTATTAAATTACTTTACTTAACGAGAGACAAAATATTAATTAATTTAATTTACAATTTCATAGTAATTATTTTTTTTCATCCTGTTACATTATTTGGCTTATGAATATCCCAGAATATATATATATATATTAGGGATAACAGGGATTAAAAACGATTCAAAGTGATATATGATTGGGAGAGAAAAATGTTATGAACTTTTATCTTTATTTGGCATTCAGAACGAAATATTAACACATAAGATTAACTACATTATTATCCGGATCACAGTAATTCTATTTTTATTATAATAAAAAAAAAATATAGTTTATTATCGTATTTCAAGAAAAAAAATAGTTTTTATCGATGAGATTAAAACACATAAATAACTGACTTTAATAGCAACATTGTGATAATTTTTGTAGATTTTTATCCATTTTTTTTACAATTTTTTTTTATATTAGACATTTTGTAGATCGAATTTTTATGACAAACTTGCATTATTTCAATGATTCACGATATACTCTTTGCGTGAAAAATCCAATTATTGTGTTAACAATAATGGATATTAAATGGTGTATAGGTTACAATTACTTAAAAAACGACTAAGCATTCTAAAAGAATTATAAATAAAAAAATTTTATTTCTAAATTAACTAGTTACTGGAGAAACTGCAATAGAAATGCTGAAAAGGTAGTTAAATTTCAGCATGTGATTGTGTGTAATCTGAAGTTGGAGGCGATTAGTAGAGAATTCAAGAGAGAAATTGCCGTGCTTTTATCCTTTGTCTGTATATGTGCAAGCGTTTACTTTAAACTGGTCCTGACTTCAGCGATATTGGAAATTTACAACCCAAAATCATATAATTCAATTTTTGGAATTAAGGGATGAATACTTTCTTAATATGAATTCATTTAAAGAACTGATCAAGCCACGATTATGAATCTTTGGAAAAGGATGAATATAATTTATTTCGTCAATGACAGATAATAAATTATACCGCTGTTATAAATATTTCTAACATTATAAAATATTTTTTTATCTCTTTCGTAGAACAGTGAGTTTCTCATATAAATATATCTTCTTAAAAATATATATTAAGATATTTTCGTCTATATTATCTAAATGCATAAAATAAAATCACATTGACAATTAATAATTAAACAGTGAGTATGAAATTTTTCTTCAGAAAAAAATAAATTGTACAGCTAAAGTAAATGGCTGAGAGTAAATTTAGATTAAAATGTTTGAACTCTAGTTTTAAAATTTATATAAGTATCGTGTAAGAATAAAAGCAGTTTCATTCATTATCCTAATATTTATATTAAAAAGGAACGTCTATGATTCCTCATATACAATTTATAGAATTCAATGACCTCAAAATCTAGCGATTTGCGAATTAACATATATCAACAAAGTGAATACTATTAAAGCTGAAAAAATATTTTCATACTTGAATCGGTAATTGATCGTATGGAAAAGGCCGGTAATTTATAAATGAACAAGTGCGCAAGCTCGCGATTGAAATGAAAACGAACGCATAGAGAAAATTGGAAGTGGCGGGGGTGATGAGGGCGAAATAAATTTATAGAAATAAATTTGCACGCCGTAGTTCGGAAAGTGCATATTACTGCAAATTAAATAATATAATCTTATTTGTTAGTCGATGCCATTGAGTTCTAGTTTTGCCTGTTTTTTTCTTTACACGTTCGCGCTAAAGCTCGAGGTTCGCCTAATAAATTATAGCTGCTGAATTAACTGTGTGCGCCGCGATGTCACCTACATCCGTATGCGTCATTACAGTGGATATAGAGTACGGATGAACAGCAATGAAAGTGAGAAATGAGGTCGGACAAAGTTCGGTATGCCATCGCTAACGGCACGTATAATCTCCCTGTAATATGACGTTCTTCATATTTTGAGGCGGCTAATGCAGGCTGACGCGTACCTTATAATGATTCGCCACTGCTTCAAGGAAATGTCTTATAAAACTGAGGGAACGAGGATAATCCTGCGAAAAAGCACACCCGTGCACTTTCATTTCGCATCACTAGCAGTATTTGTGAATCAAGGATAAGGTGAGCCGATGCTATTGCTGTTGCCGCCGCCGCCGCCGCTGCTGCTGCTGCTGCTGGTACTGCTCTTGTTGATGTCATTGCCGCTGGCAAAGGATTTCATTTACTGTGAAAAAACTCGACCCTTTTATTCTTCTCCCTTTTTTTAATGAAGCGGGAGTGGTGGTGTTTTCTATGCTGTAGCTGTTGCTGCACGTGCACGTGTGCTTAATAGCTTTAGAAGGAGCTAGAATTGCGTGAAAAATGACTTTAAGACTTGCGCAGAAGAGTCTTTGGTGTTTTTATTAATGGGTGATGATTGGTAATTTTTATTGTAAAAAGGCTCCAATGGTCAATTCAACGTTTCTTTTTATTTTATGCTAATATAAAATACAACTACTACACTACTACAACTACTTTAATAGCATTAACATACTTAGGACATTTAAACATTGGCATATTTACATTTAAAAGGGCATTTTGATAATTGTAATTTCGAATATAAATAAGTACGGTTAATTCTTAAACAAATATTATATAATATTTTTCTACCCAGCGTTTTATCTAATATGATATACGGAAGTGATGATGAAACGAAAGCTATATGATGTAGCCGTAAATATTTTTCCATGTCCGAGTAAAATAAAAGAAAATTGACGAACTGTTATTTATAAATGCTATGAAATAACGAGGCTGTCATTATTGTAAAAAATATTGTATTGTATTTTAGACTTTTTTAGGTATAAATAGCTTTTTAAGAATCTTTTTTAAATTTGTGTAATAACATTAGTAGTTAGTTAAGGCAAAAGAATTATATATAATTAGAGTATAAAATGCAAGTGCATATTACATTATATACGAGCATTGCCAAAGGTACATTTATCTATAAATTTAGAGCTAAAATACATGGTGACCTGGTGTTTCTCTTTGATGTGCAAACTTCTCTATCTATTCCAAAACTATTTATTATATAAAGTTGAAATACAAAAGCTATATAGTTTTACAGAGATTGTTATTCTTTTTTATAATTTATAATATTTATAATAAATTTATTTATATTTGGTGAAAAATGAATTAATTTGTATACAATTGAAACAAAAAAGTAAAATTCTTCAATTATACAAAGAGCGAGGAATTTTCATTCGGTTTCTTTATTATATGTATAAAAATAACGAATGTATTTAGTTGAAATTCTAATTATTCAATTCTATTTTTGTTACAGTCTCGCAATACAATTACATTGGCCATGTTATTCTTCTTGATAGTCGTGCTAGCAATGAGTGTCGCTGCGGGCGAAGCAGCTTTCTGTCCTAATGGCTGCATCTGTGACGACGAAACCCTCGTAGTATCGTGTATCAACGCCAAGCTCGACGTCATACCCATAGCTTTGAATCCGAGTATTCAACGCATCGTTCTACGGGATAATCAGATAAAGGTGGTGGAAGCTGCAGCCTTCCAATTTTACGGCGACCTGCGTAACGTGGATTTATCCCTTAACCATTTATTCACCATACCCGATCACAGTTTCGAGGCGCAGAAGCAGCTGGTCGAGCTTCATCTAAAGCACAACAAAATATCGGCGCTCACGGAGAAAACCTTCCATGGCCTCCGCTCTCTGACGGTGTTGAATTTACGCAACAACTACTTGGAGTCTTTAAACAATGGCTTGTTCGCCTCTCTGGACAAGCTCGAAGAACTGGATCTCGGTCAGAATCGCATTGCGAGCGTAGAGCCAGGTGCTTTCCAAAAATTAGGATCACTCAGAGTCCTGTATCTGGATGACAATCAGCTCCAGAGTATTCCATCGGCCGCCCTTGCGCCACTTAACGCATTGGCCGAATTACACGTCGGGCTTAACGCCTTCTCCTCGCTCCCGGACGATGCCTTCAAAGGCTTGGAGCGTCTGGCCGTACTGGATGTGACAGCCGCCGGTCTGGACAATATCAGCGACGACGCTTTCCGAGGTCTCAACGCTTTGAAAAGTCTAAAGCTGAACGCGAACAAACTGCGAGAGGTGCCCACTAAGCAATTGTCCATTTTGCCAAGATTGGAGGAGCTGACGCTCGGTCAAAATTTCTTTACGTCCTTGAGGTCCGGCGCCTTCAAGGGCCTTTCCAATCTTAAGAAGCTCGAGGTCTCGGGCGCGACGCTATTGACTACGGTGAAGCGCGGGACTTTTTCGGACAACGGCAATCTCGAAATACTGGTGCTGAACAACAACAAAAGATTGGTGACCTTGGAGGACGGAGCTCTGGCGGGTCTGCCGAATCTCCGTCACCTCATGCTGCGGGATAACAACTTCGTGGGATTCTCGGAGTCGCTCGTCGCCTGGAACGAGCTGCGACGACTGGACCTTAGTGAGAATCCGCTGATATGTGACTGCAACGTCCTCTGGCTCTCGGACGTGCTAGCGCCGAGAAACTCTAGTCCTGTAATATGCGCGGAGCCGCGCGAGCTTCAGGGGAAGGCGTTGAAGGGCTTGCGTCCGGACGAGCTCGGCTGTGCGTTCTCGGACCCGAGGAAGCAGGCGCTGCTGGCGACGCTGTGCGCCGCGGGCATAGCCTTCTTCGCGGGCGTCGCCTTCATTCTTTACTACCGCTGCAAGCGCCGCGTGAGGGACGCCTTCAAGGACTACGAGTGGAAGAACCGAACGATATCGCGGAAGGAGCACGAATACCAGAAGACCTTCTCGGAGGACGAATACATAGTCAGGGCGGCCCACGGGCACCACCACCACCAGGGCTCCCAGCACCCGCTGCACCTTCACCACCACCACCACCAGCAGCAGCAGCAGCAGCAGCAGCAGCAGCAGCAGCAGCAGTTGGCCGCTCACCAGCAGCAGCAGCAGCAGCAGCAGCAGCAGCAGCAGTTGGCCGCCCACCAGCAGCAACTCCAGCAGCAGGCGCACCAGATCGCCTCCGGCATCAAGCCGATACCGGTGACGGAACTGTAGCTAGAGCTTCGGGCGGCGAGCCCCAGCAGCCACCACGGCGGGGGGGTCTGGTTCCTACCGCACGGTGGGACGACCCCTGCCGAAGGCTTCACCTACATCGATGGGGAAACGGCGCACAAGATGCGCCACTCGGGGACGCTGCCCGGCTCGAGTTTGCGGATGTGCTCAAACTCGAGCTGCACCAACGGGGACGTAGCCAACGGCTCCGCGCCCGGCCATCACCACTACAGCAACCACCACCACTCGCTGCGACGGAACGGCAATCGCTCGACGCGGAACAGCCCTAAGAACGCCTCGACGCCCAACTCGCCTTCGCCGCCGCCGCCCCCGCCCCCGAGGTACCCGGCCCAGTATCCGACCTTGCCCATGAACGGCAACGCCTGCCATCATTACCAGACACGCTACGGGCCGGAGAGGGAGCTGGCCGCCGGGACCCTCGGAGGCAGAGACAAATCGCGGGACCGCAACAGAGAGTCGAGCAGACGCATGGAGCAGCTCTCGGCCTCCTCGCACCAGAAGCGCCAGGAGGAGCTCGAGAACCAGCGCGGTAGCCTGGCCCGACGCGACGCGAGCGGCTACCACGCATAAGCGGCCCATTCGAACCATTCCTTCGGAAATAAGGAAGGCGCGAGGTGCGCGCTTGTATTTGCACGGTACCGTCGGGAGGGACCCTCTTAAAGAGCCGAGAAGACTGACGCTCCTGATCTTTCGTGGTCGCACGTGAGTGGAGGCTGAGCGACGTCTCGTGCCGTGATGTGAAACGATAAGCAATCCAGATTAGAGACGGTAGGGGATTGAATATGCCTGGTATCGACTCTTTAGTTAAGTGTACCTTCCTGCGAATTCGATAATCGTGTGCGTTGCGAATGATTGCGCGCGCCAGCACTCGTATGAGATGAGCGTGTGGCTGAGTGTGCGTGCGAGAATGTGCGGGCGTACGATTAATATTGTATATGATAGTGCGATGTATTTATTCGAATGAATTATTTATAATTGAGTAGGCTATTTTATTCTTTTGTTTGGTTCTCTTGCGTTGGTAACCCGAGTTTTGAGCATTTTCCAGTATTTTAAATGAGGCTGAATAACAACTATGTAAAAACTATATAAGGCTAGGGCGTAATTTTAGTTTTTCAAATTCGGAATAATTTTCGCAACCATATCCCCTTTACGGTCTGTAAAAGACGACAGAGACTTTTTTCAAATACGCATTTGACGAGTTTATAAAAACGTAATTTTTATTTTAATAGTATTTGCATAGTTCTATTTGTTGTCCGGATGGACGCTGCTGGTGGAATATGTCAGATATAGTATCACTGAATGATATTTCAAATAGTACTATTATCTATGAAGATTTAGACTAGTCGCTATTACAAAAATTAAGTAGTCGAATCTTGGACTGCCAATAATTGAACGCAATCGTTTCGGAGAATCAAGTGAACGAATATGTGAGTAGGTATTTGTATCTTATTCTATAAAAGGACTCGGCCCTGTTATGAGGCGCGATTCTTTCCTCCTATTTAAAAAAAGAAGCAATCTTGTGTGGGCGTGTACGTACGTGTAGCTACGTGCATGAAAATGGCATCTTCATGATGTTGAAAGGAAATATTAATATAAATAATGTTCGATTTTTCAACGGTCTAAAGTACGCGCGAGTATCGATAGAGCAACCGTACAACTATTATGGCGCAAGACTTCAATTAAGGTGGACTACTTGAAGTAAATGAAACGTGTGTCTTTCTCTATAACATTTGTGGCGATGTAAAAATGGATGCTCGCCAAAATATGGGTATCTCTTTTTCCCATTTATTACGATACTATAAATTTCATTCTCTATGTGTGTGTTGTGTCCTTCATAAAGGGGGACGTGTTCTAAAGAACAAAGCAAAACAAAAATGATATATAAAGTTATGTATAGCGTCGAGCAAGATTTCGGTGAATCTATATCAACGTGCGTTTAAAAAGAAAAAAGAAACAATCTATATCTTTGTCCGTAAATATATAACAATAATAACAATAATATATATGTATATATACATACATACACAAACACACCCATCCATCCACCCACTCCCACACACACACACATGTATTCTAAACGTTTAAATTATTTTCTACAAAATGAAGCTAAAAAGAGAAAAAAAATTCAAAATAAAAAACAAACGATAAATTAGAAAACGCACGCCAGGCCTCTTACATTACGTACGATGAGCCTCCCGTTCTTGCTAACGAAGGGCATGTTAAAAGGGGATTCATATCTGGGCCTTAATCGGGTTCTACATCACAAAATAAGATCTTTAATTGGAGGTAACCGAGATTTCGTCCGGGCTTGATCAAAATAACACTCGCTGCTCTTCCTATAATGAACGGGCACTGCGAGAAACGTTAGTCAGAGGCTTGAGAGAATAATGCAGCCGAGCGACGGTGCGAGCGGCTTAAGCCTTTGAATCGCTTTTACAGTGCGTGAGCGCTCTAAGCTCGATAATGTTTTTGGGATTAATTAGTGTCGTGCTAACGCGCACAAGTGTCGGGTTGTTTGTTCGATTACAGAAAAGAGAAAGAGGAAGAGAAAGAGAGAGAAAGAGAGAGAGAGAGAGAGAGAGAGAGAAAGAGAGAGAGAGTGAGTATTTTCGAATTTAACTTTTATGTAAAAAACTAAATGTCATCTTGGTTAAATGAATTTTCGGTCAACGCAAAGAATACATTATAAACTGCTTTTCAATTTTACGTTAAAAATTGATTATAAACGAGAGACGATTGTGTTAAATTTACTTTTAAAAATGTTCCATGCTCAAATTAAATACAATTATAATTATGATTCATAAATAAAATTGAATGTTTGTTTATTTGTGCAAAATACACAAAATTTACTCTGAGTATTGGTTGTAATGAATCTGACTGATCGTCTCACATTCATTAGAGTAACATTTTTTAATATAGTTACTCTATATTTTGCTTTTTGTTTTCGAGACTGAAATGTAAGAAGCTTATTAGAGAAAAGTGTTATTGTGGCTTTTTTATTAAAATATCTGTACAAAGCATTAAGATATGTATTATAAATAGGACGTAATGTACTCTGTATATATAATCTCGAAAACTGTTTAGAAGCCCAGATGGAATAATAATAAATTATAATTTATATTTATTTAGATATATAATTCTTTGTTAACTCGAGTGCTTAAAACTCGTGTATGTACTCAAAAGAAAAACTCGTATATAGATCTAGACTCTGCTTTTCTCCGTGAATAGTCGATCATAAAACTTTTGTATCATAGTTGTTCTTTGTAATTTTTATTGTTTGCAGTTGAATCATTTCGATACACAAGTCGTATGTACAAATATTATTCAAAAATTACATTTTTTTTAAATCCTGATTTGTTATTTATTTTTATCATTATTTATTACCTAACGTTTGCAAGGAGATTTATCGAGCAACGTAGTAAGTAAAATTTTTTATTACAATTATTTTACCCTGTAGAATTAAACGGGCGTAATTAACTTATGAAGCTACGTGTAAATATACGTGAAAATTTATTTTGAATAATTTGGAACGCAAATATAATGATTTACACTCGGGAGCTTTCACAAATAATTTCAAAATGTTTTTTGCTTTCAATTTCTTTGGTTTAAAACTTTTTTATTAATATTTAAGGGAGAATAACTATTTACCTCGAGCGATATTCATATTTCACGGCCGTTGGGAGTTGATGTCTTACCTGACTCTTTATCCCAGTCACCAGTTGATCTGTGTCCAATAAATTTTTCTACGAATAAATCTCGCAGGCATGTTAGATGTGAATTCCCACAACTGTCAAGAATTAATTCTCATACACTTTCCAGTGAATGTAAAACTCCCAATCATTTTTTTTCTTCTCTTTTCTGTTTTTCATTATTTCAGATTCTTTCGTGTTCAATGCTTTGTAATAAAAAATTGCTACAGTAAAGTGTTAAGTAAGAAAAAAGGATGAAAAGATGTTTTAAAAACAGAAGACTCCATGAAGATCATAATGAAGCCTGTCATCCTCGCCTTTATCAGCGAAACAAAAAATCCAATTTCTCATAATATTGTAGTATGGAAAGTAGGAGACGTGAATCTATTAAAATAATTGCTATCCATGCATTAGAACTCTCTTCTTATTTCCTAACTTCATTACTCTTTCTTCTTCCTAGACAAATTTAATTTTCTTGGCAAAATCTTCATTTTTATCAACGATAAAACATAACTCTACAAATGTAAGAGAAAAAGAAATAATAAATTGTGTAACTTGAAATTAGTATCATAGCATTAATGAAAAATAAGAGAGTAGCAGCAATAAAAGGGTCTTTGCATTTAAAAGTACATTAATGGAGCAGGAAAATCGTCGTTCATCGAATAGGAAGAAAGCGTTTCTTGAAGAAAGTGCAGAAAATACACGGCAAGAGGAGAATGAGACGGAGATTCGCGTGCAGTATTTCACGCGGGTACGCGACGTTAAGGTCGTGCCAAGTCGTTATATTACTTTTCTTGAGATCCCGTTCATTCCGTTTTCTTCGAATTCATTCGCTTACCCGGGCAAACATACATATATGTATATTTTTGCACGCAATATTAAAAGAAAGACACTCGCGACCTTTTTCAAAGACAAATGATTTTATGATTTATGTTGACAAGATTCCCGACATTATGGTTTGAGCAGTTAAGCTAATTAAAATGACGTAATTTTGCAGTAAATTATTTCGTAATTTAAGAATTCTTATTAAAATCGTTGGAGATAAAAATGATAACAATTTTTGAGTTAAATATAAGAACTATGAAGTATATTTCAAAGATTAATTCATGAATGAAATATCACTAATTTTTTCGTTATTACATTAAAATTATTGTAATTGTAAAATTACTGCATTGTATCTTGTAGTTTTTTTTAAATAATATAATAATCAAATAGCAGATTCATTTTGTAAAATAAATGAAAGTGACCAGCCAGTTGTTTATTTCTGTAAATAGTCGTTTTTTCAATAGCTATTATAAGTTATTAGTATTATGAATAATAATTTTCATTTTGCGATTAATTTTTAAATTAAGTTCTGTGATTTACTGGTTTTTGGGAGAAAATTGTTATAATAATGATTACTATTTAGCAAGAAGCTAATACAATTTATTGATAGAAACATTTATGAAAACGTTATCATTAATCTTGATCTTTGATGCTTGGCCAAAATGAATTGAATTATCGTTAGAAAAATAAATCGAATAATGCGATATACAATAATGGTTGTATAAAATTAACTAGTCTTTTAAATTTATAAATCATCGAGGAAAGGTTTCCGTTTAAAACATTGAAAAAATTTATAGTATTAATTACGGCGTGCATGTGCAGGGAGAAATATATTATGATATTTCAGCAGTTTTTAAAGTGAAACTCATATTTCATTCCCGCGATTCAATGATATTTTTGAAAGCTATGCAGTAACAGGATTTTAATTAATTTATCGATAAGCTTTGTATTGAAGGAAAAACTAGGCGATCCGGGGTAGAAAAATCAAAGTTACGAAACCTAGTTAAGTAGCAGAATTCCGCATGGGGTGTGGGGTGAAGGGTGACGCCTAAGTTGAGGGAACGTTAGATTATATCCTGTCGTGCTTCGATGAGAATGGACGTGCCACAATGTCCCTCGTCGCCTTTACCCACGTACATCAAAATAAACTTTATTGCATAATTCAGATGTCGGGTGCGTAACACGATGTACGGGAACGGTAGAGGGGAGCCGAGATCCTCAAGGTAGGCGCATATTAAGAAGAGCGACCGCAAAGGTTCCCGAGATCAAGCACCGTGAGAATTCGGGAGGGGAGCTTCGAGTAATTTGCGAACTCGGACAGAGAGCGTCCCTATCGTCTTGGGGAGCGCGGACTCGTCCTCAAAGAGACTTCGCCTCGACACACGCACCAGATCGGAAATTCATCCCGGGCGTAACGAGCTCCTGTCCCGAGCCTTTGTTCTCTCGGCGCCAGCGTTTCCTCGTCCCCCTTCCCGCGGGAGCCCTGACGCCAGCCACCCAGGCAGAGGCGCCCGGAACGGGGTCAACTTTGCCACTTTGAGGGAGAGTCGGGCACTTGGTCCATAGTCCACGAGTTTGCGCTCACTGTTTGAGGGCCCGAGTCTTGTTTCTTCCCCCCCCCCTCGCAGCTTGCCTTCCTCCCCATAACTTCGATGTTTTAATGCGCTCGGCATATTGGACATCTCGATGCATCAGGGCCGATGCTTCGGATCGGCGCTCCCTACGGGTATTTATGCAACGGTCACAACGTGAGCTCTGCGAATTCCTCTGCCGGACGCTTGCGATCCTCGACGCCTTTGACCGCACAAAGCACTTGTAACTTACACGTTTACGTAACTAATATCGGCGCTCTTTTTTCTACCAATTGTTTTTCGTTTTAGATTATTTTTAGTTTCAAATTATTGTCGAGGTACGCAAAGAGAGACGCGAAATAACTTAATATCTGGTAATAAATTTAATATCGAATTTTTAATCAACGTTTGAAAATTATAAATTGATGAAGAGAGTAGTAAAAATAATAGAATTTAATCTCATCGCTATAATTTTATCATCATTCAATCAAGATTAATGCTCATTATTCTCCGACTCCATGATAAATATTTTAAAAGGTTTTAATAAGAGCCATCCTTCTTTATTAAGCGTTCCAGCAGATGGAATTTTCAGGGTTTTAAAAGTCATGTGGAAATGCTTATTAGCCAAGCGCCGGGATGTAAAACTAAGATATTCCGTTTATATATATAATATATTCTCTAGATACATTTTCGCAAATGAACATTTAATGCTTCTTTTTATTCGAAGAGGAGAGGCGATGGGTGGTCGACCTATTTTACGATTGGCTTTCATTGCCCGCGTTTCTCGGCTTCATGATGAACGATACACAAGCATTACATGCTTATTCCTTTAGCATAAAACGATTATTTCTCAGGCTGCCGTTTCATCAGCTAAATCAATGTTTCGCCAAATTACTAAGCCTTAATGTTGATCGCATTTTTCCTTTATTGCAAGAAGGATGTTAAGAGTCTCTCCTTTTTTTCGATGTCTCGTACGACATCTGGTAAGGCAACTCTATCATTCTCTAAAAGTATATAAAATTACCATCGGGTGTATTTTAATTTAATACAGCATTAAACTCCTTGTCTTAAAGGCGCCATTGTAATTGCCTTACACTGTTTAAAATTCTGCCTCTTAGCTTGTAAGCATTTCTCGAATAGCATTTATCTTCTCCTTTTTAAGTGAACCGCAATGATTTATAACGTATTCGTCTTCATGTTCGTGAAACCATTAAAATTCATTCTCCAGGACTTTTGTTTTTTTTTATCAAACTGCATGAGCATGGCGGTAGCTTTTCTAAACAAAAGCTATCATTTACTGATATTAATAGGTTTTTAGCGCCATAACACCATTAAGCCCAGAAAAGTACCGTTTCATAAGAATCTACTGTCCGGCATTTAAAATTGTTGCAAATCTTTCATATTTTACACATCATTCTTGACATTTTTTATTACTTTTTAAAAAAATACTTTAAAATTATTTATGCGACAGCGACTCACTATACCAAATATCTATATAGTCGAAAAATATATTTATATCTTGGCTATTAAATTCTGCGTGCCCAAACATAACACTCATGCACAAACTTACACACACGCGGGTAAATATAATATCAAAGCATGTGCATCTGTATATACACACACACCATGTATATATATATAACGATTCACTACATTATTAATTTCATATTCAGTATTAATAAATGGATTGAATGCTGCATCCTTTGTACTACAGCTGCTTGAAAGACTAACTTGAAATAAAGATAACGAACGTTAACTTTCAACAAATGATACGTTTCACTTAAGATTTCTTTATTGTATATTGAAAAAAATCACAATAGATTCAATTGATATATCAAACTTTGATAAATTAATAATAAATTTTTGCTCTAATATCGCAGTTTAAAATACTGTCTTCACTGTGAATTTTGTTGTTGTTGTTTTGAGTATTTGGCTTACTTCTATTTTAAATTAATGTTTTAGAAGTTTTATGTAGAATGAATATTGAGGTACTATTAATTATGGTATCTAAATATATATTTAAAGAAAGATGTAGTCAAATATTTGTGTAGGGATGCCATGAAAGTTGTTTATGCCATTATATGAATTGATCATATCACTTAACATTAGTTCAGATAAAAAATTTTTTTAATTTAAAATTATTATTATGCTTCATATTTTTATGTCAATTGTGCCATAAACATAATAATATATTACTTTATTTACTAAAAAGTTGAGCTTTTAATTGGCTTAATTATAATGAAATTTAATGTAATTTTAAAAATACATTGTTTTGACAGTGACTATAAATTCATATTTCTTCAGTAAAGAAATTAATTTTGATTGTATATAAAAGAAACAAAATAATTTACTAGTAAAATACTGTTAACAAAATTATTTAAAAAAATTTGATATAATTCTTTTTAAAACGTAGTTTTTACAATATCATTTAATAATTTTATTTCTTAAACATATTTTTTTTTTATAATATAATTTTGTCATATACCGAATTATTATTCAAGGGAATTACCGCATTTTTTCGTTATTGAAAAAGCAACGTAATTTCTAAGAGTGGTTAGGCATCAAAGTCATCGAAACGTACCAAAAGAAATGTTAGCAGACTGATTCTTACTTTTTCGTCTTTTGATGTATGACTTGCTCACTCCGTCCTTTCATCCATCCCCTTCAGTATTGCATTCCCACATTCTCAACCCTCGTTTTTCCTGTTCATTTCGACATCGGATCATCATGTACTTTATCAAGAGGAAGAGTGAGATGGAATTGCTTATTTTTCGAGCGATACAGTGACACAAAGACAAAAAGTGAAAAATGGCCTTTCAACCAAGTTGCACTTGTCCACATTTTTTTTATCATTCTCGTCCTCTGTAAGTGAATATCTTGCAGAATGACTGACGGGTAAATATAATCCAAATTCATAAAATTACTTAATAGAGGCTAAAAAGATATTCAGGGATATTCTTATATACAGTATCATTAATTAATAAATACTTATCAATGCTTTTATATGTTAAAATATATTTATAGTTTATAAAATCAATCGAAAAATTTCAAACTCATGAAAAATATTTATTGTTTAATTTATTTAAAATTAATCTTTTTTTATATTTCATTTAAAATTACGTATTCAGCAAAGTGAAAGAGAATTAAAAAGTTTCTCATAGATAGTGTAATAATTTTTAAATAAAATTGTCAATACCGATAAACATTACAAATAATTTAAAAGAATATATATAAATATGCTTTATATCATAAATTTTTTACGCGTTGTGAAAAAAATATAATTCCACGAAAAAAAATGTAATCAATTTAAGTTTTATTTCTTTATTTTTGGGATAAACACTAAAATAGTTTACGAAGCGAAAAGCAAATTTTCACTTCCACTCGTTCAGCGACAACAAAATGCACTTAATTAAATCTTCTTCAGGTATCGAATTCCATCCACTTCGTAAATTCCTAGAGAAAATCACTACACTAGATTATGTTGATTAACAGTTTCACCTTTCTCTTTCATTTGGTAAGAAATTCTAGATCCTGGCTCGATTATACAAATTCAATGAACACAGTTATACTCTCAAAGTGCTCGATACGCATAAAGATAGAAGGAAGGAGGCATAAGAGGGACCAGAGAGAAGAATGTAAAAGACGATGCGAGGTGGTTCTCGCAAACTCGGCACGTTCTCTTCTACCCTTTGGGGTCACCCAGTAAAGAAAGCGATCGTCGTCGTTACGCCATTGCTGTTAGCGGTAAAAAAGGGCAGGAGAAAGAGAGCGAATACGGGGACGGGTAGAGAAGTTATACTGAAAGAAGAAGAAGAAGAAAAGTTTCTGCAACTACTGGCTCATTTGAATCGAGTGATTCTACTCCCGAGAGCAGCTCGATTTCTTCCCTCTTCGTTGTAACAGTTGCCAGTTGTGTTCATAAATGTTTTACGGTCGGCCTCGTGAGAGCTTAACTTTTCCACGGAAAAGTGCGAAAACACGATTCTAGCATCCAAAATCGTTCTAAAATCGTGCGCGCGCATCGATGATAAAAGTGATTTTTCTCTTTAAAAAGAGAGCTAAAGTATAAGAAGAGTTTTCTTCGTCCTATTTTATCTAGGAATCATAAAATTCTGTTCCTTACATTTTTGCCACGAGATAAATTTTTATAAGCACACATAGACGAGGGAAAACGATCGCCTTGAATAGAATGCTTACTTATAAGTGTCTGAATATTTGTTTATTCCCATTAGATATTATGAATATAGAAAGCCTTTTTTATTAAAAGTGTCTTTTATACCTTAGAAGTTAGTTCGTGTGTATATATATAAAAAAAATAATCCTAATCGATTCTCTTATTTAATGATAATATGACTACATCATTATCAGCGTGGTTCTTCGAAATTATGGGCTCATATATCTGCATTTTCCTTACGTTGTGAGTATGGCATGCGATCCTGACATTTGCCGGAGGTGATTCAATTTTGATCACCATTAAAGTAAAGCCTTGTCAAAAATATTGGATTCGAGTGCCTAGGAAAGTCTATCCTACTTAAGATGTGAATCATCAGATTTTCTCTAGTTTCCGCGTTATCTTAAGCTTATTTTGAGATATCTTTGGATTTAACAGTATTTAATAATTAATTGAAATGTTTTTCGACTTGTGAATAATTTCATATGACATGATAAATTAATTTGTGTGGACGTTAATGAGCTTAACTTCAATAAATTATTTGTCAAATAAAGAGAGTTTTCAAAATGGAATTAAGTACTAATTTCGTTCAAATGCATTATGTAACTCGTGATGTAAATTTTTCAATAATACATTCTTCGTAATTTAAATGTTGAACTCCTATGATTTAATTTACATTACAATTTTTAATATGCTTAAGAATATTGACGAACAAAGTACTATTACTTTAAAGTATGTGACACGTCGTATCCTAAATATTAAAATACGTGAGATCTTTTTTATAGGTGGAAATCTCAAATAAAATGGTAAAATTATTCACTGGCTAATATTTAAAAAGTTCAATATCTGAAGTACGTAGTAATTTTAGTATTATTGAAATAAATATATCTAAAATGTAAGCTGTTTTGTGGTGAAATATTTAATAACTTATAATGTAAATATAATGTAGGGTACATTTCAGTGTTTGTAATCGACGATATAGTGATAAGATACTTTTGGAATGAGCAATATAACGATTGCATATAAAAGTAAACTGTTTCAAATGAAGTGATAAATAAAGCAATTGAGAACACAATCCGAAGAACGTCATTTTTTACTTTCGATTTATCAGTTGCGCTCGATCTTTTCTTTAATAATTCTTGGTTATATTCGTGTATCAAATTAGAATCACCTTAAAGAATAGCAACTCCTAAACAACAATGACTTTATTGCTTTGTCATTTCTTTTCCATTACCTCCGTGAGATAACCCTTTAGTCTTTCCCTCTCTTGATTTCTGTCTCTTTATCTTTCTCTTTTCTTCTCTCTCTCTCTGTCTCTCTCTCTTTCTATCAAGAGTTTCATTGGCGCTACGTGCATGATTTGAAACAAAAATTTAGAGTAGACGAAAAACAACGAATGAAAAATAAACAAGACATAAAAGACCAGAACTTTGATCGTTTATTCTGTTCCGAAAACGCGACTTTGTACACACTCGTGTACACGGTGTCACAAAAAATGTTGGTAGGTCGTATTAAAAAAATAAAATAAAGCAACTGTCTGCTGAAACAACGTTGGCTCATCGATGTCATAGAGGAGCGTCGAATCGCGCATTGAAAAAATCAATCCCGCCACAATTTTCGTCATCGCAGCACGAGCAGCAGGCGAACTCCTCCATTTTCCATTCACTATCTCTTCCAGTATAAAAATCTCCCATGTCGCTTCCGATCAAAAGCTATTAATTTTCTCCTCCGCGCGTGTTATTCGCGTACATTCTGACGCGAGCGTGCGCATAAGCTCGGGCAGAAATACACTTGTACGTGTAGGTGCGCGTGCGTGTGATAAGCAGGGATATACCATAGATGAGAAGCTGAGCCTTATTAAGAAAGCAGCACGCGCCGCTCTTATATAACCTCGTACTGTCTTTTTTCCATTTCAAAACGATCGGATCCTCAGCAGCTATCTTGGGAATGCCGATATGGACGACGAACACAGACTGACCTCGTCCTTAGTATTTTTTTCTTTTGCACATTTTTATTTTATGTCATGCATTATTTTTGATTTATGGTCTAGTCTTTGACACGCACATCGGACTAAATGAAATTTTTTAGATGCTCGATGTGGTCGCGTACATATTTGTATACAATATTTTCATTTTTTTAAACTTACGTAACAGAACTTTTTAAAATTACATTTTTCAATCTATAGAGAATTGTAACGAAGAAAAATAACTTTTATTCTTTACAGTAATTATATAAGAGGCCCATTCCATTTATATATTATTTGTAAAAATGAATATCAATATATATTTCATAGTAAAGTATGAAATATAAAGTTATATTATTGGTCTATTAATACATTTTCAGAATTATTATATATTTATCTGATCTTGAAAAGATGATACACGAATAGTTGAGTTGCGGAATTTTATAGCGTTTTTATATTTTATATATAAAAATATTTTATAGGAATTTTTCTTTTTCTGTAAATACATTTCTCGACGATTTATGTTTAAGTTTTCCTTGTTTATTATACTGTTGATAAAATCTAATTTGTTTATTACTAGTAAATAACTTATAAATACGAATTTTTTATTGGATAAATAAATAACAGAAAAAAAAGACGTGGCAAAAATGAGGTAAATAGTCGATCTATTTTATCCGTTAAAATGATGAGTGAAAATAAGAGTGTGACTCTGGTTTACCGATGAAATCCTTGTCCTTAATCGTCATCATTTGTTTTGACAGGTTAGTGTAGAAAAAATTAAGGAAAATAAAAAAAACAATTAAATTAAACGTAATTAATGGTGCAATTAGAAAAAATAAATCATAATTTTCAATTCCATCCCGGTTACTATTATTGGCAATTCCATAATTAACTTTTTTTAAAAAAAAAAAAGGAAAAACTTATTTCACTCGGACAGCTGTATTAATATTTTTTTGAAAAATTCACCAGGAAACGCAATATTTATCTATTTCATAAGAGCGAGCTATTTTTCTAGCACGAGATCGAAATCTCCCCAAGTTCAGTGATGTAGAACTGAGCCTCAATTTTTACCTCACGAACACTATCAGTATATCGAGAAAAGCTCTCACGTATTCACTCTCTCTTCTCTTCTTCTCTCTGTTTCTCTCCTATGTTTCTATCCTAATAAAAAAATGATGAAAATGCGTATAAATATACGAACTCGATCAGACCTCGGTTGGACGATGTTTGCGTTGTATGTGATGCATTAGTCTGAAAGCCAGCATCGTAAGGATGTGGCATTTCTCGAAGGCCTCGGATTGGTTGGAGCGATGTGGCAAGGGACGGGTAGTGGTTTAAAGGGGGTAGGATGGAGGCAAGAGAGAGGGTTGCCGGGCATAGAATATACGTCGCTGCCTTATCTTGAAGGTTCCACCCGTCCATCCCCTCTCGTGAAATTAAGCCCCGTCGCGTTTTCTCGGCTCCGTTAGTACTTTCGGCATTGATAAGAGACTCGGGGTGTGTCTATCGTATCTCCCCGGAGATGATATGCGATAACGTGGACCAAACGAGCGACCTCGAGCCCGAGAAAATGTGCATGACTGTGAGGGTGGAAAGCGTGAAGGATTATATAGATGAGCGTTTTGTGATCCACCGTGAGTGAGATATGCCTTTGCGGATGCAGTAGCTCATGTTAATATTTCAAATGCATTTATTTTTATACTTTTTTCATAAGTGTTTGCCTTTATTTTCACGTTAATAGTTATCTGTGTTAGAATTATATTATACATTTTTTAATATAGCATCAGATCTTTGAGAATGTATCTTTAAATACCAATGCACGTATGTATGCATGTTTATATAGACTTATGCGAGCAGCAGTAATGATGTTTATTTAAATCTGCTTCGAATATTTATACTCACTTTCTGTCTAAGTTCCCTGTACCGTGCACCGATGTAAATAATACTAGAACGCAATAAATAGATAATATTTAACATTTAATAGTTTCACTGTAACATAGTCTTCTCACATTTTAAACCAAATTTGTAAACAGTATCGTCGATAATAACTTGAATAAAAATTAAATATCAAAATCATTTTTATTATGCATGCTAATTTAATAGGTTGTTACGTGTTATCTTTACAAATCAAAAACTATAATGTTAAAAATATCAAATATTTCAATTTATTAAAATTCATCGTTATAAAATTTGTGTTAAATAATAAAAATTTATCAAATTTCTTTGTCTTAAGTTTTGCTTATGAATAATTGTAAAGCGTCTACCATTATAAAAATGTTCATTATTGGTTACGATTTAATCATGTCATGTTAATCATCTTCAGTCAATGGACAATACCAATAATACCATTCCAATATTACCATTAATATTATTTTCAGACTTGCCACAATGTGTATTAAATATTAACTGAAGCTCAATTTTTTTTAACGCAAAATTTATGAATAATAATATAAAAACATTTATTAAGTATGTAAATGCATAAATTATTATTTTCATTTTTGGCACATATAGCCTTTTATTACACAAAAATTATTACAACATTATTAATTACGTATACCGTGAATGGATTATTATAGTGTCGAATAATATCGTTGGTATTAACGAATTAATTATCTAACATATAAATATAGTAAATTACATATTAATTTATTTTAAAAAATATTGAAGATGAAATACCCTTAGAATTGAATTATTTAAAAATATTAATTAGAATGTTTGCTGTAATAATATTTTGTATCATATAAGAATTTTAATAAGTAAAATGTTCAAAAGGATTATTTTCTTGAGAATTTCGTGATTCTTGTGAATTTCGTTAAAAGAACACAACCAACCGGCTCTGAGTCATGTTTGATTAATCGAGTATTAAGGTAACTTTATTTAGTTCTTAGGCGTGACTAAAAAGTGTAAGTTATAAATCATTTATATGATTCGCTTAAACTCATTCGTTCACATATTTATTAATAGAACGAATGTTAAATATTAAATGTTTAATGCACACATTTGTAATTGTATGGTTAAAATTTAAAATTCTATAACAAAAGATTATGTTATAATCATTTTAATGTATGTACAATTTTGGCCTGTAAGATTTTAACGATGGTTATTTGATTTTCTTTTTCAAACATTAATTAAAACTAGATTTTTTTACATTTTTTCTAAAACATCGTTTTGAATCAAGGTGTTAAATATGGTTTAAAATCAAATTTATTAAAATAAAGTTCATATACATATGTATATAATGCCAGAAGCGATGTAGTAGGGTTCGCTACCACATTATCATATCTAATGGTGGGACATTGATTTTCATTCATACATATGAATGGTAAATAAAACGCCATTATAGTGTGCGTTTGAAATTAATAAGAAATGTTGATGCTACCAAATCTATAGAGGTTAAAAGTTCCGTAATTAAAAAAAAAGTATATTTATGAATGAACAAGACATTGAAATGAGCATTTAAAAAACAAAATATGAAGGCTGCAGTAGTGGCTCCAGACGCTGTCCTCCGGGCTCGTAGGAATCGCTGCTCTACCAGCGAGTGGCAGCACTGACGGCGGCGTTGGCCCCTGGACTCGCAAGTCTTCCTTCGTCCTCGTCCCGGTCTTCGTCGTCGTCGATGTACTGATTGGCGTAAACGCTCGCCGAAGCTGGATCGACGATGGTGAGGAGCTGGCTGGGCTCGGGGGCGTCGATAGAGGCGAGTCCGAGGCTGTAGTGCTCGTAGACGAGGAGCTCATCGCCGCGCTGGCGCCTGATCTGGAGCTCGTTGAAGGTATGGGAGGAGAAGCCCGTGTCGGAGGCATGCATCGAACTGTCCGAGGAGACCTGCGGTCAAGCGCGTTGTTAATCCCACGAGACGTCGAAGGCTGCAGCGTCGCTCGGCTCCCCGATGACTTAACAGGGGTCTAGCTGCTGCCTATCCGCAGGATTTAGTTCATGCACGCGAAATTTACTTCAGCTCGACGATTGTACATGACTCTTTTAATAGGAATTTCGTGCCCCGTGTGCTGCTCCTGTCGTTTCATGCCCACTGACTGACCATCATTCGATGTGACTTCCTTTCGCATAACAATTATTAGCTAGACGTTCGAGTATTTCTGAGGCCTTGTTAGCTCATACGAGCCGTTCGTTAATCTACGTGTTTGCCGATGATCAATTCAGCCGCCTCTTTTTAAATCTGCTCGACCGGAAATATCTATCATGGAATTTGCGGCCCATAAAAAATTTTCTGCCTTACTTTTTCTCCAAAACCACTAAGTTTTTTCAAATTGTTTCCTCTTTTATGGATACGACGAATAAAATAAAATTTTTGAATACGCTAAATCTGTAATATCCTCGTTCTGTATCCATCAAAATATTATGGTTGTTTTCCTAATGTCGTATAATATTATTTTTATATTATTTCCATATTTCCATAAGACCAAATTATGGGTTCTGAAATATTGCATGAATTTTGCTTTGCTGTTTTTATTCATTTGATTTTTTCAAAACGGATATTATATATCGTGGAACGATATTTATGTAGTTATTCTAATATTATAAATTTTGTTATTTTATTTTTGTTTTAAAAAATATTAATCCCGAAGCCCGTGAATTATCTTTTTTCCGATTTTGTATGTTATTTTTCAAAATAAATATTAGTATAAATCAATATTTTTTGTCAAAATTTTAAGAACTATAAAGTATTATAAAATAAGTGTAAACAATTAATGTCAATAATGTACCCTCTTAAATTTTGATTCTTTAAATTTACATCCATTATATAAAATACTCAATTCTATAAAAATTAATTTTTTACGTCAATCATGTATTACATAAACAACAGGTTTTTCAAATTAAGTTTTACAGTTTTATAAGTTAAAATTGTTGACCAATAATATCCATTAATTATTCTTTTAATAACGTGGATTTTATTAATTTCTTCTACCTCAATTTTTTTTAGAAATATACAATTTGTATCCATAAATAATGTATTCACACACATATTCATTGTTTTAACTGTATTTCGATTTGTATCTGGAAGATATTTTTGTTCTACTGTCGTAAATTGTATCTATTGCAAATATTACGAGGCGAGATATAACATTCTAATATGGAAATGTCATTAGGCAATGGTATTTTCTTATAATTAATAAAGTTTTCTCTAATTATGTTTGGAATAAACTTTTATTGATGTTTCTTAACAATTAGTCGTGTATCCGATACATTCGATAAAAAATGAAAATAAGTTGATAAATTGTTTATCTAAGAATTAAACTAGTAATGCTTGTCGCAATAGTTATATTGGAATAGTTGGTCTAAGCTCTATGAATACAAGCAAAGTAAGTTTTTAAAGAAAGGTCGTTACGGTCATAATAGTTTTAACTAATTATAATTGTCTGATATGTGGCTTTATTATCTATTGACATGTTGAAAGTTTCTAATATGTTTACAGGTGTACCTTCCATATTTGTGTTTGTGGTTATTATGATCTAATAATTGCAGTTTCTGCCTTTATAAAACCGTTTAGTGATGCGTCTTTGAGTTAACTATGTAAACGTACATGTTTTGAATATTTTAATTTTAGTATATCTTTAATCCTTTGATACCTTTTTAAATGTATTTATTGTTTTACAAGTAAATAAAACGATTTAAATAAAACCATAAACTTTTAATATTAATACACAATTATTGCTTTAGTACATTTAAATCAATTTAATTTCTTTTTTTGAAATTATAGAATTTATCATTCATTATTAATCAATTAACCATTAAAAAATGTTTCTTAGAATTAATACATTTGTAGTAAAAATTTCGATGTTCTTTACTCTCCAATTATTTAATAATTTTGAAACTATTTTCTCTTATGTATACAAGTATGGTGGTGATGAAAGAGTTGTCATTTTTAGAGTGCTACCGGTAAATTCTATTACAAATATAGCAAATTATTTTAGATATAAATCCCGATTATTGGGCTACTCTTGTTTAACGTCAGCAATAACTATATCTACAAATAACCCGCTTTTACAGAACCACTACTAGAATAAATATTAAGTGTACATTAATGTATTTTCTCTAATGATTGTTTGCTTTACTAAAATTTTAAATATGATTATCAACACAATAAGTAAATACATTTATGGCAAATAAAGATATTGAGAACGCTACTGAAAAAAGTAAAATTTAAAATTTTTTAATAAAATAAATTCGGATTCGATTATGTAGTATGTATCTCATATGAACAAAAAAAATGTACACTACATATAGTAATGTACAGTGTTTGTAATAATATATATTATTTTATATTAAAGGAATTCTAAATAATTAATTAAACAATTTATATTTGAAAAAAATATTTGCTAAGTAAAAAAACGTTTCTTATTCATGTTTAGTCTTTTTTTTGAAAAACCCTTTTTTTATAAAAAAAATTGATATAAAAGTATCATTACTTTGCGACATCAACTGAGGATAGATTTAAAAAATCGGTTAGTTGTTAGGTTCATATTTACTCTTTCATAAGTTTATTTGATACATTGTAAATTTTTTTAATTATTTCTATTTCTAAGAAGTTCATTATTAAAAAACTGATTATTTGGTGATAGGTTTTAATATTTTAATGATATGTTTTAAAATATTTATATTAAAAAAATCAAATTTTTTAGAGTTTTTTTCAAATTTATTGTATCACTATTTTTTGAAAATTTTTATATTAGATATATCATAAATGATTTCTTCTTATTTTCTTAAAAATTTTAATTTTATAATAGCAATATTTTTTGTGGATAGATTTATTTTTATTACTATTTTTTTGTTATAAAATAATAAAAAGTACCGGAAGAGTTAAACATTTTCATAAGTTATTTTTTGTCCTTAATAATCCTTAAATTTATATCTTTTTTTTTTAATTTAATTGCAAAAGGCTTCAATACATTTACTGCACCTTATAAAATATCTGTCTATTTTCTTAAAAATATTACAGTACGTCTAACATTAATATTGTACAACACAGCTGGTTTTTTTCTTTGAAATTCCAACGTAATCAAAATTGAGAAATTACCTTGTATTGAAACATAATTTAATAGATAACTTTTTCCTTTAAATGATCTTTTCATTAATATTAGACAAAGAGATTTCTTTAAAAATGTATATACTGCATTAACGCTCAAACTATCAAAGAAATCATAAAAAATATCGGTTTTCTTACGTCTCAATCAAATAATTAAAAATTAGATTAAAATCATAATAAGCAATGTAATATATTTAACTCAAAGGGTTAATTAAAATATTCACTTTGTCAAATACACGAATGAAACATAATACAATGCAGTTGTATAGTAGATAAATTTACATGTTACGTTGAATGGAGATCGTATCATAGTTCCTCGGAGCATTAATCAATAAATGAATAATCAATAAAATTAGCATCGAAGAGACCTTTTCTGTTTTATTAAAGTCCATCAGAAATAATCTCTATCCTTTTTCATTCGGGCGCAAGCCCCCAAAGTTTCGCTCATGTATTCGCCATTACATTCGAAATGAATTCCCGATGAATCAATAATTGCATATCACGATTCAGAAGGATTCGACGGGGGCAAATCTTCTAGCCCCTCTCGGCTCCACCTCGCCCTTCAAATAAAGCATTAAAACTCATTAAAGTGCACCGACGGACGCCAAGGCGAGAGAGTACGAACGAAGGCTGGGAAAGCCCCGACAATCCTTCTGCTTTCGTGAGGCCAACTTACGATTCTGGCTTCGAAGTTGGAAGGATCGGTCCTGAGGCCCTCGCGACTCCCAAAAAAGTAATCCGCTCTGAGGCTACACTTGTGTACGTTCCGCCACTTCTCGAGCCGCATCGTTTCCCCCTTCTTCCTGCCCAAGCTCTCCAAACCGCTCAGTTTGTAATCGCCCTCCAATGAGTCGTCCATCTTGGTGTGGCTGTCCTGCGGTGGCAACGTTTCAAGCTATCGAAATTGGTAGTTCGGTGAAAATTTGATGATCACGATGGGATCGAGGCACGCGGGGGCACTATCGTATTCTTTGTTACGTGCTTGTTATATTAAGCGAGCTTAATTTTTGTTCGGCCGAATTTTGTTTTTTTTCTCATTAGAATTCAAGAGGAAGCCTCAAATTAATCTGCGCTGGGGGAAACTTTATTTTGCAATGTTTCGCTCTGCAAAGTAATTCCTTAAAATATCAACCGATAAACAGTGCCTTTATATACCCTAAAGATTAGACTATTTTTACACGGTATGTAAGAAGGTACTGCTATGGGCTTGAAAATTTTTAGGGATATGAAATTTTTAGAGACTGAAAGATTACAATGAATTTTCGTACATTGATTATCCATTTAATAGTATATTGTTTGCCTCTGAATCATTGTCTGTTAAATATTGACCCTTTGAATATGTAAAAAATTGAATTTTTCTGTAACTATTCACAGCTCCATTGTATCATTAGTATCTCGAAAGTTCCCTTTATAATTTAAATTGACACAAATAATTTAAATTAATAAATAAACTTATTTTCAAATGATAATGGTTCTTATTTTCAAAGTAGAAAATAACTATTAATTATAATTTTATTTTCTTCAAAATAATAAATCAATGCATGTTCCTCCTTGTAGTAACACTAATTTATCAGATCTGTGCTCAAGAAATTATTATGCAAATAAAAAAATTTATCTCACCTTCATTAAAGATAACAGCTTTGAAAAGATTTTTATTAATTGCTAATAATTTTATGCTAGTATAATATTTAAATGAATTAAATTTTATGGCTCAGCCACTGAAAGGGAAATATTACTGTCTTTTCATATTAGTATATTACTGCATTTTAATAATTAAATTTGATTTGTTGGGTCTCGAGTACGGAAAAGAGTCTTAAATAATTAATTTGGCTGATAAAAAATCGACATCATATGCCCGATAAAAAGTTACACGTATTTAAAAAGAATAAATAACTTTTGCCGAACTGTTGTCAATAATTCTAAGCCACAAATAAATGACCTTTGTAATATGCATGCGCATTAGTATTTGGTTCCCGATCGTTTCATCCCTCCATTTAAATATACTAATCTTCATAAGTCTCGGCTTAATAGCTCAGCAATTTTTCACATTCTCGAGCGGGCCGTTTGTAAAAAAGCCAAACTATTACTCAAATCCTTTCTCGTGCCCCTCGAACCCTGCGACGGTACCTCAAACGGACACGAGCTCGGGACTAGAGTATCGTTAACGAGATCCAAGGTGCAAGGGAGGAGGTTCGCTCACTAACCGTGCCTCCGCCAGACGAATTTTTGACGATATGGTAGGTGGTGTCGCACTTTCCGATCACCGAGTTCTCCATCTGTCGGAATTCCCCGAGGCGCTTGTTGGCGATGTTGGCCCCGACGTTGAACTGATTGGCCACTGCCCTAATAATGTTGAGGTCGTCGGGACTCACGGTGCGGTTCACGAGGATTTTTCCGATGCCGTTGGGCGTGAACGTGTACTCGAAGGCCTCCTCGGCCACTTGGTACTCCGCATGATTCTGGAGGCTCTCGGGTAGCGGCTCCGCCGGCATCGACGGATCCACCGTCGTCGAGGCGAAGCTTACCTGCGATCGCGAGGCGCTCATCATTATCAGCTTCTATCGATGACGCTTTTGGTCGCTTTTAGTCGCCGAAGACCGAACCATGGTTTTTGAGCTTTCCACGAGCATTTTCAAATAGCAAATCATCTCTACGTATTCTGGTATTTATCATTACAACCATGAATTCAATGATTAATATATTTTTGCTTACTGATACGTAAATGACGTTCCCTTTTTTCGTAAAGGTAATTAAAGCGATAAAACTGAATACACATGCACACATACATAAATTTTATAGTACCCCATTCGTACAAGCGATATGTTTTTATACCGAAATATCTCAATCAAAGCTTTAAAGGTAACAAAAGATTATCTGTGTGTAACTTAGTGTATTGAAAGGCACTTTGCGATAGATTTTTTTTTCACATCTCATAAAAAATGTATTTCCTTTGTCATGTGGAAAAATTTGTAGATTATATCATATTGAAACATGAAATTTTTAATTAATCTTTTCATACATTTTTGTTCAAATTATTAATAGTCATATTAATTACATTTGGTAACAAAGTGGCTGATTAAATTTCATACGATGCTGTCTAAAAATTAACGTACATATTTAATACATTCATTTATATATATATATATAAATATTATTACCGAGTAAAAATACATTACAAAGTAAAACTCCGAATAAAAAGTAAGACTAGCAATTGAAAATTTTCATTATACATAAAAATTCTTAATTTCGATATCTATTTAATTTGTTTTAAGTTAAGAATAATGTTATGAAATGAGGTAATTTAAAAATAGAAACTATTGAGAATTCTAAAAAAAGATAAATTATTGCAGCTTGGATTAGCATTCGTACAATGTCAGTTTACATTTTATGTATAAAATGAAGTATTGTTTTCATTGTCTACGAATAATATATAGAATTTTATCTTCATACGTGGTATTTATTTTTATAAAAGATTATTGTAAGTAAGATAGTAATTAAATTATATTGGTTAAATGCTGCATACTTTTGAGGGTAATGACAAATTAATTTAAAAATTTAGAAAATATTTTGATCGGAGTAAGCTTTAGTAAGATGGATGGAAAATGATGGCCAAGACTTTATTCTCTAATCCTAAGATGGAAGTCGTAGAGCATGTTACTGGGATTTCCTTTTCATATATATATATATTTTTTTTCGAAATGTCCTGAATGAGTTTTAGAAATAACGTAAAAAAAATTTTATCAGAAAGGCAAAACAGGATTGAACTGAAAAGGAAATTGATTTTATTACATAATACAAGCCAAATTATGAAGAGTTAATATAAGTTGAGTAATGAAGGTTGAGTCCTATAGGTGGGTTGATAAACATGAGTCGTTGTTAAAAAAAAGAAGGGGAATAAAGTTAAAGCCACGTTGAAACGATGCACAGCCGAGTTAAAGTCAAAAGTAAAGTAAAATAATAATTCGATTGCTCGGCAGCCTGTGGCGCGAGGACGGGGCGACAAAGGATTCCAGTTGGAGAATCGTCGTCGGCAGTCGCACGCGCCAGAGTTGCTAGAACTCAACGAGTTAGCTGGAGTTCGGGGGCCGCGGGAGTAGTGCAGATGTCAAATACTCACCGCGCGGGCATTGCACATCCGGCATATGAGTGACGCAGGCCCGCGGAAGCGGCACTTGATGATGGCGCTCATGTCGAAGCGGCTCGACCGGTCGGCCTCGCGCTGTCCGTTTACCAGGACGGCCGTGGAGTTGACGCTGAAGCGGTAAGTCGCCTCGGCTGCGCCCTGGGGACAGGAACCCTCGCGGAGCTGCGCCGCTGCGTGCATTCGTAATGTGCCTCGTTAGCGTCAGTCTCTGGCTCCGTGTGCATTGGGCGTGTTGGGTTTCGGGCGAGAGGGGAGAGGGCCCGGCTATGGCCGCGGCGAGGGCGCGGAGGGGACGCGGTTCGGTGAGATTTCGTCGAGGAGATCGAGTGGAATGCTCGAGGGCCATGGACCACGGGATGTCCGGCTGCGTCTGGCACGCAAACGCCTTCTCCCGGGATACCAATCGTCCTGGATTTCCGTAAATCCTTTCTAAGGGGCGCCTCGGATTCTTCTCTCTCTCTCTCTCTCTCTCTCTCTCTCTCTCTCTCTCTCTCTCTCTCTCTCTCTCTCTCTCTGATCACGCACTCAATGATTTCATCTCGCGTCCTTCTTTAACGAGCTACTCAGATTTTGCATTTCGCATGTTAATATTACGCTACTGTGCCTCGATACTTGCTGAATTGTATTGAATGCTTCGCGAACTCGTACGACAAAGGATTTTATTGGGATCCATTATTGATTGTGCATTTTGGCATTTTTATGTAAATAATTTTACCATATTAATAACGTTATTTAATATTGTTTCGCTTAATATTGTCTTCTTCTGTAATTTTTATTTAAAATAATTCCTAGCTGAGAAATAAGAGTGCTTAGGAAATCTAATGGAAATCGTTATTATTAGATCTTAGCACCTGCGTATACTGTAAATATATTTAATTCTTATATTTAAAGTATTACTTGTTACTATTGAGATGTGAATCACAACTTATATATATAAGTGCGATATATATGTATCGCACAATAGAATTGAATTATATCTCATTTAAGAGGTACAGTAAATAAGTGCTCTATTGTTAAAGGAATTAACATTATTCTTTTCCAAATGACTACCCTGAATACCAAAATTTCACTTGAAGTTTGATATCTATCTTATAAACTATACCAGATTTGTTTCGAATTAAGAGTCTTATTGTTTTTAAAAAAATGTTGAATGCAATATAAAAATTATGGGATATTTTACAATTTTTGATATTCCATAAGAATAAATACTTGTGAAAAAAGTACAAAATACGATGTAATTTAATTTATCGTATTAAAAGGAATATATGTTTATTTTAAAAATTTAATACGATCACTTAGCATATCCAAAAGCACATTGTTTGCTTAAGATTTTACTGGAAAAAAGTATTCGTCCCAGTGATTTTGTCCTACGTCTGGATAAAACACTCTTTTATTTAGCTTACATGACTTTATTCAACAAAACTTATTCATAAATGTATTGCTCGTATTTCTTTTATATTTGCACAGTACGGAAGTTTAAAAACAAGTACATATGGTCATGAGTTTTAGTTATATTTTTTGTACTTTGTATTTGTTTGAGTACTAATGCACCATTGTCTTTTAATTTTACGTAATGCTTACGTAAACACCTTTTTTAATTTTAAAGCTTAAAATTAAATTTATATCACTCATTGAGTTTACACGTCACAGCTTCTCGCAATACAACTTCGAGATAAGGCGATGTTTTTCTTTTAAAAATAAATTCTCATGAATAGCATCGATTGCTGGTAAGTAGAGGGGGCGAGGAGGGGAGGGCGGTTGCGAGCAAAAGCAAGCTAAGTGTAAAAAGAATTGTAAAAACTTTAAGCAGGCGAGGCAAGTTTTAAATGTTTGACGAACGAAAAACGCTGCCCTTTAATGAGACCAGGAAAGAAACAGTTGTTTTATTTAAAATGACATAACCAAACAGAAATCCATCAACAATGGGCCACAGGAGAGCCAGAGTAAAAATGCAGCGCAATTGTTGCAACGCAAGTCGCAATATAAATTTCCCTAAATAATGAACACTCTCGAATTCAAGCAATTATTCATTCGACCGAGAATCTTCGGAGAATCTTCGGAGAGTCCTACAAATTTGCTCTCTCCGCCGTAGTCCTGCGGTGGTCGACGAGGGGCCAATCGACGATTCGGTCTCGTCGCTTCGGTTATGTCTATATCGTTAGCCGTGGGTCTGACAGAGAAGTTATTTCGCCAAGGCCGTGCGATTAGCAGCCGTCTGAATTAGCCAGGATTCGTACGTGGGCTGAAAGGATTCGCCGATTCTCTGTGCCACGGCGGCGAGGCGGCGATGGCGGCGATGGCGGCGGCCTTTCTTTGAATGCCGGATTAGGCCGGACGGATGGACTTGTGGCCGGGGGGAGGGGGATTTTCTTATACGTCCGAGGAATTTGGGAAGGCGCGTGTGACTACAATGACTGGCGGCTAGACGCGGACGAGGCCAGTACAGATATACGGCTTGGATTTAACGAGATTCGAGAGGGGATTAGGCTTCAGAGGGAAAGCGCACTAATGACGTTTGCTGTGAGATTATATTTTCGTACATTGAGTGTCTTAAAACCGTAATCGCAACTCCCAATGCCCTCCCCGACCATCCCTGCCGTCGGACGCTGTACCCGGACTACGGAATCGTAAATTGTAATATCTAAATCCACTTTGATATCGTATTTTTACATTAAATCTATTCTTTTTGCAATATTTACAGAGTTAAATAAGCTTACGAGATGTTTTTGAGAAAATTCTCACTTTCAACTAAATCATGATAAGTAAATATTTATGATTTTATTTCCATTTATATCATCAATAGCAATATTCATACGTAAGTCGGTGTCCGCATTTGATCTTATCGAGATGCCGCCTGTCAAATAATCGATGTAGGTTTATTCTCGGATTGAGCTTAAATACAACGATGAATTATGAGTATGATAAGGTGACATATATCTAGTCTATGTGTAACTAGAAAATACAGCGTTCCCGGATGTAATGTAGAAATAAATGCAACTTACTTCGATGCTACTGAGAAATTCAAAGAATATTGCTATGTATAATTATTTAGATAATTGCATCGGTGAAATTTATTATCGAATCAAATATTGAAAGTTTTGTTGAAGTTCTTAATTAATCTTGTAAATTTTTTAGTAAAAATATGAGATAAATATAAACATTATTGTAATATTTATTGTTTAAATGTCTAAAGCAATTAATCAGTTTTTGAAATTTATTATTTTACAGCTTGCTTTACATTGTTAATCCTATTATTGAAAAAAAATACTTTTTTTTTTATTAAAATATTGATACTTACAGTTATTTATAAGGATAAGTAATGTATAAAAAAAAACTTGTTAAAAATTTTTGGTCATTTTACAATCACTAATTTAAGTTTGATTTGAAGCGTAGTAACTTTCTATATCAATAATTCAAGGATTGTAGGACATGACGAGCATCCTTACGGATTCTGTAACTTAAAACGATTCATCTTACTGTTTCGATAAATTAAAATGATGTCTTACGGTACTATTCAAAAGAATAATATTCTTCGTTAACACAGTTAAATTTGAATCAATAAATAATTAATAGAATATAAAAATTTTCAACTCTATTCAAGTTAATATTTTGTAAATATATTTTTTCTATGTATATTATTTGATACAGCAGAGGTATTGGCAAATACTGTTTTTTGGATTATAGAAATTTTAGAAAAAAGAATTTTTTAAAAATACTTGAAACAATTTAATACTTTAGAATATAATATTTAGGTAAAACATACGGTGATGGTGAAATTGGTTAATGAAGTTTAATTTATCGAAATAAACGTAAAAAAAATATATATATATATATATTACAAAAATATGTGTGTAAATGTAAATATACATTTAAGACCAGGTATGAAAAGCATAAAGCTTTAGTATATAAATGATGTTTTTTTTACATTGAATTTGGATACTTTTTTTTATTATGTCTTTTCATATTAAAAAATTTTTTTTTTAATTATTATTATACTTATTATTGATTTATTTAAAAGTTTTATATTAAATGCAAATAATAATAATGAATTACATAAAAAAAACACTGAAATACTTGAAACAAAATTTATTATTGAATTTAGTTCTTGACATAACTTGATTACTGCAATCTATTATTTCATAAAGTATTTTATTATTAATTAAGCATTCAAATAAAAATTAAATAATATTAATTAAAAGTACCATAAATTATGCTTAGATACTTGACTGATTTGACAGTTATTGCATAGCTATTTATGATTATTAAAGTGCCTTGACTTTGATTAATTTTATATTATAAATCTAATTTCGATAAGTAATTTTTGCATTATAAGATTTTATCCCCAGGTAGCGGATAATTTCGTCAAACTTTTAATTTGCAATTTATAATGTTTTTATCTATTAATAATTCTAAAAATAAATAAAACATACATCTCTTATCAAAATAAATGTATGAAAATGCGTATGATTTCTACATATTGTATACCTGGAATAGTGTTTAAAAAATATTTTACAAGATATTTGTAATAAATTCTGAATAGTTCTTTTAAACTGATACTGCTTCAATAGAAGTTAAGGTACTTTTGTACAGTATTTTTAAGTGAACTAAATTCATAGGATTTTTTTCAAAAGTAATTAAACTTATACTATTAATATTGGGCACTAAATTTCAGCATAATATTTTCATATAAAAATTTTTATAAGCAACAAATTATTTATAGAAAATATATATTTATAAAACAAATTATTATACAAATTATTATAAATATAAATTATTTTTTATAAACATATAGAATTATTAAACAAAGATGCAATTCGATTCATTGATTTTTTTTTATTTACTTAAAATTTATACTAATCTTGGAAACAAAAATACACTACTGATTTACGCATATAAAATTATAATTATTTAAAAATATTTATACTAACTTAGTTTTTAAAAACTTCAAGTTACAAAAGGTGATTATGTTTTATTTAAGAATTATTGTATATTAAATATTATTATAATAAGTTTATCTCCAAAACAAACTTTTGTTAAGTATTCTAATTAAACTGAGGTACTGTTTAATAAATAATGTATCTATAATCTTGATGAAGTTTATTTTCAATGAAAGGACATTATTCCTGTAAAAATAATATGACGTAATTCACAAAATATAAAATTACTAACAATAATTAAGTAAATTTATATTTTGTATCAGGTCGAATGCGAATGATACATTAAAACTAATTGTAAATTATTTGAGTCATCAATGCTTATTATAAAAAGTAAAAAATTATAAAATACAGTATATTTAAGAGATTTTAAAAAGTAAATTTTATCACCGAATGAAGTAAAAAATGTGAATTGTATACACGAAAAAAGTAAGTATTAGTATATTATGGGAAATGAAAAAAATTATATAATTAACTACGTATATGTGCTTGAATATGAAAATTCATGACTTAATAAATCATAAAATATTTATTATTACTCTTTGTTTTTAAGGGATGATCCAGTAAATATTGAATTTTAGTAATTTATTAATGCACTATAGATTTTTTCGTAATTTTCGTTTGGTAGAATCGTAATAAGATATTCAATTTACATGTAATTTTTCTATAATTAACTTCTATAATTAAAAAATTCATTATTTGCAAAAGATTTCTTTTCCAATAAAAACGTTGATTACTTTGTCGAAATTTGATAAATTAAAAACAAAAGAATATTTATATATAATTGTATTTTAATGTCAATCCTCATACTTTTAAAGAGTCATTATAAATGGAAGAGAGTTCTATTTTAGAATTGTAAATTATGACTCTTTAAATAAACCAGCTATTTCTTTCAATAAAAATTCAATTGAACGATTTATTTTTAAACGCCGTAATAATCGTATTAGTTATTATGAATTGTAACTAAATTTCAGAGCAATTTATATAAAAAAAGTAATATTCTGACTATATTTATATTCATATTTTGAATCACATGTGCTGTAATCGCGTGAAAAATATGCATTTCGAAAATAACACAAATAAAGTTCGTAGAAACTAAAATAATTTTAATAAAAATTTTTCAATAATTAAAAATAATTTATTAAGCTAATAATCAAGGCGAGTATAAAATTTTTTTTGTAATAGAGTACCTAAATAATAATAGTACAATATGATTCTCAGAAAAATAATTGCTGTATTTTTATGAGTGAATAATAAATTATAGATTGCATGATAATTTTCTTAATGTGAATTGTTCGGTAAATGCTGAGTAAAACGACTAAAAATTGTATGTAGAAATTTCAATGTTCCACGGGCCAGAAGTTGAAAAGATGATTAAATTAACTTAAAGCTCGTTTGAAGGTGGCGCAACTACATACACAGTAAGCATAATAATTTTCCAAAGAAGTATGAATAAAATTTTTCAAAAATTTCATATAGTAAATATGATGCTTTAGGTGAAAGCTAAGTACTCATCCTGTATCGTTAAGCCTAATAATTGATTTATGGATCCGTCCGGCTCAAAGTACCGACACGATAATTTTCATAAGTCAGCGAGGCACTGGACATTACGAGCCGACCGACGCAACGATATAAGGTCTTCTCGTTTCCTGTTCTCCTCCTTTCTTCCTCTCACCGGACCCGATTCATAATCCCATGGCATCGGCCGCGCCACCCAGACGCAACACCATATCACATAAGGATCCAGGGTGATTGATTGTACGGGAGAGGCGATGGAAATACGGCGCGCGCTACCGACCCAAGAAGAACGGGATAAGCACGACGATCATCGGGCCGATATCTGCTCGCCACTGCGCTCTTATCGCGGCTCCTCCAGCTTCTTCCACCACGTCCCGGCGACACAATTGGTCTAACCCTCTTAGCTGCGGCACGCATTATTATATCGTCTCCCCGCGATAGATTGCACTCTGGCCTCTGCAAGGTCGTGAGTCCAGATACGTAACTTAAGCGCCGTCGTCGCCGTTTTAAGCTCGCGCCCCACTTAACGAGCTGCGTCCGACACTGCAACGGTTTTCACTACAATGCTTTTGTCGCTATATTATTATAGTTATCATCGTTGCATTTTTGGGCTCTTCGCTATTCCTTACAGTTGCTCTGTTTTGGCCGGGCGTCATTATTGCAATTTTACAAAATGACGCTACTAAAAGCCCACTTGATGAAACAAGCTTTTTTAAACGTACTATTTGCTATGATGGAAGCCAACCGATTTTTAAACTTCCCTCGCGATATTTAATTTTATTAACTCTGGCGCACCATTGCTCAAAATCCTTGGAAATTCTTCTTGACCCTCATATTAGGTTTTCAAATTATTAGTCAATTTCTGTTGATTCTTATCTTGGTCGTCTTGTGACTATGATTAGTTGTTCATAACTGAACCTGATTAGTTTCGCAGTACGTTTCTGATTTCCATTATGTACACCTAGGCCATTGAGATACTGCGCAAACATCGAGTAAATTAACGTAACCCTACAGCTAATATCCAGTAGGATATAACGTATTCTATGCTACTTTAGCTTTAGATTATATTGTTGATTATTAATAAGCTTATCAAACTAGGTTTGGTTAGGCGTAATTATCTGGTTAAATTTCACTTAAGAATATAAGAAATGAAGAGACAAAAGATACAAATTGAATTTGTCCTTACAATTCACTTCTGACAATTATCTGTTCGCTGAGACTGGCAACTTTTAATGACAAAGTTTTATTCATTTGACCTATAATGATACTTATTATTGTTTATAATGCACGTCAATTATGTATTCATTATAAGGCTTACATTTTTCGAGTCATATTCAATACATTACCGTTTAATATTATATTAGTTACAAGGTGTATGATTACTTAAGAGAAGATAATTTTATATGATAAAGCCTTCCTATGTTTCGAAGACTTAATACTAAACTCATTTGCTTTATCGTATTAAAATGTCTTTGTTTAAAGTATTTATTGTTTCACTCCTTATGATGTATAAAGCTACATTTTTTACCATCCGTTATACATAGACATGTAATAATCCAACGGTATTTACAAAGATAATTATTAACAATTTTGCTATCATTCTATACCCTGTAGAATGATTTTGTCTTAAGTTACAGTTTATGAATGGTTTCAAGGTGAATATTATTTTAGTCTCTCACGAGTATAAATTATTAATTTTTTTTTTATTAAAAACACTAACTATTAAAAAAATAAAAATTAGTATGCGTAAATTGTACGTTAAAATAATTAAAACATGTTATTTATACAATTTTTGATAATTTATCTAAGATAATAAATTTAAAAAGTATTAGTATTCACTGCGAATTATGAATTAAAAATAATCATTTTTGTAACGAGTAATTTATAATGTTAGCCAATAATTAATATCAATAAATAATTTATTTTTAAAATAGAACTATAGTCTTAAATCAGACTTGATAAGGTTTCGCCAAATTTTGGTTTTCTGTTTGATGTGAAAAAAAGTATTTGAGAACTTCGCCAATAAAGTACAAAATAGCAATATATTAAAATTGAGTGTTTGGGAAATTTGAAACTTGTTATAATTGAAATTGAAACTTTGAAAAGCTCGTTTATTCTTTAAACTGCAGATTTAAAACTTTCGATATTACGTGCATAGTTAAACTGTACTTAATAACCACCTACTTCGACTGTCATTTCACCTTCACATTTCATGTATTGCCTTACACAGCTTGCATGCAAACATTAATGCGAATCGTCTGTGGCACTTGCGCTTATGTATTTATGAGAAAATCATCTACTTAAAAGCTCGGTATAGAAGATTGAATTCTCCTTCGGCTCCTTTAAGTGTCATCAACTACTTTACTCAAACGCCAGTAATTTTTGTGTCGCTTCTACTTCTTTTTTCCTCGGTCCTTCCACTTCGCACTTCCATTCTTTTTTCATAAAAATAAGTGCTCAACCGTAAACTGTGTGCCTCTTTAGGATGTTAACGGTCTCGTTAAGTCAAATTCCGAAAAGGATTCACCCGTAGGTCTTTTATTATTACTACATTCACTTGCGCGCAAAAGTAATTTTCTTTCTTTTCATATATATAAATATATATATATATATATATATATATATATATATAGTGTGTGTGTGTGTGTGTGTGTGTGTGTGTGTGTGCGCGTGCGTGCGTACGTGTGCGCGCATCGAAACCAGAGAGAAAGGAATAAAGAACGAGCAGCAGCGGTAGACAAGTTACAGAAAGTGAGAGAGTAGAGCACCCTCCAAGTGAAGTAACATCCTTTGAAGCACGCCGTGAAAAATAAGAATGATGAGAACTGAGAAGGAAAGCAAGAACGAGTTGAGACAGGAGTTCATCCATGGGTTCTCGCCAAAAGCGTTTAAGTACCGGTAACTCTTCTGTTCTAGACATGAAACAAAGTGGCAGGAGACTAGATTATGTATGGTTACAGATGCTGAAATCTGAATCAGTCGCTAAAAATTTTTTTACATAAAAATAAATAATATAAAGAAGTGGTGTAAATGTGTTCTTTTTATTTTTTATTTGTGTTTAAGGGTAATTTATTATTAAAAAAGTTGTAGAACATCGAGGATTACAATCATAAGCTTTTAATAGGACTATTAAATCAATTTGTAATATCGATAAAGGATTACCATACATATGCAATTAATAAAATCTGAATAATCAAGTTAATAATTAGAATATTATATAAATATGCGCATTGTAGATGATATTTAAACGTTTAATAATTACAATCAAGTATAAAGATCAAACGCTAAATGTGACAATACGTTTATACTTTAACTCGAATTTTTATGATGTAATTGTGTGTGTTGGTTACTATTAATGTTCAAATAATATTAGTAAATACTCATTTTATCCATTTTTTATTCAATATTGAAATTACCTTTTTTTCTTATTTATTTTAGTACATTTCCGATGAAAAAGTAATATAGTAAGTTGTGGAATGTAATTTATTCATTATAAACCGAAGGAAAAATTTTATGAAAGAAAATTTTATTTTTAAAGAAAGTAAAATATTACTAATTTAAAAAATTTGAATATTTAATCTTGTATATTATGCGTAATGCAGAAAAAATAATAAATTGATTGAAAACACTATTTAACTTAATGAAAAATTCGAATGAAAAACGCATTTAAAGCAATTCAAAATGTATTCAAGAAATTTTAATTCAAATTCTTTTATCATTTATAATTTTTTTTGTGAATTATAATTTATCATTTGTTAAATTAAAAAATTATCAGTTTTTATCTTTTTATTTGAGTGAACACGTTTGCTGTCACTATAATTTTATATATTTTATGTCGATTTATCTAGCCAATGAAAAAATGTATAAGTATACGATTCTATGGATGAAATGCTGCTTAAAAAAATTAACAGGTTTTTTAAATTCTTTTAATTCTTTATATTAATAATGAAATAGGAATTTACTTATTAATTAAATTTGTTTCTAAATAAAATTTTTAACCAAGTTGAACTATTTATTCAAATATTTTATTTTATTCGAATCTGAATAAGATGTAAAAACTTATTATTCAATATTACAAGTAACGTATATAAATATTTATTGAAAATATTATATAATTCGTATGATAAATTATTACAATTATCTTCGAGATGTCTTTAATATTAAATAAAAATATTGTAATCCTTGTAATGTAGTCGAGTAGGATTACAGAAATCTATGTTGCCGATAATATTAAAAAGGAATTATCATTAGATGGTATATTAATGAGTTTACCGTTCTATGCTTGAATTTACACATTTGCAGGGTAATGCTGTAGATTTCGTTAGTATATTAATGATGCGCTATAGAAATAAGATTAATTGCACACATTTAATTTATCTGCGCAAATATTACCTTATGTTCTAAAGAAATACCTGTACTTTTTAATTTATTATGAGAATTTGTTTTTTTAATTATAAATGAAGTAATTGTTTTAATTTTTGTAGAGCTTTGAAATTGTTATAATTTTATTTTTATTGTATATAATGTATTAAATTAACTATATTATTGATAACTTTACAAGTTTTTTTTAGTTTGTGATACTTTCAAGAAAATTCAGTTGAAATAAAAAATTTAATAATTATATTTTACATTAAAGTACATAAAATTATCATGACATGACACATCAAGTCATCAAATTATTATTGTAATAGATGAAATATGACAATAGTTTAATAATTATATACATAAATCCATCAATCTAATATTTAATCTAATGAATGAACTTTTAATAGTTTTTGTGTTTTATATTTGCCCGAAGTGAAAGCTACATAATTTTATTTAATGACTGAAAGACACAGTTTATATTGTTCATAAATAGATTAATGTTACAAATATTTTAACAATGTAGCTTGAGCAGAATTCATGTGCACGAATAAGGACTTCAATAAAACCCATGTTAATTATTGTATCTGTGTTATGATTTAAACATTTATGTAGTTCGTTAATAATCCTTTACCACATTGACAGGTTTAAAAAGTTTTAGAATATTATACGACTTTATCTTGTAGAAAAGTTTTTTTAATTTAAACAGTACATATAAATACTTTAGTTTTTTTTATTTTCATGACGCAATGCAATATTTTATAAATTTATGAAAACGTACAATATTGATGGTCTTGATTAAAATACTTTACATCGAGATTTTAATAGCAATATGTTATTAAAAAGGAAAAATTATATTTATTTTTGGCCAAATTATTAAGTAAGTGAAATTAAATCTTAAATTTCAGAACAAATTTAGCAATTTTGAGAGAATCTTGTTTTGTAATTATATTGAGTAAGTCATTTTTCTACTTCTTATATTTACTATAAATTCTTTATTAAATCCTATATTATTTAAATTAATTTTATTTGCGATTTACTTTGTTTTCGATTTTTAATGTACTCTTTAGATATAATGTAAAAATGGCGAATACGATTTTGAATTTACTTTCATGCTGCATCATATGTAATTTGACTTATATCATAGTCTTACGCTACATACTGGTAGCTATTATACTTCATTTTATTAATTATTCTACTTAATTCTACTAATTAATTATTACTTAAGTTACTTAGCGCTTAAATGTGAATTAATAATATACTTAAGCAAATGTGTTGTAATTCGGTCACTTCAGTCTTTGAGATCTTTAGAAGATAAGTAGTCTGCAATTTTGTATTTCATAACTTGAATTTCAGAAATGTGACTTTTTTAACGAATAGTTGAAATGTAAGTACAATTATTAAAATTATATATATATATATATATATTTAAAGAGAAAAGAAATACAAAAATATTATTATAAAAAAATTTATTATGATTATTAAATTATTGAAAAGAAATGTATTTAAATAAATTAATTCATGCAGCTTACGCAAAAAGTAAAGCTATATTCAAGTCTTAAAATTATTCAATTTACTTTTCTTGATAGAAAAATTCTTGATACAAAAATTCTTGATACAAAAATTCTTGATACAAAATTCTGCAATTGCTACTTTCCAATGCTACTTTCAATGTTCAGTATCAGTTTTAATCCTAATACTAGTAATTTAGAGTTAAATTATTAAATTAAAGTTGACAATGTCAAACAAGCATTTTATATTGTGGAAATCCATATTCATATTCTTGTTATAAATGTAGATGAGTTAGTTTACTAGTGTCGGCTTATCAGAAATACGACTGGTCTCTATCAGTTATCTGCGACAACCCCATTGAATTTACGCAGCTATCTGCCATATGTGAAGTACTTTATCTTCATTCTGGAATTCAAGGAAGGGCTGTGTAATAGTGATAGAAGCTCACTGGCTAAAACAAATTAGTTCATAAAGGGCGCAGATTCCAGTTTTATAGGGTAGCGGGTGCTAAGCGGGTACGGGCTTAACTTTACACCTTTAAAGTTTTGATAGTTTGTTCCAATGTTGAAAGAGGGCAGGTCGCATAAAAAGTAAGGATCATAAGAATTAGTTAGATAAAATATTAAAATATTTTTATTTTAATACATTTTATTCATTGAGCATTTCAAAATTAACAATGTCAGGTCGAAACTGATCGGAAGTAAATGTATATAAGAACGATTCATATTGAACTGTCGGTCGTATGTGTTTTAACACAGCTTGCATTAAGAAGCTTTTAATGATTTTAATGATTTAAGAAAAAATCGAGATGACTCAGTAAGGCGAGTAAGGCTTTCGTTTAACTTGCTAACGCTGAAGTGAAGCATCATCTTGAACCTTGAATAAAAGGCCGATCATTGAAGTTGCAGATTAAAAAGATGGAAGAAGATAACCTGCGTGAGTTGAGCGAGACCTGGACCCATTAGGATTACGATCCAAGTTCGCGAGCCTCAGAACGCAGCTCAAGTTGCCGATCAGTGCTGTCTATAGAGCCGATCACCTGCTAATTAGTTAATTCTTACACGATGCTGCTTCAAACTGGAGGCTCCGGACGTATTACCTCCTGCTAAATCGCGACTTCGGTGTTCCGGCGCTTTTTTCTGGCGGGGGGTGGGACGCGATCCAGTCAAGGGCCTTCTGAATGAGGGGCGGTATCTCGGGGGCGGGTGGAGGTGTCGGCAGGTGATCGCCTTGGAATACGGCGCCGTTCTCGTCGGCCTGCCAGGCGATCTTCACGGGCTTGCCTTCGTTTGTTGTCCAACTCGCCGAGCCCTGAACCTGCTGGGCCTCGTCCGGGCTCCCGGGGTTCTTCAGATTCCCCTGCTCCTCGTACGATATCCCATTGGCTGTTTGGTACTTGGTGTAGAACGAGCCGTCGGGATTCACTTCGGAGACCTGGGTGAGGATGTCGTTTTGCTGCGGCTTAGGCGGCAGCTGGGTCACACCCCCGTGCACCAGGTACATTGCCAACAGGCAGCGGATCAGCATTTTCGATTATCTGCGTACATTGGAGGTCAGAATACATTTGAAATAATTATTAACAATTGATATATTCGTATTTAACTAGTCGATTGAAGGTAACACGGAAGGCGAAATAAATATATAGACATGGATATAGAAGATACATGGAATATATGGATACGCCTATCCGTGAATCACATGCTTTAATATTACTTGGAGGCTTAATATTATTTTTAAAAAATTAATGTTATTAATAAAGAATTAAAATGTATATTATTATGAAATTGTGAAATTTTTATTATACGTATTACTATTGTTATTAATTATTAATAAGCTTTTAAAAGCAGTTATTTATAATATAAGATTTAGAGACTTTTAAATATTAATTCATGAATTTCGTTATATTTATTGGTTTACTTTCAGTTAAATAATTTTATAATATTAAATTATAGCAATGGAATACATTTTTTGCATGGATTCGTAATACATTTTCAGACGATATACAAAACATAAAAATTTATAATTTCATATCAAAACAAATATATAGTAATTATTAAATTTTCTAGTAAATATTAGAATTTCAATAAAAGGAACTGATTTAAATTTAACTTAATGTACTCATAGCTATATTGAAAAGAGTCATTCTACGTAGGATCATCCTCGAACGGAAGGCCTTGAATTCTGCCGTACACCTTTTTGAATTCAAAGTAAACGAGGTAATATAGGCTACTAGTAAATATGTTGATGTAGTTTTAACTACTTGTTTTATATTAACTGTACCAGGTTTAAGCTTTTAAAAAATTCGGTAAGGAAAATGTTTCACACGCAAATATCAGACTCCGGATGAAAAAAATTTAACCAAGAGAAAACTAATTTTTCTCAATGAAGTAATGGCACTGGGCTGATTAATGAAGGTTCAATCACAAGCTTCTAATTATAATGTTTTATCAAATGCATGTGAATATTTGAAAATTCCACTGTAAGAGAATTATTTATCTAAATTTTGTATTTTTGGAAATCGAAACTTAAATAAATATAAATTTCCCATTATTTATATGGTAAAAATGTAATTAAAGCGCAAAAGTGAATGTGAATTACAAAAATGATTAAACTAAGTTCGAATTAAGCGTAGAATAGACGCGAGAGAAATGTTTTGCACAGTCTCAGCAACATGTTTTATATAATTTAAAAATAATTTAAAACCCATGAAACGAGAGAGTTAAATGGTAGACATAGTGTATACCGAAGAGAATAAGTTACTTTTTAAGGGAAAAGGGGCTTTATAAATATTCGAAAAATATCTCTCTAAAAGGGGTTTGAATCAGTAGCAATGAAATTTTTGGGAAATTAATAAATTATCCAGAGTTACTTGAAAATATTGAGCAAATATTAGGGCCAAACGGTAAGGTACAGTCAATATAAGGGTTCACGAAACTCGAATGCACTCGCATTGTTGATTCTCGCTACAATAACGATTGGACGTTGTCGAGCAGCGGTAATAGAACGAAGTGAGAATCGAGGCTTAATAGCTTCCAATTCTTAGGGTCGCGAAGAGCGTCCCTCGAGGTTGGCATAGTAAGGCACCACCCGGCCAGGACTCCGTTAACGAATGCGCCCTCACTTACTTACGCAAAGGTGCAGCTGTTAGGTGAAGCTGGTCTGGTTCTGGTCGTCGCACAAGCTTATCAATTGATCGATAGCAGCGTGTTTATCAGCTTTTATAGGGATATCGCTCGTCGCCTTCGCTAGGCTCTAGGCTCGAGCTAACGCTTCGTCGTGCCGCCTAAATTGCGCTATTAATAGCACGAGGTGGGTGGGTCAGTGCTGGGGCGGGGGGGATTCTGGACGGCAAGACGTGGCGCCTCGTATTCTCCACGTCCCCGTCGTCGTTATCGCATGGTCCTCTTGCCGGGAGCGCGGCGCCTTCTCCTCCGCTGACCGAGTGAACTCTACGCCCAGGATAGCGCGCGGAAAATCCAGACAATTATGTTGCGCGCTTATGGCCGCCTACTTGCCGTAACGTCCTTGCGTCACGCGGCCTTCTCGCGACTTTCTTGACGACGCCTCTCTATCTCTAACGAATATCTCCCCCCTCATCCACCCGCTCGCGAGCGCTTTCTCTCTTATTCCTGTTCATTGAAAAATTCTCTTTCATCGTAGAAAGAAATAAAAACATCGGAACGACTGGTCACGAGTGCTGAAAGAAAATATCGGCAAACTAATTATCTCAACTTTTATCCTTGTCTCGAATTTTATGACTCGTTTTGGCTATTTTTGCTTATTTTCGCTTAATTTTAGCTCGCGATACCTTCTATGATATTTTTTACAAAGCTTTTCTTTATAAAATATATGTGTACGTTTTATTCATTGAGTAAATTATCATTGTATAATGACTTCTACTTATATACATGTATTTATGAAAAGTAAAAATTTGATAATTAAATATGATCATAAAAAATGATTAAAAATATGAACATTCTTGTTATGAAAAGCTTTTAAAAAAAGCATTTTACAACTACTAGTAATGTTTTTTTATAATAAAAAAAAAAATTGTAGATAAGTGTCATATCTCGAGTTTCATCAAAATTCAACGTAAATAAAATTTCAATGAAATTTATTTATCTATAAGAATAGTATTTTTTATTAGTCCATGCATAAATGGTATTGAAAGCACGTTTTCATTACTATTTCTCAAAAAAATTCCATGATATTTTATACATGTATACGTGTGGGCTTTAATCAGGTTGAAATTATATTAATTTAAAATTAATATTATTTATTGAATCAATCAACTTCTAACAAATTAAACAACTTTTTATATTCGTATAAATCTTATACGACATTGAGTAATCGTCGTAATGCCAAATAGAAGCCAATTTCTTGATATTATCAATACCTGTTTATTTGTTATTTCATCAGTACAACAAATATAGTTAAAAAAACATTTCATCTCAAATTATTTTGCATCCTAATCAGAAACTTCATACGATTTCCAGTTCGCATTCGCTAAAATAAACATTTCTGTAGATACAAAAAATAATCTTAAAGCATTTTTATTCCAAAATTAACTTAAAAGTAATATAAAAATGTTGAAATGATTTTATTATTTCAAAATAAATAAATATTAGTAAAAAATAAAAAAATTTTTAATTTTTTTTTTAAATTGCTTTTCTGTAGATGCATTTTTAAATACGTTAAAAATCTACATCTATTACAACGCATTAAATTTTCCCTATATATAAAAACTATAATTTAAGCTTCTGATGAATGACGAACAATTTTGTAAGCGTTTTATGCATTAATAAAGATTTCTAGTTTTATAACTTTTGAAACATCTCTTTAAGACAATATCGTTGATAATGTTTTGTAAATTGGAATTAAGTAATTTAATATTTTGAACAATAGCATCAGATTGTGGGCTTAATTACAACAAAATTTTATGAGTATGGCATTTTATTTAAAAAAGGAGAAAGTTATTTTAAATATTGTGTTTCAATGTACTCTTTCAATTGTGTATTATATCAAGGTTGTACTATTCAATTTATTCTCATTGCAAGTTACAGGTACCATGCGCCTTTTTATTACAAAAGATCGAAGTCAAGTGAACCCAAGGGAAAAACAGACTTGTAAACTTCATTCGTACGCTTCGAAAATGTGCATTCCAAAATAAAATTCTACGAATGTTTCATTATATTTGTCAAGTGCTACTAAAAATAAAACTTATAAATTTAAATAAATAACAAATTATTATTTTTGCAAATCTATAAGTTATACATTTTTTCATTTTATTATGATACTTTATAACTGGCTAAATATATGTTGATTGGATATAAGTAACAATTTGGATATTATTCTATTATTTTTAAAAAGACAACATTAAATAAGATTAAAAAAATATAATTGGCATATTTTTCTGTTTACATTTTAACATTAATATTTATTTTATCAATATAATTTAAAATATTAATATTTAAACACCAAACCTGATTTGTGACAAAAGATGTATATAAATTTCTGATATTATTTAAGATTATATTTATTAAATATTTGAAATATTCCATTACAATTTTCACGTTGATATAGTTAAATCTGTAATTAAATATAACAAATTTACAGGGAGATAATGTAAATATAAATATTCAAAATATGTACAATTGTCCTACAATATTTTGTTATTTATAACAAATAAAATAAATTGTACATTTAGGGAGCAATACTGTAAGCAATTTCTTTAATTATGTTATTTATAATTCCTAATGGTAAATATATAGTTAGATGTAGTATTTTTTGAAACGCATAATAATGATGTATTTGTAAAAATATTATTATAACCTTATGATTATATATATCTTTTGTGGAAAATTTAAAGGATTTTTTCACCAAATATACGTAATACAATAAAAAATTTATTGAATTTGCATTAATATTTATGATCAAATATGTATTCATATTCTTTTTAAAAATAATATTTCTGATTTTGTTCATTAAAAGATTGTGTTAAAAAAATTATGATTAATGATTATTTAAATAAATCAAGGGCATTATTATAATATAACGCAGAAATTTATAGACTCTGTTAAATTCAACAATTTAGAAGTTATTAATTTTATAACCGAATAAATATTGTTTAAGCATTAGTTAATATTAATTATATTATATTTACATTTTGGTCCTGCTGTTATTAAGCAATATAGTTTTTGTAAAATTTGCAAATCAGAGACCGTAAAATTGAATTATTATTTAATATTTATTTTCTAGTATTCTATAATATTACAAAATAATAAAAAAAATAAAATTATAAGCGATTTTAATATTTTTAATGATTGAATAACAATATTAAAAAAAATAGTCTTGAATACTATTCGAAATTTGCCTATTTAATCTTCTTTTAAGCAATGTCGTATGTATCATTATTCACGATGTTCATATCTATGTATAATATAACAATTTGTCTTGTATTTAACGAAATGTTTGCTTATAAATTAAATCACCTACATATATATATGCAGATGCTTATATGCTTATTGTATTTGAAAGTTTGCTAAATTTATATACGAATAAACATGATTTCCTGAATACGTATTGTAGCCTTAGAACACTTATACAAGTAACTACCTCTTATATATACTTAATGATTAAGTATATAAAGTTAAAAAGAGAAGGATATATATGTATACGACAGAAAATTATAAAAATCGCTTATTCTATTTATTTCGTATTAAATATATATATCTTATTTCAGAATTATTCTTTCTTCGTTATTAATCAATCTTTATTTATATAAATAATTGTAAAAATATAAAAAAAAATTTTAAATATGTTTTTTATTTTTTTAGTTAATTAGTCTATCAATTTTTAGATTTTAGATTTTAGATAAATACCAATTTTGACAAATTATATTATGTAATAAACAAAATTATGATATTAGGATGTTTATTATTTTTATTAATTTTTTATTTTTTGGAAGTGGTTATTATTTAGTACATAATAAAAACGATGGTTATTATTATGTTATTGTTAACTTAAATTTTAATGTGAGAATTTTTTAAAGACGAAAAGATTTTCTTTTTAAAGACATTTTTTTGTTATACTAGTAATACAAGAGAAAATATACGAATGGATTAATATCTCGTCGATAGCAGGAAAGTCTATTTAATTGAAATTTAATATAATGAGTTTATGTAAAAATATGTTTTTATTTTATAAATATATTTGACAATATTTAAACTTTGTAATATACGTAATTTTATATTTTCGATTTTTATAAGTATTTATATAAAAGTATTTCGTTAATTTTTTAAATTATTTACCTAAATGCAATTTGTTATTACTTACAAACCAGGCTAAATGGATTTATGTTGAAGTTGAAAGCACCTATCAGAATATCAGGTATGTATAATAAAAACAAATTGATCATATCTATAAAAAATTAATATATTTTATTTGACAGACTTATAGTTAAGCCATACTTCTCCCATATATGAGTATCGAAAAAAAGCAACTCGGCTATGTATAGTATTGCGAATTGCAATTACGTTGGCAACATTTGGCGTGCAATTACGTTTGCCCATCTAACGAAACGCGGCAGATGATTCGACGCTGGAGGGCTTACATGTGTTCATAAGGATTGGAATGCTTTTATTAATGGCCATGCAAGTTGCATAATTTTTGGAGTGGAATATTCGAGAGTGTTGAAGAGTTTAGGCGGTAAGTACGTAAAGCTTAATACTGGAAGGCCGGGAAGATTATTGTATTTGATTCGTTAGTTATTTGATTCGCTAAATCGCGAGTTAATCTTTTTTATATAAAACTTTAAAGCAACACATGGTTTTACACGTAGATTGAATTCCCGAGCTTCAAAACGAATGTGGGATTTACTATAATGAAGATTGAATGGATTTTTTCAAAAGGATTTGAAGTTTTTTCAACTAAAAAATTAAATAATTTGTTTACTCTTTGTTATACATCTTTTGGTACTTTTTACAACCTTTTGAATGTAAAAACAAAGACTGAATAATTTCAGTTAACTTTTCTTCTACATTCACAGGTAGAATTTGAGTATTCAAAACTTCAAATTTAACGATAACTTAGTTTCATTTTATTACGAAGCTTGTTTTTCGTAGTTTTAATTAGAGTAGTTCTGTATATTACTCATTATAACGTACATTTCCGCCATATTGTCGTAAATTTATTTAAAATTAAGATGAAAAGCGCTAAAAATATATTTCTAATGATTTTAGCATTTTTTTACCCTTTAAAGTTTAATATATATTCTACAAGCATTTTAGCACTATTTTGTAGTCACTACATCTTTAAATTACTTAAATCATAGATGTTTTTGATTGATGTAAAAATTTTTTAAAATATGCGATAATAATAATAAAATAGGTAAATAAATATAAAATAATATAAAAAAGAGATTTTTAATGAAGTAAAATAAAAAAATCTAATATTATAATTTTTGTATCAATAGTAACCATAAAAAAATGTAATTACTCTTTCAAATCAATTTAAATTTATTAAACGTTTTCAACTGTGAGCTTATAAATTATGATTTATTTTCAATTTATCATAAATATTAAACGAATTATAAATAAGAGATTATATATTCTATAATAAATATATAAAAAATGATGTTAACTTAATTATTAGAAATTTTTAGGATTAATTATTTTTAAAATATTTGTATGCATTCATATTTATATTTATCATAAACGTAATACTATATTTTGCAATATTCGATTTGAATTACTTGATTTTGTATTGGTAAATGTTTTTTATTATTATTAATAAATATTCATTCGATTTATAAAAGCTTTTAAATTATAAAAGTCACATGTATTGATTATTATGTAATACACATTAATTTCTATTGCATGACAACAAAATTCAATATTTTACAATAAATATTTTTTAGCGTTTTCTTGCACTCGTAAATTATTTTGAACTTTTTTTTACTATTATTCATTATAGTAATTAGAAAAAAGACTTGAAATTATTGGATTGTAAAAAGCGTGCCTTTAATGTCTAAGTATGACATAGATGAACGATCCTGTAAATTTGAACTTCATCCGATAAAAAGTAAGATGCATGGGATTTTTAGAAGAAATGAAAATGGCAAAAAGTCAACGAATCATTTTATAATTGAGCTTGAAATTATATATGAAAAAATAGAAGATCAAAATTAGATATAAATTTTTGTCGAATTAAGTAAAAGTTAAATATTAATAAAATTTTCTACTTCTTTTTAAAGAAAATCTAAAAAATGAATCAATTTTGAACGCTTATCATATTTCAACCAATAATTATTAGAAAATTATTCTTTACAAATTAATTTTTATTATGATTAAATTAATATTTGCTAAATTGAGAATGTTTATTAGAGGAATTTCACACATATTGAGACAATATAAATTATATTACTTTTATAAATGTTGTAAAGAAAAATTTTAATTGGATTTAAGTTTGATTGAATTTTTTATCGGAGTATTATACAATAATTAATAATATATTATAATTATTTTTTTATATATAATATAGTTTTTTTTAATAATATTTCTAAGGCTAACTGTTATAAAATGTTACACTAATTGATTATTGATACATTTTATTAGACAGTTTATGATTTGTAGTATGTTGTGTTTAGAATGATGGGCTTTACAGTAAAATACATCATAAATATTTTAAGTTAGAATAATATTAGAATATTTGAGTATAAGAAATAAAAATAAATATTCATTACGATAATGAGCTACTTGAGAATGTATTTTTTTTGTAATTTGTTTTATTTCATTAACATCTTTTGAAGTCCATAGTTTACGAAAGTTTCATTTAATGTAACGTCGAATTAACATGAAAAAGAGATCGAAGTTATTTTTTCTCGTGTATAATTTGTATAAAACGTAAATTTATAAATTATAAAAATTGAATACACGTCTCTAATTTCAGATACACTAACAATATCAAGAGTGCACGTAGTATAAAGATATCTGTAGTTTTATTCAAGACCTGATGGTTTATTAAAGTTTAATGCAGGTTGAATATCCATCAAAATTTTATGATATTGAACGTTTGCATTATATAAAATTCTTTGCAGTCAGTAATGCAATTATCATATATTCTATATTAATTAATTTGTTATGACAGTTCTGTCAATAAAATTAATTTATATTCATATTTGTTTGATTAAAGAGTCTTGATTATCCTGATATTATTATTTTAGACACAAATTAATATAAGTTTCAGAATTGTTATCTAGTAAATAATCCAAAAATTTATTCCATATCAAAGGCCTTCCAATTACGGTTGCATTGTAAAGCACGAGAATTTCATAATCCGCTCATGAGATCAATACTCCATCCTTTGCAGCTATAAGTTATGGTAGTTGCGTTTACCATACCGCTTTGCATTGAAAATGGTCTTACATTATTAACAGCTACATCAACGTTTTAACATAAGAAATTGAACATTAAATTCAACGAGTCTCGTCCAAATAAGGATCAGCCATTGCTAAATGAACGAGCCATCGAAGGGTCGATGTCTCGTCTACCGTACTTGCAAGTCATCCGTGCAAAGAAAAAACGATAAAGCCCATCCGTGATAATTAGCTGAAAAGTTTCAATTTTCGTCGATCTCATTAAATTACTGGACAATAAATCGCGGTAGGTTGCATTTTAAAAGCAATGAAGAGGCGAATAAAGAGGCGGGCGTGAAGAGTGAGACGTGTTAAATCGACGCACATTTCGCACTGAGGCCAAAAGCCATTATCTGCGTGTAATGACGGGTGAGGGTTGTTGATCGGTGCTGATAAGAAAAGATCATTTTGAAATGATGCGTAGGAAATTTTAATCGGATTAGTAGTCGCTCGAGTGACTCGTTATTACGATAAGAGAGCTTTTATATTATTATGGCTTACGTTTTAGCACAGAAGCTTATTGCTCGTGTTATTACAGAAACTGGGCTCTTATATTTTCATAAATACTATAAAAGTTGCTGATAGACGGAATTATTATTAGCACTATCAAAAATTTCTCATAAGATTTGTCTCACAGGACTAAGGATAACCTCATGTACATCGTTTGTATAATTGTATTAATTTATTTCTTTTTCTCTTTGCATGATTCTTTTATATCAAATTATTAATTGTGTTTTAAATTAGAAAACGCTACTTCTACATTCAGTTTGACAATATGTAGGATTGTTATTTAATATTACTTATATATATTAGATTTAACATATTTTCACATTAAATTAAACACACACACACACACACACATGTATATAAATGTATGTATGTTTTTGCAATTATTCTTCTTCTAGTAAAGTAATTAATTCATAATTATTTATAGATATTTATGTTTTTAGGCTAATATATGAATTCATATATTAATTTTTTATCCACATTCATGAAAACTGAATCTTTAAATATATATTTAAAATATATATAATATAAAATTTAAAATATAATTTAAAATATATATAATTAATATTCCACGGCGCGTACAGATGCTTAGAACTCTAAAATTGTCAGCAAAAAGAAGTAGGTAAGTCATTCATATATGCTTTAAATCTTGGTCCATAACCCAAAAAGAGATAGTACTCAGTTTAAGTTGTGCGTAATTAAGTTCTTTTATAGAACAAAATGTTGGCTGGAGAGATTCTAAATATTCCTATTTTGAAAAGGAGCTAGTTTTTAATTTTGTTTTATATTAAAAGTATTATGAAATATACTGTTGTTAACAATTATAATAGTTACACAAACAGTGTAATCGTAGTTATTCATAAATAAGCTTAAAGATAAATGATACGTAAATTTTAAAAGCCAATTAATGTCGTAAAAATAAGTAATCGTTAAAACGTTTTTAAATGTATGGTACTTAATTAGGATCAGTTTTCAAAAATTTTATATAATAAGTAATGTAATACACACGATGCTTCCAAATAAATTTAGAGCAAATATAGAAATGAAGACGAAAAAAATATTAAAAATCATTTATAATTAGACTTTCATTTATGAATATTTAATTGCGTTGACACTGCATTAATTTTATTAGCAATAAGTATATTTTTCGTTAAATCAGTTTGCGTTATAGTTTCAACGTTGTTGTTTTATTGAATTTTACATCTTTGTTAATACAATGATGAATTTAATTATATTATCCCATTAATAAGAACTCCAGACCTTTTGTCTTAAATAAAAGATGTTGAATGCTTTTAAAAATATGCAATATGTTTTTTTCTTAATAGAGCATTTACTATAATTAATCTAGAAGTAAGATTAAATTTCATGCAGATGAGAAAAGGGTTTTTGATCATCGAATAGCTCAAAATTAGGTTTGTCCGTGCTCATTTAATTTGAATGCCATGCGATGAAACATTGGCTTGAATTCACCGATTCGAAAATTCGAAGCGAGAGCTTATACCACTGGACTGCAACCGCATCAGCCGCAACCTTCTCTCATCTGCCGATCACCGGCTCTGTATCGATGTTGTAAGACTTTCCACGCATACTAACTAGCTGGCATTCTCTACAAACTGCAGGCTATTCACTACACTACACGTATTATGAACATTTAAGGTAGTCTATTCTTCCAATACAAGTTTCCGTAAAGGATGGATTTTGTAATATAACATCTAAGTAGGAAATAGTATGTTAACTTAAATATTATGTACTGCTGGCAGATGAAGGGTGTTGTGTCTCGGCTCTCGCTTGCTGAACTCTATTAAATTGAATTGTTGATTTGTAAATTAAAAATGATAAAAGCTTCACAAACACAATAATGAATGTTTTGTATTACTATTGTATTTTTATATATATATCATTCTTTTTATTCAAATTATTATCTGTATTGAATTATTTCATATTTCATTATGAAACACATATTTTCTTTTTAAAACCGTGACGTTAAGAATTATTTATTTATATTTATTTTACTTAGAATGGATAACTTTCATACAATTTCTTTTCTCTTTTACCTATATTTTTAGTTTCATTTTTATAAAAATTAAATCAATTACAAAATGCTTGCTTTTCCTGTATATATCATGGATATTAATATATCATTGAGCATTAATTTATCATTCAGAATTAGGATTCAGATGTGATAGCAACTGAAATGAATGCATGATGCATGATAACTATGAATTTAGATTTTTTTTTCAAATTATGTAATTCTCTATTTCAATGCGTCTAATAATTTTAAGTAACGTAAATAATATTTCTATGAAACCGTTATTCCAATCACCAACATAATCAATATATTCTTATTTATATGCAATTTCATATGAATTCATTATAAGAACATAAAAATTTAAATAGATAAATAAGTTTCATAAATATGTAAATGATTGAAGATTTATTTTTTAAGACAAATTTTATTTTTAATTGTATATATTTTTTTTGGTTTATTGTGTATTTTAAATTAAAAAAGAATGCTGCAATCGGCATTTTAGAGTCTAAGAAGATAAGTATGATAAAGTTGATTTACGTAGACTAAGTTTTCAATAAAAATTGAAAAAATTTCTATTTATATTATTGTTCTGAATATTTTAATAAATATAGATTGCTTATAATTGATTTGGAAGAAAATTTTGACTTTAGTAGATTGAACTGATGATTCAAATTTTCCCAATTTTTTAATTCCAATAAAACCAATGATTTTATAGAAAGTGGCAAAAAGATTTTTTTATCATTTTTACATTAAATACAAATGATATAATATTTCACGGAAAATAGGTAATCAGTGCTCCGAAGGTAAAAACTCAGAAACTTCATTTAATGATGTAATATTGCACATTTGTTGCTTTTTATAGACCTTAAATAGTATTTTACTTTTATTATTACTATTTTTTTTATATTGTGTTTAAAAAATATTTGAGTATAGTTGACATGTCTTTATTAGTTTGTAAATCTCCAAAAATTTTATAAATGTAAAAATCAAATTCAGTATTACACAAATGATATAAATCAATGTGACCATAACTAGATCTTACAAACTTGTGTTTTATGATCTCAAAGGGTGTATAACTTCTTGAAAGATGAAGTATATAAACTTTTGAGTGATTCAGAAATGAACTTAGATAAGTATATTGAGAAGTTCTAGTAGAAAATAGGAAGCAAAAAACATACTTCGATCAGTTTCTCATCAATGAGAAAAGGCATCATTGATATTAAAGCACATAGCAAATTTTTATCTGAAGATTATGATTATAAGATTTTAAGATATTCAAAATTTGAAAAGGTTTTTACTATAAACTAAATAGTAATGTTAATTCAATTTGTAAATATATCTCATGAAACGTTACTATATTACTATATTTGTACGAGACCTGAAAACAAATGTAGAATAAATTGTGAATATTTAATTAAACAGAAATAAATTGCGTTCAAATAATATTGCTATCATGTTTAATCAGGTTCGCATTGAAAACTTTGTAAAATCTTAATAAAAAAGATATTATTGAATCTTTTGAAGGTAAATTATATGTTGTTTATAAGAATGTTAATAATTATTCGGACATAAGAGATTAAATAGATAAAATTTATTAACTATAAAAAATCAATTACAAAATAGTATTCTAATGTAAAAATTACATATTTACCTTTGTCTAAAGTAATTAGCAAATTTAAATTACAATTATTATCTAAGCAATTTTTTTTTGATTTCTTATAAAGAAAAATTGAAATTATATTAACAATAGGTTTCAAATCAAAAGTTAAATATAAATTTTAAATTTTATTATCGTTCATTTTCATTTTCTTATATTTTGAGAATATAATCTTTACGGCAAATTTGATGTAAACTAGGTGAGATACAAGTATATTAATAAATATTATTTATTAGTAAAATTAAGAAAGTTTGAAGTTCAACAAACAATTTTTCTATGGAGTTTATTTACATTTATAAGTTTCTTATTTATTATTACTAAATTGATTAAAAGTAATTGGTCTTTATGAATAGATTAATCTTATTAACGTCTGTATTTAATTTTAATTTATTTTTTCCTTCATATTTTGTTTCGTATATAAATTCTTTTTAAGTCTGTTAAATCATAACGGTTATAAACTAAAGAAAAACTTCATTTGTAGTTCAATTATTTTTTATACAGTTTTATTGAATAATTTAGATATTTTAAATAATTCAGTGCATAAAAAATGCAGGTTTTACAAAATTTATAAGATTGCTAATTGATTAATAATAATGATTTTATAATTGAAAATATGAATCTACGGCAACGCGTATTTTTAGCTATAAATAGTTTCAAAAAAAATTTTAATATAATTAAGGGCTTATAAAATTATTATTATTAGAATCATTTGAAAACATGCTTTTGAATACTATTATGTTAAACGAAAATAATTCATTTACATTGTTTTTGTAAATAATATATATTATTTAATTTTTTATTTATTTTATATCATATGATTTTCATATATATATTTATATAATACATTTAAATAATTCATATATTCATATATTATAAAATATTATAAAGCATGAATATTTTGTAATATTCGTTAAAGTATCTTCGAAATGAGATGAAATGCAAATTACATTGGTTTAACATTGTGTAGGTCATACATTTTATGTTTTTTTTTAGGTATATGATTTTGTATATTAAAAAGTAGACTTGTGCTAATCAAGTGAACAAATAAAAACTGAATATTTACATTTATTCCCATTACAAATAATAGCCATGTATTAATAATTTGACATAATGAGTCAAAAATCGTTTAAATTTAATAAAATATTTTAATACGTATTTTTCATTCAATTCAACCATTTTTGGATAAAGGAAAATAATATCAAAATAAGTCAAGAAATTAGGCAGAACTCTTTATTTACATGTAAAAAATCACAAGTTAAATTTGTATGTACGTATATTCGATTGAAAAAGGACAAGCAGGGTATTTGATAACTGCAGCTAGGCAGTCATTGGCTGAAAATTGCTTGCTCATGTAAATTTTTTGCAATTTTTTTTTCTTTTTAAATTTGAATTTATCATGTTTATTTGCGTTGACTTGTACATATCAGAGAAGAAGAAACATAGTGACATTCGACACACACGGGACAGTTGATTGCCCACATTAATTCGCAGGAGTATCCAAGCATCGTACCCGTTCGGATTTAAGCTGTTATTTTAGTAAATTTACTACTGTTTCATTCATATTTAATCCACGTGCATATATTTGTATTCAAACTATAGTTACGTGTTATTACATGAGTCGATTTTTATTTATAGTTGTTAAAAATGGGTGAATATCTTCTTCTATGATTATTATTCTGTTTTGTTATATTAAATATTTTATTAAAGTTACTTTATATTTTTTATCGTAATGAATGTTCATCCAGATAAATTGCTCACATTTGGGCAATTTTTAATATTGATAATTTATTAATCATCTTTAATAAATGCTGATGCAGGCCTGGCACTGTGTGTTATCTTCCTTTCAATGTCTGAGCTGACGCTCCTTCACTGACGTATCGAATATCTCACTGTTTTTTCCTCTTTGGCTCGGCTTTACGTTTGATTTTCTACAATACAAGTGTAGTTAACCTGCGTATTTAAATGAAAAATGTTCCATTAGTGTACTTTTATATTAAGAATATGTACACGGTATGTACACCAAGTATGTAGACAAGTTAGATATACATTTTCTTGAGAGAGTGCTTTATTATTTTACATGTCTTGGTTATAAGAATGTTTTTTAATGAGTCTTCTTAAAGTAAATATACGTATGCATAGTTTATAAATTATAAATATTAAAAAAATTTTTATTTATATACTTACATAATTTTTTACATAGATTTACATAATTTTCGATACTTATTTTTATCCTTTTACGTATGTAGGAATTAAATTACCCCTTAATTTATTTTTTAATGAATTACTTACATTTTTTAGGAATGATATTATTTACTTAAATAAATTTTATTTGTACAATGAGAATTCTATTAATGTATATACGCAATGATGTATACCAAGCTCTGTTCTACGTCCACACTCTATTCAACTGAGATAATTGAACGATAGCTTATTATGGATTTGCACAGCAATTCGGACCACCTTAAAGAGAAATATCGGAAGTTTGCAAAATCGATCAATATAATACTCTATTGGTAGTTAAGAGCTTCAGTTAGATTTTCTTAGCTGATTTTACAAAGTAATCAGATTGTAAGTGGATTTTTTATCTGCAATTCCAATAGTATCTAAATAGAAGAATCAGCTTTTCGCACTTTTTATAAAACTTATTTAATTTTATTTATTGAATTATTTATTGAATTTTATTAATTTTTTCTTAGATTAATCAACTAAATAGGTAAGAAATATAATGATTTGAATAAATCTCTAATGGAAGGTACGAATAATGAAGAAATAAAGAAATACCTTTTTTACATTCCTTATAGTATATTTGATATTCCATATGTGCAATTCAAAACATTATCTATTTACTAGCAAATCATATTTATAGTTATTTGAATGTAATTATGTTATTAATAGAATTATAGAAGAAATTTTTGAATTTTTTAATTTTTGAAGAACCAAAAAATTGTTGGTATGGCAATTTGTATGGTGTATAAACGCCTATTTGTAATAAACAGCAATTCACTAATCTAAAATTACTATGTATACGGAGAGCACTTGCATTGTAGAATGATGGGAATAGTAAAAGTCAAGATTAAAAATATTTTTTGACGTTGACAAATTATGAAATGTCACAAAATTTACGCGAGCATAATTTTAATACTATTAAGGCACCAGAAGATGTAAACTTTTTCTATTAACTTTATACCAATGTTAGCTGAAACTTAACTGTCCAATGTATATTTGTATACACTGAAAATGAAGGAATGCCAGTGCATTGCAAGCAGTCTGCAAGTGGAATTCATTTGGCAACTTTAGTATAAAAGATATTGTGTAAAAGATAAGCCGCGCCTTTCACAACTGCCAAGTCAACTGAAGAAAATGAGGTAGTATCATATAAGTTATAATCGACTTTTCGGATTTCTTCAATTTTTCGAACTTAACTAAAAATGTTAGTGTTAGCTAATAAGCACATTGTGGAATTAAGTATATTTGAATTCGTATAATTGAATCATCACAACTGTGAGTAAATTCAAAAGTCAGATATTAGTTGAATGTTTGTTCGGCTAAATAACGTCAGTAATTAATTAAGAAGATCTCAACAGTTAAAATTTATGAATCAAATAAAATTTAATTATTTAAAAGCTGTAACATTATTATTATTATTATGTATATTTCTTTAGTAGTTATTTTAAGGAATCATGTATTTATCAATTTTTAATAGAATTATAAAAAAATTTCTTATGAAATCTTATAAACATCACATCTTTCTTTCATTATAATTTACTTTATCCAATTAGTACATTTATTTTTTTATGTATGAAACTGTTTTTAAAAATAATAATATGACGGAGCAGAAACATATTCAAATTTCATAAATCATAATTATATTCTATTAAATTATTGTAAAATATACGAATGAAGTACAATATGATGAATAAAATTCATAAAATATGTACAGTGCCATGTCGCTTAAAAACTGACCATGATAATAAACATATCACTAAAATATTATGCAATACCTTTTACTATATTATTAAATTCATCGAATCCTCTTCAACATTTTATCATTTTTAGAGCTTATAAATAATCATAATATAAAGAATGTATATATATTTAATTCAATTTACGTAAAATTATTAATTCTACAAAAACTATGGAATAACTTTATTTTAGAAATCAGTAAAATTAATTTTTATATGACCAACAGAAGTGGCAAGTTAAAAATATTTGTTTAAATTCGGAAATCCACTATTCTTCCTGCTTATTAAACTATGAAATTTATTTACTATGTAAATTCAGGCTTTTTATTATATATTATCAACAGTACTTATAATAAATGTTTTAATACTGATTATAAAAAATAAGCATTTTTATTTTAAATTATTGGTATCATGTATTTAAATCCATTATTTTTTAATTGAATGAAGGTTTTTTTTATTATTAATGTGTAAGCACACGATAATTAGCCATGAAAAATATAATTAACAATGTATTAGAATAAATGTAAAACTTATTTAACAGTGACTTAGAATATCATTGTATCTTATTTTTCGGAAATGAAAATGAAAAGTCAGTTTTTCATCAAAAGCATAATTTTGTATGTACAGTATTTTATAATATGTTGTCTTTTAAAAGTAACATTAATAAAAATTCATTTATTTTCAATTTTTATCAATATTATATAAATTACAAGGAAAGAGATCAAGTAACATACTTCTGGACAAGTGGATCATAGTTTACAGTATCCTCATCAAAGTTTGCAGTGAAACATGTTGTAGTAACTTTAAAGAAGAGGCGAAATTTTTAACTACTAACAAATGATATCTTGTTTCGAATTGATGAGGATTTGAGACCAGACCATCGTATTGTAATGTGGCTTTTATGTGAATAGTATCAACCTGAAACTGATTTAAATCAGTTTCGGATGATCGTCAGTGATAGGGTTTGCAATTATCGAGAGCTTCTGAAATGCTTCAAATGTGCATTTGACATTGTGGTGAAGATCGATAAATGTCGAGCAGCATACATACACACGGCCATACGCGTACTCCCGCCGACACATATGCAAACACTGATGTCTATATGTGTAGCAAGAGCATTCTCCGACAGTCTTGGGACTGTCAATTTAGCAAGCATTATTGTATATTACGGGATACGTATGGCAGCCTTGAATCGAATATTAATCGCGATTATCAACGGAATTTTGATGAATTTTCAATGCCATTGCTAGATTTTTGAATAATATGCTAATATGTTTTTTTACATTCCAGCTTGCCGAACTTTATTCATTAGTCGTTTTTTCTTTGGATCCCGAGGAAAAAACTATCTTTCGAAATAAGTATCGATTCGAGTAAGGTTTTTGAAAGAAATAGAGACGTGCAGGTGATTTAAATTATTTAATAATGAAATGAACTTGCAATTAATTAAAAGAAGGAAGGAGAAAAAAAACTTAAATAAAACGAAGAGGAATGAATAAAAAATAGAGCAAACATTACGTTAACGCATATTTGAATGATTTTAGAGTCTTATTTATCATATTTCTGGCATCGCAGTTCAATATATAAGTTATTTACGAATTGAAAAATATCTTGCCAACATCTATTCTTCGTCCTAGCCGTAGCCGTAAGCACACGAAGTTCTTTTATTAATCTTGAAAGGTTCGTTGGCAGAGGGACAAAAGGAGGAAGTTGAATTATGAAAGCTGCGCTCCACTTGCGTTTCCGTGATCTGCGCGCGCCATCTAACAAACTAATAAGCCTCGCGAGTCTTACCCCGGCTTCTCGTTCGCGAAAGGAAGCCAGGCTCGCTCGATGGGAGAGACGCGCGTCTTCTCGCCGAGCCCTGCGGGCCGTCTCGCATCAGCTGATTGACGAGGAGGGAGCAAGGATCTCACGTACCTCTCGGTCGGAAAGGCGCTGCCCTATCGGGCTGGCTGTCGATGCTGTCTTCCTCCGGGTGAGCCGCGTTCCACTCGAGAGCGCGAAGGATCTCCGGCGGGACGGGGGGCGCGGTCGGGATATGGGATCCCTGCGCAACGTAGCCATTCTCGCCAGCTTGGAACTGGATGCTGACGACCTCGCCGTTGGGGGCCGTGTAGGAGGTCGCGCCTTGGGAGACGATGGCCGGGCCCTCGGGTCCGCTGGCCTGAGGTCCGCCCGACTCTTGGTGGCTTATTCCGTTGCTCGTCTCGAAGCTGCGGGAAGAACCGTGTGTTTCACCTGATCCGCCCGATATTATCATCCCCTGACCCCTGTGCCCTTAGCCGACGCCGCGTACGCACTAGCGCGTATTCAGGTGTACTTCTGATCGCGCCAGCAGCACTTAAGTCGAGCCTCCTAGAGTAATGCCGATTACCAAATCCCTTACACCGTTACGCTCGAGTGGATGCGAATTTTTCTTTTCAGCGCCCTCAACAATTTAGAGCCTTGATTTTCGAACGTTTCTACTCAGTTTGCTACTCAGTTCAGATCTTTCCCTTCGAATACTTTTCAAAAAGGTTCACTCTGATGTGCCCCCTTTGCCAATCGGTGAACAATTTTTCAAGGAAATAATAGTAAAAATTATAAGCCGTTTTAGATAATAACGTTACTTATTGATTGCCCAACACTCCTATTCTAAATGCACAAGTAGATAGAATGCAAATCGCTGAATTATATTAAAGCGCAAAGTACTTTAAGTTGTATTATGACATAGTGAAAACAGGTGATTTAATAGAGAAGGGAATTTAAATAATTTAGATCACTTTACGTACTTTGATAACTCACAAAAGAAAATATCTCGAGTCCTAATTATTTCTTCATTAATTTTAATTAATCAGGACTTGGTAAATTAACTTTAAAATTTAAACTTCACTTTCATGTCAACTAAAATTTTAAGTGATCTTAAGTGTTTTTAAGAAAGACTTCTAGTATAATATTTATTCATTTAATAATTAACTTTAAAAGTATTCATTATCAATGTTCTCAAAGCATACTTCATTTAAGTATAAACCATTTCTTTTCTTTGCTAATTATTATGCTAATTATTTAACAACATTAACTACTTTATATAAAATAGAAAAACAACATACTGTCATTTTATTATTTAAAAAAATATAGGTAAATTATAATTTATATTAAAATTGAATTAATTTCATTTTTAACATATATAATAATTTATATATATATATTATTTAAAATATTAATTAAAAATAATAATAATAAACAATTTAAAATAATAATGAATAAACACAGTATGTTTATAAAAGAAAATATACTAAAAATATTTAGGGATATTTACAAAAAATCTAAACTTTCCAATTTTAAAAATTTTTAATCAATTTTTTGTTATTTATTTATATATTTGTGTAGAATAGTCAATATTATATATATATATATATATATATAAATACATAACAAATAATTGATTAAAAATTTTTAAAATTGGAAAGTTTAGATTTTTTGTAAATATCCCTAAATATTTTTAGTATATTTTCTTTTATAAACATACTGTGTTTATTCATTATTATTTTAAAATACTAAGAAATATATTTTTTGAAATTCTTGAGATATGAAAGTTATATAGCAGAACCTTATACGTGATTTATTGATTAAATAAAAGATTATCTTTCCTATTTTACATTGCATTAGAAATTAATAATCAAATACTGCTTGCGGCTTATTATAATTATTATGAATACTTATTGTTTAATATCAGATAAAAGATATCTATTTAATACGTTGCAAAATTCTTTCGAAGCGCTATTAACTTAATGTACATATATTTTTAAGTAATGTAATTTGGTATTTATAAAAATTGTTTGGAAATTATTTATTCGAGAGAACAATGGTCTTAAATTTTTATCAAATTATTATAATGAAAACATTTAAAATATATACTGTAATGCTGGAATATTTATGTATATATAAATAAAAAAATCTGAACAAAAACTTTTAATTTTTAAATCAATAAGAATTGTTAGATCATAATTATCTGTACATTATGTATATTGTTTTTACGCATTGTTATGAATGCAGAATAAAAAATTTGAATTATTGTAACTTGAATATATTCTAACACTAAGCAAGCGTTACTTATAGTTAATATTTTATATATGTTACTTCATTTACGTTAATAATTTAAAAACTATAGAAATTAATTAAATAATGCGAAACTTAAATTAAATATTAAAATTTGAAAAATATTAAAATTTGAAAAAGGTTATTTACTAAATACTTTACTTAAGACAGATAAATGCGATATTGATGATTTTTATTACACTTTTTTACGGAATAAGACAGATTTTGCCTTATTAATACTAATTTAGCGCTTAATAGATATTATATTTAATAGATAGAGTTTAAGAGAGATTAATAAGAAGTTCAATAATATAAGCAAGACGTTAGGCGACAATAAAACCGAGCTCGATACCCTGAAAACGCATCGGCTTTCTTTTGTCTAATTCTCGTGTGATGGACCATACGCTTAAGAGTCCGAATTTCCCGTTCCCCGGATCGAGATCAGCATCTCTGAGTCTGGTAGCCATCCCAAAGATAATCCAGCCCCGGTACGATCGACTCGAGCAACGAGCCTAGGAACGCCCTCGAGCTTTCCCTCGAACTAATAACCCTAGAGACCCGGCAATTCTCTGACTGCGACCTCCCTGGAATTTCAATCGCGGCCGGTGCGTAAACGCGATAAGGAAGGGATGGGTTGCCCAATCGTTCTCACTTGTTGACGTAGTTCCCATCAAAGTTGACCTCGAGCTGCTGGGAGGTTATAACAGCGTCCTTATCGGCGCTTATGCCACCACTGCCGAGGAGACGCTGCGGCGCCCCGAGAGCGAGGCTCGCACATACGACCAGTGCCACTGTTACCTGCAGACAAGCAAGAGAGAGAGAGAAAGTGATAGCGGTTGAGATTATTCGTTAAGTCTCGGGCATTGATTGGTGGATTGATTTCTCTGCACTATTCCAAGTAATAAGCCAGCAAGGCTTTATCTAATTGGATTTGCTTAAGTATTCTAGTATTTGGGGCTGATACCCGAGTTTCGCTCGATAAGTAGTGCTCGGTTTTGTTTTTCGTTTCTTATCTTTTTTATCTCTATTCACCTTCCAGAGTCTTTGATTGGAAGAACTTTTAATTGTCGATGGACATCATAGGAAAGTGCAAAATTAAAATTACTAGGTCATCCCCAGAATGCCTTAGGCATTAAATTTTTAATGCAAAGCTCACAGAAATATTTGTAAGAAAAGTTGAAAATTCTCTTTCATTTTCCATTTTCAATTGTATTTTTAGTGGTACAAATGTGGGGAAAAAATTATTTTAGAATTAAAAAATTGATTATGGAAGAAATATTTCATTTTAAGGAAAATATTGCTTTCATAATTGTGCAAGTGTCTAAGAGGAATTCAACATTTTTAAAGAAAAAATACGTTAAAATTGTTAACGAATCTCGTTGTCATAACATTTTTCCACGTTTCAATTTATTGCTCAAAAATTTCGTCACTAGATGCAGTATATTTTGTGCAGAAGCAACCTTTTTACAACACTTCTGCTAGTTTCAGCATGTTGAAAAATTCTCAATTACTTTTTCAGTCTCAAATAAAAAGTTTATCCAGTTTTGAAAAGCTGTTTAAAGTATTTTCATTGTATTATTGCTATCGTAAATACTTACAATATTATTTCTGTGCTCGAAATCCTCGTTGGATTGAATCTCGAAACTCTGATTAATAGTAGAATCGATTGAATATTGTAATCTGATGCATATATTGTATAGGGATTTAAAAATTTTTCGAAAGAAACTTCGAATATATTACGAATATCTTTATACAGAGGTTTGACCAAGAAAATTGCAAGTTGAACAAAATCATCGTAAGGAACAATCAACTACTGTTTGTTCTTCCCGTAAGTAATTTATAGCAAAAGCCTATTGTTTGAGCGTTTATGCGTATAAATATTGTCCGATTGTGATCGAGCTCGAAAGCAGAGTTGAGCATACATCAGCTGAAAAAGCACGAATAACAAAAACTTCGAGAAAACAAAAGGAAAGAAAAAATCGAAAAAAAATACAAGCGGGCATCTTAAAGTTTTCACTGTATTTAAAATGTATTTGAGTCCTAGCGTAAGAAAAATCAAAAACTCGACGGTAATCTCTCGGAGACTCGGAGGCGTACTCTCGTGGAAAATTTTCGATCAGCTTCGGGAGCGCGAAAAGAATGAGAATCTGTTGCTTGAGGCTTTACGAGGCGCGACTATCTGTATCTATGCCACCATGAAGGATCAAGGTGTGTCGGCGTATATAAATGTGCGTACTAACGTGCTTTTATACTTCCTTACATGCATGGATAAATGAACGTATGAAGCTGTATAGATGTACATGCATACATGCATACGTATATGCATGCAAACCATACATGCATACACATACACGCACGCACGCACACTCACGCACACATTATATATATTATACGTACAGTGTGCGTACTTATGTGTGTTTGCGCGCGCGCGAGTAGCGCCATTTTTGTATTTAAATATAGGATCGATTGCTAACCCGTCTACCTTTATAAGAGATTTAGTTTATCGCGCGTCATTGTCGATACCCTCACCCCACGGTATGGGCCGGAAAATATTTCACTCGACGGTGAGGCTACCGACATCGAGCTGAATTGACGATAGCAACCAAGCGTCAGATCCAGTCAATATCGAAGGGCCGATTTATCAGGAGGGCGGATTTATGCGTTAGTCTACGTAAGCATTCGGCCGCGCATCTTGAAATCAATAACATTACGTGGACCGAATAATGAAGGGGCGCGTGTTTGCCAGCCAGGGGCGTAATTCCGCGAGATGCCAATTACAGTGGGTGAGGATAATACTCTGTTGGCCTGAGGGATAACGCGACCGAGCAGGGTAGATTACAGGGAGAATGGAAGAGAAATAGACATATATATATATATATATATATAGAGAGAGAGAGAGAGAGAGAGAGAGCAACAGAAGCCGGTGAGAGAGATTGGATACGCGAAGCACTGCAAAGGCGGGGGAGTATCATTTTTGCCGTAAAAGTAGGCGGCGAAAGTTATGTTGAGCAATGCGGTTGCGGATGAGTTCGCGGCATAATTACACATTTCGAGGATATTATATGCGATTGGAATGCCATTGTGACATGTAGGGCTGCGTGGGTTTTCCTTCTGTTCTGTTCCTAATGAGTATTACATGACTGCCGGGAACAATGTCACATTAGTAGCCATTTGTCATATTAACGTAATTATGTCGATGACGATTTTATTATCAGACCACGTTAACCGTTACTGTAGAAATAGAGAGATGAGCAACGTATCGCCGGTGATGGTAACTCGAAGTACGACAAACATCGCTTATTAAAGTTTACTTAATCCTTTTGTTAATGTGTACAACTAATCCGAACTACTGCACGCTACATAATCAAGTGAAGAGATCATAGCGTGAAGTTAATGTTACATTATATTATTAAATTATTCAAAATGCTATAATGAGTTACTGGCAGGATTAGATGCTGTGATACGAGACTTCTTATTCCTTTAATATATATTCGAGCATCGGATAAAGTTCCACGCAGTAAAGTCATTATTCTGTTTACTTTTAACGTAATATTTAATGGGATAATTAATGTGTAATAAGTGGTATTGATCAATGCTTGGTATATTACTAATATTATTGCGGGGACTGTAATAGCATAATCGCTTGTACAGTTTGACTAATTTAGAAAATAACAAGGAGGGTGCACCGTAAAAACTTTGCACGTAATATTGAGATGAAAAAAGAGAAACATAAGTAAAGACGTCATGAGATCTGTTATCATTATATAATCGATTATTGTAATGCCAGTAGAGGTGAGTGCCTACTCTTTGTCGCGTCGTTTTCAACGGAAGCACATCTCGCGCAGTCCCATTTATCCAGCCTTTCACACTCACGCAGTGAAAGACTGTCGCGTTCGCGCTATGAGAAAACGAGTACCTGGACTTACATATATATGTACTTGCACATACATGCTCTGCATACAAACACTACTTGCCCCTAGCCAATACACGCGCAAACAACGTGCTGAGAAAGAGAGAGAGAGAAAGTCTTGGGAGAGGAGTAGCGCACGGCGCCTCGGGCGAGTCATGGAAAGATGCATCAGATGCATGAAGGCGGCCAAAGAGAGCAGCTAATCTTTACGTCAGAATCGCCTAGTGTATTGCGAAAAGATGCGCCCCAACCGAGCATACGTGCACACTTTTGCACCCGAGTAAGGGATAGTTTTGTCATAAATACGGCTCGTGGGACTTGGACAGCTGTCCCTTCCGCATCCTGTATATTTGTCGTTCGCGGGTCAGCAAAAAGCGTGGCTTGATTCACGGTCGTAAACGCCGACATGATTAATGGAGGCTCAACCGTTCCATGAGTTATCGTCCTTTATACCACGTAGATTAGCGCGAGTGACACTTTTGAATGTAATTTCTTTTATTAAAAATGTCGCTCCGAGAGTTCAGAGCAAAGGTTATGACGATTATTATATTACCCTCTCATTTCTCTTTTACTATCAAATATTTATTCAGCCTTTCAAATGATCTAATGGCCCTTCTCATCATACAACAATCTTTATTGCCCAAATTTTTACGAGTATTACAGTTTTCGAGTAATACCGTATATTTCCGAGTTTGCTTGTACGCAAAAAAAAAATAATACACTGTTGTATTATAAATCGTAAATTATTTAAAGAGGTCTAGCGAATCGTGACACGCTTTTGCAGACTAAAATAACATTACTTTATGAAGAAATTTAATAATTTAATAGGATTATTTTGGTAGATATTTAGTAGGAGCAACCGACATTAGGATGCAGCAGATTCGTATGATTTTAAATTGCAGTAGGTTTCGCTGAATGGTAACTGATTTGCGTGCAAATATAATGGAAATCCAATCAATTTATAGTGAAATGTATATTGTTAATTATTTTGTTTCAGAAGATTGAAAATTGATCAGTGATCAGTCGCTTCTATAAAAAAACGTAAAAAAATCACAATCTACATTGTTTAACCAATAGTTTTTGAACTATTTAAATGCTCCTCGATCACCAGTCAGTTGATTAATTTTTTGAATTTTCGTTTAAAATTTTACAATAATCTGTCATTCCTATTGTGGCCAAAAAAGCAAGCCACAATGATAAAATAGCCGAAATTAAAACATATAAGCTCGATTCGTGTATAACTATGAATCACACAACAGATTGATTATGCTGTAAATCAATCAAAGAGAGGGCGAGACGAACCGCAACGTCTTCCTTATTATTAAATCGAGTAGTATAATCGAGTTCGCATTAAGGGGGCTCCACTAGTACTTAAACAACGGGGAGGATCGCACGCGGTAGAAGGCCGGCGTCGTTAGCAACCCTAGGCGACAATACATTCGACATCTGACCGCGAGATGAAAGAGACAATGAGCGAACTCAGGCGGCGTCGGAAGCAGGTGTCAACGCCTCGGCTTAAGGACGAAAATTGCCGCGCGGGCCTGATTAATGAGCCAAGGATGTGTATTTACGCATTCATAAAATTGATGCCCACCAGAAAAATTTCGGGCTCATACTTACGATCCTATTACGACTATAATATTGCGGAGGAAAGGCCTCATTTTCGATTAATCTGAGAGAGTTGCTTAAAAGTATTGTCGAGCCTCTCGGTTCATCTCTTATTTCTGACGGTGCAGAATATTTTGCGGTCGATGATCCCTAGAGCATTAATTGTTCCGCCAAGATGTAATTGAATTTTATATGTATATAGATAAGTAGGGTAGGTAAGATTAAGGTAGGGTAGATTAAGATTAAGAGCAAAGTTCATCTACACTGTAAATCGTAAAAATCAATTAATATCTCTGCTCTGTACAAATACTTATTATCAACTATCAATCACCGGTATACTAAAAATATGCATAAACTAAAAAAAGAATAAATAATTTCTAAACGAACTTTAAGGTTATAGGTACGCTGACAGTATTTTCACCATGCTAAAGATATTTGAATATTTTCATACAGAAATGAAGCTCTAAATATCGAATGAGTCTTAAATTAATAATAGCGAACGCTTTTAAGAGCTATCTATGATCTTAAACTGTTTTAAAAATAAATAATATAAATAATATAAATTGTTTTCTATTATTCTCATCGGTAACTCAGCACGTTAACAAAGTGCACCAAAATATGAATGCGCACGTGTCTACTATTCAGACGATATGGAGCTGATAAGACGCTTTCATTATCCAGATACCCAGGCCGACCCTATTATTTTTTATTTTATTTTTTTTCCCTTGATTATACTCTTCTAAAAGGAATTCTTAAGAATGCCTTTTATAGATATATGAAAATCAAAGGACGGTAAACTCTTCACTTATAAGTGAGCTTTAAAATAAATTACTATCGCTATCAAAGAAACTTCTCGTGTTATGCAAGATAATGGAAGTCGTGTAGTAAACGTCATCTAAAAAATTGTATTACTTGTATTGTCAAAAAAAGAAAAAAATCCTACTTATATATTTATGAAATTTTTCTTTATTACATTATCTTTGATAAAAATTTTCTTTCTATTATCACGATTATACAGTTCTAGATGAGATCGTTCTTTTTTACGTCAATCATTGTTAATAATCACTTTTATATTTTTAAGTAAATATAATAGAATACGTTATTATGATTGAAATTTATTAATGTGATAAAAATCAAATATTAAAATAATCCCTTTAAATATATTTCAAAAACAACATTTTATTACATTTAAAACTTTCATTTACTAAAAATAAATTTGTTTAATAATATTCTTACTTATTTGCAGTGAAACCTGCACAAATTAATATCCATCAGATAACAGATCTCAACATTATAATGCAATTTATTTTTACTACAAGTAACGTATCACAGGCAGATATCAATCGTGCATAAAAAAATTTAAATAGTTGAAAATGCTGAGAGACGGTATGCACACTCGTAAATGACAAATGTTTCGTATTCAGGCATTATTAAATATATTCAATGTAATATCACGAAACAATATTTTATTAATCATAAATACAATAATCCATGCTCAAGTATTTAAATTATATGACTGTAAATATATAAAATAATACAAAAGCTAAAATTCATGGAAGTGAAGCAATACATCGTTTCTTTAGGTACAATTTATGTTTCACGGGTAAAAGTAGACAGGAGAAAACAAAAAAAAACAAAAAAGAACAAAAAAATGAAGAGTAAGCCGAACAGAATAAGAATGGTAAACATTATCCCATTTCAATCGCATTGTAGGTCCTTGCGCTAATGCGATTTCGTAAGGAACATGTACAAGGAACGCGTACTTTTCCTCTCATTTACTATTCCAGTGTATGTACATGTATTTAAACACGAAGATGGAGAATTTTTGCACGAGCGGATAACAACAACACGATGTTATTACATTCTTCATTAGCTAGTCGTCGTTTTTTGCAATTTTGATCCATGCTTCTTTCTCATTCACGTAGATATACTCTCGGGTTGACGTGAAATCACTGAAGTTTTTCAATGTTATTTATAAATTTTACAGCAAATTTTCGAAGAAGATATTATCAGAATAAATTCTACGCTACGTGAACTCGTTCGATTGTTATATGCGATGTGGTAGCAGCATTTCCAAGATAGCGAATCTCGCTCCATTGTAAATTTAATTTTGAGAATTATAAAAATCTCGGAGCGTGTAAAAAGTTGCAGTACTTTTTTTTATATTAATTTAATTGTTTTTTACGTACTAAAGCTAAAGCGAGGAGCTTTATAACAAAAATAAGTCTTTTTGATCATCTCATAACTATACTTACTCATAAGTACTAGCAATTCATACCACGCGTTATAGCCAATTCTTTAAATTTTTTTACTATAAATCTGACTGATCCTTTCGACTAAGTGCCTCCTACCACATTGAGAAATCAAATGAACCAATTCGAAGAAATACGAAAGCCTTAATATTCGCGATTGACAAAGGCTACCGTAGCATAGATTGAACGTCAGCATAGCAATCGGTTTATAATAAAGGGTCGCCGTACTTAGGAATAAATAAACCGCTCAACAATGAGCATTCCATAAAAGTCTCTACGAGACAGCTGCAATTATAAATTCCATACTAAATAGTGATTATCGCCTAAAGAATTTTCATCGCCGTCACTCGCGCATCTTCTTCTTCGGGGGCGAGATCTATTGTTAGTTCTCGCGGGTGTTTCAATCGCTGGGCGTTACTTGTGTGTAAGTGTACGTGAATTAGTGTACACAAGCGACCGCGAGTCGCAGCTCTTTGTAGGTCTCGACGCTCGCCATTGTACTCGGGTAAAGACGACGGGATTTCACAGAATTATTGCGTCGCTCGACAAGTATATGGAACGAGATGGGAGGTATACATCGTTTACTATTTTTACGAAAGGACGAAGTGGATTACGTATCCTCGGCGATGCGAATCAGTTGCTATTCCCTACTGGTAGGTCTATATCCCTTGTAACTCCTCCGTTGAATTATGTGGACTTTTTCCTGGGCGGTTACGCGAAACGCGATTGTTGTTTATCGACAGTCAAAGATTATCAGCCGTATTATCGATTCCAAACACATTTATCGAACTCGAACTGATATTTTACGATGAGATCACACGACCTGTGCGATCATAATATTTATTATTGTATTAAACAGTCATATTCACGTTATTATAACGTTTACTCAAACTGATCAATAGTCTTGTATAGAACAACGAAATTTATTTGTTCCCGAGATATAATGCCTACAGCAATATTTGGTGTTTCAATAACAGATTCGTTAAATGGCTCACTATTTAATTAATCACATTCGTATCGTGATTTCTCTGCGTAACGACCTAAAATAAATAATTCTTTAGCTTTTTAATTTGGAAATAAGCTGTTATAAATCAGAGGTGCTCATTAAAAAAAAACAGCTTTAAGAGAAACCTATATAAAATCTTTAATAAAATCTACTTAAATTTAAAAACTTTATTATCCTCAGAAAATCACATAAGAGTTATTTGGTTTTATAGTAATAAAAACCATAGATATTATTTGTTTAATTTATCAAAGTAAAAATATTAATAATATTGAATTTCTCACTCGAAAAATTAAGTAGTTACTTAAAGGCAGAAAATACTTTGAGAGTACAAAACCTTTTGCTCGAGATGCATTGAATTCATGAACTTTTCTAAGCTGAATAAGTTTACGACAGTATGTCAGGTAGTATTAATGTAAGCAAATTAATGTAAGTTAGTAAGCATATACAGTTCGTAGATACTTTGCGTTCACCAGAAAGTTTGTAGAGTCGAAATTCGTAGGTAGCATACCAAAAAAATCTTAGAGACTACATCGGCTCCATCAAAGGCCTTTGCTGGTGGTTTTTCGTCTGGGAGTACCAAGAGATACAATTTTTCCGATCGATTCTTCCCAGCCTACTCCTTGCATCCCTCACCCAGCCCATAAGCCACGATATCGAACGCGCACTTTTACTTTCCAATCCACGCCCCGGCGAGACCGAGCGACTCTATACGATGTGGGAGACGGGGTTTGTAAAGTTCACGGGAGGTTTACTTTTTGTCTCGACGTCTCTCGTTCTCGGTCGAGGGAATTAACGAAAAGCGATCAATGTAATTATTCAGTTATTTAGATCCCGCTCTCGATCACTATGCCTGGAATTTGCCTTCTGAGACTGAGCACATACCCTCTGATTATATTTACGAAATTATACTAATGTTTTCCATTTTTGAAATTCTAGTTTAACCATAATCCTTTATACTTCAGAATTATAAATTTTTATTAAAAGTTACATTTCAGGTATTTTAATATAGTATTGGTAGCATTTTACAAAATGTCTAATTGGCGTTCATTTAAATTCGAAATTTCTTTCTTAGAAGTTCTAATCACGATCACGTGTGTAAATAAATCTTACTCGACATATCTGGATATACATACTTTTTGCCAATGTAAAGATTACAAAAGACAAAGTGGAATGAATGAAAAAAAAACAAGGGACGGAAATCTAATGTAATTAAAGCAACGAGGATTATAAAAAGCATCAGGAAAAACGATAGAGCAAAAGAACGCACGAGGAAATAAAAGTAAGATAATGGAATAGATAAAAGGAAAATAAATGAGATTGAATAAAGAACAAGTGATAGACAAAAACAAGAAGATAGACGGTGGGAGAATGAGATAGATAGATAAAAAGCAAGGGGGAAGAGATAGAAATAGCAAGAGACAAGGTTTAATTGGGTAACGACGATTGTTGAGTTTATTAATGAGGGCCAGAGTATAAGACCGATTCCGTCTTTAAACGAAAAAATTACACTTGAAAAGCGAACAATTTCGCGAATTAGACGCAACTTTTTTCTTCAGTAAAGAACTGATAGTAGAAGGTTGAGATAGAAGATTTGGGAGAGAAATCGTTTACCTCAGTAAAGATTAGTAGAAGACTTAATTTCCTGTTTTACGATACAGTTGAATTTATTTTAAGAAGGGATCATGATCTACGATCAATTCCATTCTGTAGTTTTACTCGGATTTGATAATTGCTTTTTTTGCTCACTTATATATATTCGATTTTTCTAGATTTGTTCGAATAATAGAGATTAGAAAAGTTTTTGTATTCTTGATATAGTTTGTGTTATCTAAATACTACTGATAAAATGTTTTCGTATTGTTAATAATCATAATTTTTTTAGTCTTTACAAGAAGTAAAAATTTAAATTGATTGTGGAAATTTGTTTTACCAGTAAATTCGTATGATCAATCTACATTCATATTTCACATTAATCATCTTTTTTAATATATATTCTATTTAAATATTCTACTGTAACAAGATTTAACGATATATTTTTAATTATGTAAGGAGAAAATGAACTCAATTAAAAAAATTTTTAAATTAAAAATTAATTGTTTTCCAATTACTAAAAAAGTATAATAATATAAATCAGTTCGAATTATTCAAAAAGTCACCGAAATTGACAAGAATTAACAAAAATACAAATAAAGTTCGAACGCTTGTACCAAACTTAAAATTTTGAAAATCAGATTTCAATCCGTTAATGTAATTTGTTAATCAACACGCGACAGCATCTCGATAGCAACATAATCAAGCTGAGGCCATAATTAGTAACCCTATTTTTTCCATCCCAGTATCCTGGTCCCAATTACTAATTTCTGGCAAAAAACGAAAGCAAGAATGTAGCCTAACGTATAAAAGAGATGAATTATCGAGAGCGGACTTCGTGGCATACTTTTACCTTGGATGGTACCGGCAGTCATGCATCGGGTCACTCTCCTCTTTTATATTTCATAAATGTTTGTTACCGGAATTCGCGTCCTGTATTTTTTATAGAATCTCGGACCGATAAACGGGTATTGCACGCCGTACCATACCATAGACCGTATTCGCATATTCGGTATGCGTCTAACGCACCGTGATTGATGCAAAGCATTCAGCTGCTCGCTGATTGATACAAGTCCCGGTTTTGCATTTTATGCGAACCCGAGAATAAATACAGTTTGATGCGATCAGTTTTAGTTATACGGGTAACACGAATAGAATAGTAGTCATTTTTGATGGTTTTCCCTTTTATGTACCAGGCCTCGAAGGTAAGCTTCGAGTCTATTTTTCATGATCAATGTTTACCTCTCTTTAAAATTGATTTTACCGTTATCTTATAAAATTAATAATATAATTTTAATGCCTCCTAAAATGTTAAAACGTCTAAAAGTCTAAAAGTATTTATACACATATATTGAAGAGCTTCGAATGAATTTAAAAAACGATGAATCCGATCGATGGTGAATCAATTGAATTTTGTTGTATGACTTTTGACATGGAGTAATTGTAAGTAATAAAAAAGAAAATCTTCTTATCTAAAACAAGTCAGTTATAACGAAATACTTACACAAAATTATATTTAAAACGATTCTCTAATAATTTCACACTTGCATCGCGGAAGCATCTTGCCACCATGATTATGTATTAACCTGACAATTACAAACTTTCCGAACAGGCGGAATTCATTTCTGGCATATGCGGAACGAGTGTCAGCGCTGCGTGGCACTTGTCGAGCGCCAAATTCGTGCCTACACATCTGTGCGTGGCATGTAAGTGACGGTCTTATATGTCGTTGAGGTCGTACAGTTGAGTTTTTGACGGGCCGTAAGCTCCCACCGAATATGTCAGCCGCATCGAATGCCGCGACTGCGGACGTGTAACCGGCATTCGCTGCTTTCATTTGATCTACCACCCGATCGTTTATTCAGCCTCGCTTTCCGATGATAAGAGAGCCTCGCGATACATCCTCAACAAGTAATCTCGGGAGAATAATTGAAAGTCGCGTCACTTTATCGACGAAAAACACGTCTCCTGACTCGGGCTCCGTTTATTACAATTCAGCTGAAGCACTCAGTATGACGAAGTTATTGTTCCTGCGAGATGCCCAGATTGCCAGCGATTTCCCCACGCGTATAAGCTTTCAGCGCATTCGTGAAAAATCTTGACGATTATAAATGCTCGTATCACGAATCACTATCGTACCCTTTCACGCTAAATTGCTTCGTGCGGCCGCACATCCAGATTAAATTCCCTCCTCGGCAATAATGTACTTCGAGGTAGCTTCGATTGTCCACCGGGATGGTCATCCGTGCAAAAAAGGGGAGAAAAATGAGTGCGACCACGACGCCGGGAGTCAACACTCGACGAGCGTCCTTCATAGGGTTGAAAAGGGCGTCGAGAGCTCGCGAATGGATGGAGCCGTCGGCGGACAATCGACGGGCAGGAGGGCCGGGGGGGGGGGAGGGTCGAATGTGGGCGGCTCGCGGGTCACGAAGCTCCGCTTAATTCACTCGGGCACGATTTAGTGCGAAAGCCTGTAACCCTCGTCGAACGACAGATGCTGCCGCTCGATGGGGATGCCCCCGAGTACTTAATCGAATGCAAACGGAGTCCACTGACCGGGGATAATTAAAAGCCGCGGATTACGCGACACTTTGCGCGATAAATGTGCGCTCGGGGAACGCGCGGCAAAAGTTGGAAATGAGCGATGAATGCTTTTAATTTAGTAGAAGTGTCGCACAGCTTTTTTACTCTTTGTCCTTCCCTTGAATTCACATATACCTAGACTAGCATACATTCCAGACTGAAAATTGTCATTTGCAACTTATTATACGTATTCATTCAATTTTTTGCACTTATGGACAATAATTTATATTTGATTTTTTTCTTGTTTATTCTTATCAAATACGCATAAACATATGATTAATTTCATATTAATACTAACTGATTATAAATTATTTTTGAGAAATTTTTCAGTTTCGTTTCAATTTTTATCTCGACTGTCACTTTTCATTAGATTACGTTAATATTTTTTACGATAACTAATGAATTTAAAATAAATTTATTGCCCTTTCTTCATAATTATAAAATGATTATGTAAATATTACAAAAACGAGAAGATTCAGTGTTATTTAAAATAAATTTTTAATAATTTCGTTTAAGTAAGGCAGATGTAATGGCAATAGCTTAAATATACTTCAACATTAAAATTAATTAATAATAAGTTTATAGAAAGGGTTTGTAAAATAATGAATTCAGCAGAAGGAAGATTTTCTACTAATATTTAAATAGTATACACCATTTGAAAATACTACACGGGCAGTTACAGCAATCTTGCATTACTTAAGTGTTCATAAATATTTAGTCATTAAGTAGACGTGTTGCAAGAAAGACACATAATTTAGGATTATATTTACCATTCGCAAAGTCATTAATTTTTCAAAATTTACACTGATTCTATTAGCAATTTATGAAGATAATTACCTTAGATATATATAATAAAAACATTTTTCGAATTGGGTTATAAAAATAATTTAAATTTTAATAATACTTTCTACAAGTAAGTATGAAAAGAAAATTTAATTAATTTAATTAATTTAATTAATTTTTCTCCTTCTATTCTTAAATATCCTTCTTTATAAACATATTTTTTTGATGACTATTTTTAATTTGTATTAATATTTATAATGTACAATATTACTTTGATTAGACTTTGATTTGGATTATTAATATAATTACATCAATCTTTATAATAATTTGTACTGTAAAAATAAATAAAATAGTTTTAAATTATTTTTAAATTATGAAAAGGAGATGTAAAAACTATTACTTACAAAGGATTACTTCACATAAAATCCAATCAATTTTCTGTTTCATCAAATACTTCGGCTATTCATATTATATAATTTATAAAAAAATCTATATGTTTGAAATTGCATGTTCATCAAACATTAACATAGATAAAAAAAATTTTTAATGAACTCATATATATATATGTATATAACTTTATAATATTAAGAAGTCGCTAAGCACATATCGCAGATATATGTACATCCATTTATATGAAATAAAGAAAAGAGTTTGGGCGGCAAGGCCTTTGAAATAATAGTAATAATTTCGATTGAGTCACAGTTTGATCTCGGTTGTACCTGTTAATATTGATGCCAATTTTATTATTTGCATCGTTACATCGAGAGATGTACGTTTATAATATTTATAAATTACATCTAACGTTGTTGCACGAAATTTTAAAGACGTCAGTGTTTTTTGTAGCGATAGAAAAAGCTGTACATATGGAAAATTCGCATATTGCGTGGGAGTGTAAAATGAAACTTGACTTTAGTAACATCTCAATTGCCTTCAATTTGTAGTATAATTGTAGGCATAGATATACTGGCACTTCGAAACTCATTAGATTAAATTTTAAGTAAAGTTTCGTCGTATATTTCAATTATAGCGCTGGCAATTATTGTAGTTGAATTCAACAAACTGCGTGAAATTTTGATAAGTTAATGCATTGTTGAAGATAAAAATGATTATATTTTTATAATTTACATAATTAAAACTAAATATAATAAGAGATTCAACAATATGCGGGTTATAAAAATAATCAACAAAGTCGATGTTAATTTCAAAAGCTATATAATTTAGACTATACGTCAATTTTTTGTAAAATAATAAGCATGTTTATGTGGAAACTTATAACAGATTCAGTATTTATATATTTAATAGTAGCAATTACAATTATATATTTAGAGAGATATTTTACACAAGTTTTAAAGATGGAATATATATTTTATGACCAATTTCCTTTAGTAAGAATTTTCAACTGTATTCAAAAATAAAATCTCCAAAATGGATTAAATTATCATATTGGTTTTTAATAATTAAAACAAAAAATTTAGTTTTACGGTATTATGAAATGTACACTATGACCTGTTAACCAATAAAAAATTTTTATTTAATTTTGTTTTTAATTTTTTAAAAATCTTTTTGTTCGATGTAAAAATTCTTATTTGGAAGTAGTTATTATAAGGTTTAAACAAGAGTATAAAAAACAAAATATAATATACAATTATGGTTATAAAATACTAAATTTTATCACAATAATTGAATCAGGAAAAAATATAATATACCGTTTAATCCTAAGCAATTTTCAATTACATCTGATTTGAGAATGAGTTGAACAGACGCTATAAAACGCTCGTAAAACTGAAATTTATTAATAATTAACAGTTCATTAATGTCAATAAATTATTTTACCATAGCTGGGCGGCATCTTTTATTTAACTTTTTGGCCTTGCAAAACAGAACGATTCGCCAGAAAACAGATGTTGATTTATGTGAGTGGACTGTAATTATCGCTTTGGGAGCACTGCTATTACTTACTTTCACTGATCACGAGTTAGAAGCTTGAATGTACATTGAACTTTTAAGAATTTATTGATGTTTCGTAACTTGAAATATTGTGATTTAAGGTAGTTAATATCATAATCAGTTTAATCAAAATAATAAATAATTTCTTTCATCAACTAACAGTTTCAACTTTCAATTATATATTCCAAAATTTGACGATGCATTAAGTTATAATACAATATAATTTAAGAAATTTATAATGCACGAAGAATTTTAAAAACAATTTCCGTTTCTTTACAAAGAATGAACTCAATACTAAGCTGTGACTATGAATAAATATTCTATTTGTACGTGTAAAACTGTTTATAAATGTGCATGAAATTATCAAGATAATGATTAATAGACCAGTATTAATTGCAACTGCCAGAGCTAAAACTTTGTAGAATTTTTTAAATCTGTGTTACTTCTTACATTTATCGGTAATAAGATTCATTATCGTGGTTTCACTTTACTCCAGTTTTCCAACATTTTCATTCATAGATTCCAATAATCCGGCTCGCCCACTTCCGTACATTGGGTTAATTCATTATGAATTTTCTTTGAACATTCACACACAGGTAATTTAATCTACAAATTCAACGACTCTAACGACTCTGCGAATCTGAATAAAAATAAAAGACGAGAATCTAGTATAAAGAACGTAAGTATGGTCGCGCTCGTCCGTAGGAACAAGTGAAGAAAGGCCGAATCCGGTCCGGCGAGTTTCGACGCAGAACGCGTTCGACTTCTCAACCCCTTTCCCATATTTACAATGATTGCGTGTGTAGTTAAGCGCTGGTGCGGGATGTACGAGGGTTGAGTGAACGTGGACCGAAAGAGGGCCGACGGGGAGAGCGGAGTCGAGACTAGCTGACGAAAACCTAGATGCAAAGGTATGCAAAATACAGTCGGTGATGAAAAAAGCGGGCGTATTTATACGCGTACCTCGGATACGGAGCGCATATCCGAATGGGACGGAGATTGAGCGCACGGTGAAGTTATTGAATAGGCTCGTCCAAAGTCGGTGCTCACTTGCAGGGATTTTTTATATTTACGTTTTGGTCCTGCGGTATGAGGACAGGGAGGATGACCAGGGCGAGATAATAACGAGTTTATTGGCTCAGTCGCATCAGTAAGTAGATTTGCAATCTGCGGTATAAATTACTGGATGCGCGTCAGGGATTTAAAAGTGAGTAATACCGGTGGTTGCGCCAGCCACGATTACTAAAGACGGCCATCTCTCGAAAACCTTGACAGTGGACAAAAAGATCCCTATATTTATTAATAATCTTAGCGAAGGTGAATTCCTCTTATTATGTATCATGAGATGCGATCATTTGAGGTCATTTGAAGTAATTATTATCGATCGATTGAAATAGAAAACCATGGAAGCGCGTCAATGGTTATAATATTGTGTATCATAGTTACTATAAACTCCAGTCTCAGGGACTTCATAAAGCATTTACATCGTGTAAAAGCTTATTAGATTGTCAACGAGAGTTTAATATTATAATTAAAAATGATTACCATAAGAGCTATTTTATCGTTTAAATAAATAATCCATTAATATTTTATACAAAAGGTTCAAATACATTCGATATAATAATAGTGAAGAATAATTAAATAAATCTGTGGATAAACTCAAAACCATAAGTCATATGCCATTTGTATGAAATGTAATAATTCAGGAAAATGTAAGACTAAAAAGTTATACTAAGAAATTTGTAAGTATATCTGTATGACTTACAAATTGTGTATAATATGGGATTTTTATTTTTATTGAAGCTTATTACTATTATTAACGTTTATACGACATTACTAAACGTTAAAGATAAATATTATAAAGTCGCGATTAATAATTTTTTTTAAACTGTAAATACAGAATGTAATATTTTTTTATACAATAAATGCTAACTTTATGAATTTACAAATATGTTCGTATGGAAAATTATATAGCAATAGATTTTAATATTATTTTACTTTTTGTTTTTTTAGTAATTTCGTTATTGTGTTCTGAAATATTTTTGAAATAAATATAATCTTTAAATAATACAGATTCGTACAGAATAGATTCTAAAAAATTTATTTGAAAAAGTATAGCACAATCCATAGAAAAATAAGTAGATAGTGGTGACACTTGAAAATTTTCAGTTCTTGATGCCTCTCTCGTGGATACTTTGCATAATAAATAGTGACCGTAGAAAAGTAAGAGAAAAAGAAATATATATTTGTTTGCAAAAATAAGAAAGAGATGAAAGCAAAAAGCATAAGGAGATAGAGAGAGAGAGAGAGAGAAATAGAGAAAAATAGTGAATCACATTCTCGAGTGGGCCATGGACTAATGCACTAGGGAATTTTTTCTATTCTTCACGGTTTAAGAATATAGGCGTACGTGAGTATGCGCACACACAGATTTATAGGGTTTTTTATGTATGTTTACATGCCTTAAAATTTGCTGTGGCTTTAAAAGGGTTCGAAGAGAGGCGTAGTTTTTCTAACTTCTCGAATTTCGTAGTAGCCCTTTTAGTATGCTGCTTTAAGGTATACACGAGGGAATGTAGACATGGTTTTTTTCTTCAAATAGTAGGTTAAGTAAGGTGGAGCAATGTTTTAAGTTTTTTTCCTAATATTGAATAGTTATAAAATTATAAAAATTTTATCATGATATACAAAATCTTTAAGAAATTTTACAGTGTAATTTCGTGGATATTATTCCGAGTAGAACCAAATTTATAAAAAGTAAAAGGCAAATAAATGTATATTTAAAATTTTATTCATTAGAAATGATGGTTTTAAAAATCTAAATTAAAATTTCAAATTGAAGTTATTAATAAATACCAGACCGAGAATTTTGGTCCAATAAAAGTCCAAAGTGCTAAATTCAGTCACATTCGTGAAAATAAGCTTTTATATAGCCCAGGCCGTATTCAAATAACTTTAAAAGTTGTGCAGAGTAAATGTTCATTATGGTTTTGAAAATTATAAGTTATTCATCATTTATATAATCATGAATTTTAGTCGTCTCTGAAGGAGGAAAGGTTCCAATAGTTACGTGTGGCTTAATAGCGATTCATTCCCATTTGTCACCGTTGAATCATAAACGCAACAACCGTCTACGAAACAATATGACGTCGTAAGTTCGTAAACCAAGTTAGCTAAACTATTCTCAGAGCTCGCATTCATCCCGCAAAAGGACGCGAGAAAATGAGGGATGGATGGAAGGAGCGAACGAGTGTGGGAAGGACGGCAGCGGGGATTGGATGGGGGCGAGGCGTGAGGACGCCGAAGAAGGATCGACGCGATATGGCCAAGGGCCGCCCGCAACTCCCGGTACAGCATGTAAATGTCCTCGGGCCGCGTAGCGCAGGATGGGCTCGGTCGATAGTAAACGTGTGTCCACAAACCTTAACAAACAGCATTTCGTGGCCCCGCAGAGAAGTCAAGATTTCAATTGAAGGGTAGCTGTCGTCGAGCTTGATGCAGATGCGCTTGTGTGCGGCTGCGCGACTCTTGAATCTTGTCTCTTCCCGCGAAGGCGAGGCCCCTTATATACGCGATGGTACTCGGGGCCCCGGCGTAGGCTCGCGAGCCAGTGAAAGGGGTCATCCCTGCCCTCCTCGCCCGTCTAATCCGTCGCGGCCGGGGCAGGCGCATCTTCCTCCCTACCCCGCCTGCGAGAGCAGTCAAGAGCATCGACTCTAGTCCCCTCCATCTCGCGTCCCACCCTCGCCACGAGGCTCCCGAGTCGTTTGCTCCAGGACCCGAGGCCCTCCGATTCTGCGGTACATATCCTGATCCGGGTGCGCGCGACGATCCTTCCTCGACGAGGAGTCCTTGCGCAATCCGGCGACGCCCGGCTTTCCTCGGACTTGCGGCCACCTTGACCAACTCCCTCGGCGCGTCGGTGTCGCGCTTTTCCTAGCCCGAGCTCCTATATTACGGCCGATCTTTTTTCATCCATTGCTTGCCGGTTGAGGCGAGGCTCTCGTCGCGTTATATAATTATTCTAAGGGTTTGTCGGGAGAGCCAATGCTGGCGGCCTTCTGCAAGCTGAGAATCTACTTAACAGAATCCTTATATATATGAATACAATGTGCAAATACAACGCTATATTTTATATCTAAATTTAATGGTTACGCGTTTTTTTTTTAATGCATCATCGATACGTCATAAACTAAAGATTCTTCAAAATTATCATCATTGTATTAAATTCGGAAAATTACATTTATATAAATTTTTTCTGAACAAAATGATTGTAAATTTGATATCGAATTATAAAATAGAGATACAATTACAGCTATGCGTTTGTTTCTTTAAATCAAAAAGTGAACCTTCAATGCTTCAATGATTAACAGCTTTTAAAATATTTCAACACGACGCCACGCTATTATGTAATTGTACATTAGTGTTGGTCGTAATATTATCTTAATGATAAATGCACTTTTTACATTCAAAACATTGGCAAACTTAATATGATTAAATACACATTTTGTTCTTTGGAATCTCGTAATTATAGCTTCTTGTTTTATATTTATTTATTACTTTGTACGCCCTTCCTCGAACTCGTAATTTCATAAATTACAGAATTCTAAACTTAGCTAAATTTGAGAATTTAAATTATTTATCTTCCTGTACTATTCTCTTCATAAAAGGGCACAAATTATAGTTTTGAAAAGTTCTTTAAAACTCTTTATTTTTATTTTGTAAATACGAAAATTTATATAATACGGCAATTACTAAAAGGGCAAGTACTGAAAAGTTCTCTAATTATTCACTTCGTAAAAAAATTGTAAAATTAAATTATCTAATTCTATATTTATATATAAATTATGTACGAAATAAGATGTGATAATGACAAAATTCATTTGTCTCAAATTTCTCTACGTATCAATATAATTAGTAAAATAAACATAGTACTTGGTAATGTATAACTTTAAAATTATTTTTATTATTTTTGTGAAATTTATTATTTCAGTATTTATATTATATGAGGATTTAACTTACAATTATTTTACAGCTATCTTACAATGACATCATTTTTATCCGTAATTAAGAATATTTATTATTATTCTTGTCAAATTAAAAAATCTAATATTAAAATTAAAAAGCATAATTATAAACTGCTCATCTGATTAAATATATAATATTGAAATAAAGTTGAAAAATTATATAATTCCATGAATTTGAAAAGAGATTTATAAATTTTGAGACATACTGCTATAAGAAAATTTTTAAGTAGAAATACTTGTATAACTAAAAATAAATATTTTTGTTGGAAAAATTTTTTTTAGAACTATAACTTCAAACTCAATAGTCGTGAGAAGAAAAAAATAGTTTTTTTAATGTCCTTATAAAATTTTTTAAACTTCAAATATATTTCTAAAAATTATATCGTTTTATTTGATAAAATAAACTTTATCTAAAGCAATATCAAAAACGATTAAAAACCCTTTATGGAAAAAAATGAATTAATAAATTTTTATATCTTTTTCTGTCTAACTAATGATAACTTTCACAAATCAGATAACCAACTTAAATGCGATTGTCAATTCTAAAGAATATTTACAGGAATCGGAATAATTATGGTATGATTTATAAGATTTACCGTAAGAAATACATTAAATCAACTGATATTTTAACTCTTTCAGAACAAAAAATATGACTTCATATCGCAGACAAGAAAACTGTTACGTGATAAAAGTTATCGAAGCAGAAACTGTCAATTTTATGGCTTCGTTTAGCAGTAGATTATTATCATTATACATGACGTTATCTATTTCTAAATTTACCGATTTTAGAAGATGAACAAATGCAGGAAAGCTCAATATCGCTTTTATCTGGTCCCAACACTTATTCGCTATATAGTTCAGCTATTTTTCTACGATCGAAATCCAATTTTAAGTTTCGCTTGGACTACTACGTACTCTATTGCTACTTCCGACGATCATCCTTCGACTAAGCTCTTTTCGTACTTGAACACGATTGACACAATCAGATTCCAACTGTAGAGTGTGAAATTGTGATGGGCCAAAGGTAAAAACACAATTTCTGGCTCAGTAGCATATTCGATTTCGTAAAGAAAATACATATGCGCTTTCGAGACAAGTGCATATTTTGGGGAAAGAATACTTTTGTAAATTTTAAAGTACGCTTAAAAAACTTAATTTATATTTTATTTCATATTTAATTCCAAGTCACAATAAATTTTCACTTAAATAATAAATCAACAGCGGTATGTTATTCAATTTTCAATTAATTCGGTAATCGATTGATTCAAGAGGCTTACAAATAAATACTAACTAATAGCAATTACAGCTACGCGTGGTTGAAAAAATATACATTTAAATTAAATAACTATTTATTATAAATCCTTCATAATTAACATTAATCGGTTATATCACAGAGCATGTAATTGTTGTTCCAAATGCAAAATTGTTGTTTTTGTAAGATATAACATAATTTTCATTTTCATTTTGATTGACAAAAATTTTGATTAAAGCTAGATCGAAAAATAATGCTTTTCGTTTATAATAATTTTTGGTATTGTATTTTTAAATATATTTTATTACTTGAAATACCTTTTGATATTTATTTAATATTAAGAATAATTAACAATTAAAATTATCCATACAGATTTTATTAGATAAAAAATCAAATTTGTATAAAAATTTTAAAAATAATATGTTTAATTTTAATAATAAAATTTCAATGCTCTTAATCAAAGTATTTTTTAATAGAATAAAATTAATTGATTTCAGTCTTCAACAGTTCGACATCTTCTTTTACATCGTGATTTTATCAATATAATTGTAAACGTGGATTAGTTAAATATATTTTTGTGGTTGTATTTAAGTGAATAGCAAAAGAAGCATCTTATTAAAAGAAATTTCAAAAAAACTGATAACGACTTTTAATTACATTAATAAGTTGCTAAATTCATAAATGATTGATCTATTAAAGTCCTTTACGTGACGAGCAAAGTTTCTCGCTTACCCATTCCAAAGAGTAGACATACCGAAGAGGTGACATTTTTTATGTTATTTAGCTTTTCAGGTCAAAGCACAAATGACTTAACTCGAATATCTTTAATAAAACGTAATAGTTTGCAGAAATCGATACAAAAACATTTACAAAAAATTTTTAATTTTAGTACATAAATTGAGTAAATGTTTTTATATTATACCTATTGTTTTCTATAAGAGACTTTCTCTTTTAAATAAATATGTTTGTTGCATTTATAAAATTTTATAATTCTTAAAATTAATTTAAATAATGTAATTATCTATTCAATTGACAATGAAGTAATAAAACATTTAATTTAATGATATAATAGTCGGAATGTTTTAATTCACAGATATCTATATTTTTGTTTTTGCATAAATCGAATTTATATTATAATGATTATATATATATATATATATATTTGTTTATCTTATAATTATATTATATCTCCAATATTTTTTCATTTTACAGCAGCAAACAATGTTTATATATGAGTTGTTGAGATTTAAATTCTCATAATTTACATTGAAAACAAAGTTTAAAGTTTCATTCTTATGGGTACAATTTTAGTTATTACTTAATATCTATTTGCTATTTGTTCTTACAGTTTTTAATCGATTAGTTAAATTTATCCATATTCTCAAGTATCTGAATTTGAGGAAATCGGAAACTTAATTACAAAAGTATTGTTTCCATATAACGTAATTATTTCAACGTATCTAATTTATTAAAATAATTTTATTAAGCATTTCCCTATGGACCTTCTGATAGTGCTGTTCAGTATTTGTAACTTAATTTAAGTGAGGACAGTGTATATTTTCGTTGACAATGGCGCCGGACAATTCCTCATTCAAATCCTCTACTGTTTCAAAGCATGAATTTCCGTCACAAGTACTTGCAGTGTTCTCTCGACCTCAAGCTATAGCACTTACCAGAAGGGTAATGATATTCAAAAGCCGATTGATTGTATTCTAAATGCTTTGTTTACGCTTCGTTCTAATACATAAAGGAACTTATTTGTATCTTCTTGACTATGTATGCACACACCTAATGTGTACCACATGAAAGCAATTGTACTAATAATGCATTTATTACTATTTATGCATCGCTAGGAGTTTGTTCTTTTAAACATTGAAATGAGGTTTCAATTTTCTAGGATGAAATTTAATAATTATTGGTATTAGAAGAAAAGTTATTGTGCGATTTTTAATTTATTATATTTCTTAAAATTTTGACAGATTTTAATGGCACGGGCTTTTGCAACCTCTTCATGTCAGGAAAAGCAGTAAAAACCTCATAAAATATTTATTATATAAAGAAACGACATTTAACTACAAATCAGCCAATATAATATTGCTAATTTATTTCAATTAATTATATATTTTACGCAAGTTTTAATGAGCTTGTATATTAATAACGCAATATTTTTGATTGATGTGCTGATTTTTAGAAATTTAAAATTTTTTATCAATTTATGATTGTGTATAATCTTTCCGATTAAATTATTAGTTTATTTAATATAAATGAAAAAACTAGTTTTTTTTATAAACGATGTTACATTTTTATTTAAATAATTGCAATATATCTTATACAAAGTTTTCAATTTTCTTTGCATATCATTATAGAATAAGTAAGGAATAGAAGCAGGAAGATTAGACTTAGTGCTGATTGATACCACTTACGGAGATTAAGAACAGTAACGATGATTAAGTTACAATAATTTGAGTTGTGTTACAAGGATATTTCAATAAGTCGTCACTCGAGAATGATTTACGTAATTTCTAAATTTAATGTAACATCTTTATGAGCTAGTCAACGTCGGCTATCTTCTTACTTGAATTAAGTATTTTTACACGGTTATGTTAACAGCAATTTTAGTTGCATCAGGTATTTTTTTAGTTACTTTTATATTCACAAAGTCAAAAAAATGACCTATTAAATACATGGTATATGCTTCTATATCTGATAAATTACGCATTCTTACGTATTTATTTAATAACAACGATGGAAGCGCTTTTGTGTATTATTAATTATTTTTCTAATAATGCATAATATAGTATCAGTATTTTAAGTAAAATCTACTTATCGTGTTATTGTTACATTTGGATTTCATTAATTTGAAATAGAAATAAATTGATTTCTATAAATGGTATTTTGGTGGCAAAGTATTAATTTCGTGTATACGTTAGTTAGAAGGTCGATAATTATAATTTTAATTTTCTCTAATGGTTGTTAATGGTATGTAAGATTATTTACCAATATAAACTTATTTCAAGTAAGAGTAATTTAATTTTAAGGTTCAATTGATTTCAAGTAATAAAATAATTTTTCCCTTTATAATAGAAGTATTTCATTTAATGAATTTAATTAAGATATTAATTAAATATAAATTTGCATTCATAACTTGTTTTTAATTTTAAAATTAATTTTTGAATAATGTAGAAAATATTGTATATGTAATATAAATTTAATAAAATAAAATTGTAGAGTTAGAATAAATTTAAATATTTAATTTCTATTAAAGTAAATATAATGGTTAAAATGCCTAATGGCAACATTTATTTCTACATAATACAATTTTATGTATTTCTACTTTGAAAGGATAAAATAAATAAATACTACTATGTAATAATTACATCATGACCTTCAACATCTTTCAATTTTTTAAGAATAACATTAAAAAGATTCGAATTTCGTTACAGATAGTAAATTGAGCTTGAAATAAAATATTGTCTTATTTGTGTATGGTCTTAATGTAGTAAATTTAAAGAAAATTTATGATTTCAACATTTTTTACAATTTTTACATTATAATTTTTCGTTAACAGTTCTTGTGTGTGTTCCATATTTTGCAAGCTTATTAGTGTATTTTTATTAAAAAAACACTCTACAGTGTAACGAGAAATTAACAGTAATAATATTATTGATTTATAAGCAATAAAAATTCAGAAATATATGGAATGAAAATGAAACACAGAAAAAAATTAATCTGTAGAGAGAGAAAGAGAGAGAGAGAGAGAGAGAGAGAGAATAAAAGCAAATGAGCTATTATTAAACAAAAACACTTTAATATTATGCATGCTGATTAAATAAAATGATCGGATCATTCTCTCGATGGGCAACTCCTTAGTAATCAGCCTCGACGCGTCGATATGCAAATCGTCCTTCTCTGTTTTGAAAAATACATTTAATAACATTTTTTCGTACAGCATAAGTAGCATAAATAATAATCGACGATTATGTAAGCCACATATTCCGGTAACGACGGTTATTATAAACTGGAAATTATAAAAGCTCGTATATATGTGCAAGCATAATGCCTTATTATTTATAAAGTAAGTGTAATTGAGCTACAAGCTTTAAGAAATGAACGTCGAGAGGAATAATAGGAATTCAACGAAGATATGCAGATGCATGTATAAAAAGGAATAGTAAAAAAGGCAGTGGGAGAAGATAGAGAAAGAGAAAGATAGATAGATAGAGAGAGAGAGAGAGAGAGAGAGAGAGAGAGAGAGAGCGATGATCAAGAGAATAAGACTGGTAATATAGGAGGCAAATGAAGCGGGAAAGCGCTTTGAGACTAGGATAAGAGGTGAACGCAAGAGATTTGAGAACGCATCTGTTACGTGACGTGCCAAACCCTTCATTCAGTATGGCTTCCTCGTCTCTCTACTAGTTCGGGTGACTGGGAAAAATGAAAAACGCCATCATCCAGAATGTGATCGAAGTCTCCGCCACTACACTTGCATCCTTCATGCGCGGGGCGTCGGTGCATCCGCGAAGCAATGCCGAATGTCGCTGAGCTTATTTTCGATAGACGGCGACGCTTTCGAGGCTATTGAATCAGAAAATAAAGGTTTTTGAAATTCCGTTGCGCTGGACTGTAAGCCTAGGGTACTCGATAGCTTCGAGCGTAGAAGAGTGAAGAAGAAGGGCGTGGAGCTGCACCTCTACGGTCTCGGACAGCGTCAGCGATGTTTACGCTGAACGACCCGTATTCACTATTTTTTTCGGATTCTATTACCAAGCTTTCGGCTCGTACAAAAGCTAACATTTTAAAAGTATTTCATTCACTTCGTTAAGACAGCTAACTTTGCGTTTTTGTTCTCTGATCATCTTAGATTCATCAAGGAGCGGAACGTGAACGAATGCGTAGATATTTTTAAATCAGTAAAATTCTAGTACATTATTAAAATGTTTTCCATTCGATTGTTTATGCTGACGATACTTATATTCGTCTATCATTATCATCCGAGATTATTTAATAATGATTTACATTTTATATTTGGCAGGTTAATTTAAGTAGTATAATTAACTCGTAGCATACCTGTTATTAGACACTGAACTATCTGTTAATTAAATTAATAGCTTCTCCTTAACGTACATATCACATGACTCTAATTTTTATGTATCTTTATGCAGGAAAATAATCTAGTTATTTATTACATTTTTTAATTACTTAGGACCAAAGCGAATGTTAAGTCATAAATTGAAGCAAGTGATAAAACTGATTTCATACACTGATGCTTCATAGATTTGGTTTAATAAACTGATAATGCAATAAAGTGAATTATATTTTAATGATTATTTTTAAATCATTTAAATTATATCTTCGATATTTCATGATAGAATATTTAATACGTTTTAAACGCATTTGTTAAGTGTATTTAAATAGTTTTAATTCGCACTTTAATTCGTACTGCTTTAAAAAAAATATCCGTAACAATTGAAGAAAGAATTTTCAGAGTAGAGGAAATAACATATCCTCAATATTCATAAATAAATACGTGTGTGATTATTTTTACGAAAATCTTTTAAATCATTGCCGAATAAAAAATATAGCGTAATTTAATAAACCGATACATAAAGATAGTGCAGAGTGTTGTACAAATATGTAAATAAGTAACTCAACAAGGTCGTGACTAAAGATGATATTTGTACTTATGCAGCACTCTTGGGTAAGGAGGATAATAAATTTTAGATGCTAAGTTATATTTAAGATCTTACATGAAATTTTAAACAAGATACAAGTCAATGGAGAAAATCGTTTCTATACTCTTAATCCAGTACAAAAAAGATATTGCTGACAAAGTTCGTAGGACTAGAAAAACTCTTTTATACAGAAAATTCGAGATAACAGAATTTTCTTTACGATGGAATAGCATTAATGAATAATAGTACTATAGAAAATAATATTACATAATAATTTAAAGTCATTATTAAGTGCTTGTAGTACAAATGAAAGGCGCAGTCTTTGTAAATGATAGGCGTTGAATAGTCATACAAATAAAATATGTTACACAAAATTTTGCAGTGATCGTTAACAAGTATTTACACATTAAACTATGTAGTAGCTAAAGTTACAATAATGCGTTTGAAAATTTCTTTTGTGATGTAATTTTACAGATGGACTTATCTAAAAATGTTATTACGGACAGTTGCAAAGATAATGGTATTCCTATTACTTCAGTATATTACATGGTTTTTAAATATTTTTGATACGAAATATTTTAGTAGAGATGCAGATCAGAGACAAAAAATTTAATATGAAGATAAGGTAATCCGAATTATATTATGAAGATGTAGGAAAATAAAAGTCTTGATATCAATGTACTAGCTATCGTAGAGAGTCTAGATTAAGAAACCTGTAAGACATTCAATTATTACGCTTCGAATAAATTTTAAGCTGCCGAAGTAATTATGAGGACTACATGAGATAAAGGATTAAGAGTTATATTGGCATTGTGTGGGTTGATGGTAATATTTACGTACTATAGGGTATAATGCTGATTGTTATTGACAATAGCTTAGTTTATTTGCTATATGGCTTTCTATGCTTAGCTCAAACGATCAGAAATAGAAAACATTCTAATTAAATTCCACAAATAACAATAGATTGAATATATTCTTTTGAGATGGTTACATTTAAAAAATTTGATTTCTTAAAGATATAAAAATTAATCTTTATTTTTTAAAAGATTTTTTTCTACAATTTTTTTTTATATCATGTTTTTAGTTTGTATAAATTAAAAAATAAGCTTTTGAACAAATTTTTTTATTTTTTTAATAGTTTACTGGAATATTTTAATAAGATGTTAAAATTATTATTGTTTTCGATTCATCATTATATACTGAATCGTAAAACATTTAAAATATTAATTTACTTGTATGTAATATTTTGTTTGATAATGGTAATTGTCTATTTTTGAACTTTTTACTGTTCTTATTACTGTTTTTTAATTTTAAAGTAGTAATTTTATATCTTTAAATAAAAAATTGTATTGAAAAAATTTTAACTAGAAATTCTTAAAATTTAATTATATATAAATTAGCAATTTTAAGGATATATTTCTTTAAATAAGATCATTATAATTTTAATATATATAAGATATTAATTATATTATAGGAATAAGGTCTTTAATTAATTTTTTTGTTTAATTAAATCGTAAAAAAATTTTTTTTGTATTTATAATTGGAATGAAGATTTCAACATTTTCAAAAATTTTGAATTATAAACATTTATATATTTAATTATTTATATTGATTTCGATATTATTTAAAAAAATCAAATGAAAATACATTAGCAGATTTCAAATTCAGCACATGATTTAATGATTTAATGCTTTCAAGTTTATTATTTTGATATTTAGCAGTATTTATTTTAAAATTCATCTGTTGTTAACTTTAAAGTATATTTAAGCGTAATATATTCTGTATTTTTTAAAATTCATAACCTTCTATAATATTTTAATTTATTTCCAGTAGCAATATTGGAAAATAAGTGAAATATTTAAAAATTCATTATAAAATAACCTGTATAAAAACCTTTATAAAAAAGTTCAATTTTTAAAAAATTAATGAGAATTATTATCTATATAATAAATTAATATCGCTGTAAGCTTTTTATTTATTTCAAGCTTCAAGATTGTACTCCGGTATTTTTTAATTCATTAAATTTAAATTCATTTTAGTTTGTTATTTATATATACATGCAAATTACTCTTGATAAATATATTACTTTTAGATGTTTGAAACAATTTTTAATTTTAAAAATCTAATAAAATTTTGAATTGAAAATACATTTATTTAAAAAAGTATTTAATTTTATTATGTAAATCAATAATCTTCAAAAAAATTTTTTAATAATAAAACGGAAACAGAAAATAATCAGTTACTTATAATAGTTTTTAAATTTAATTAATATATATATATATATATATTTATTTATTTATTTAAAGTATATTATTAAAAATAAAGCCACATAATATATATAGTTCTGATTATGGTGTTGCACTATTCAAGTAAGCGATTTTTGGTTATAATTGACCAAAGACGTTAACTGTCATTTTTAAATAGTTTTTTCTGTTAAAAATTATACACTATATGATAATTGTTTGAAAAAACTTTGCATAGCAAATATTTTTGCCGTTCATGCTTAGCATAGTAAGTATTAGATTGAACAAAGTTATTGCGCCTTGCTTATAAAAAATTTAGTGAGCTTAAAATCTTGGAAAAGTTAAGTTTAAAATTTATCTTGGCAAATGCTCGATAGAACCCTGGCTATAAGAATAATAAAGAAATTTTAGAAAGACTTTTGTGTATAAAATAAGGCATAAAAAATAGATTACTTTGGATATTACAGAAGTTCGATTGTTCCGTTATGATATGAAATTAAAGTTTAGGATAAACTACATAGTCAGATTTTTATGATATTCTTGGTAAGTTTAATAATTTGTTTCTATGATAAAAATATACTTATTTTTTTGTATTGAAATTATAACTATTTTGCCCGCATGATAATAGAAATTTAGGTATTTATATTAAATTTATATAATTTTTAATCTACTAATTAATAAATGCAACTAAAACTTCCGAACAATTACAATTGTTAAATCAACGTTAGTAATAAATACTTATGAGAATGAATATAATATTTTCTATTAACTGAAAATTTGAATATCTAAATATTATAGAATTAACTTGTAATAGAACAAATAAAAATCTATTCAAAATCTAACAGTTTATTGAAAAAGATGATTTAAAGATTGGAAAAAAATATTTAATTCAAAGATATTTGTTGCAATTGGAATGATTGAGTAACGTCATCTGCAAATAAAATATTGAATTCTGATGTAGTCATTGCGAAGGAGATGTTTTAAGACTTACCATATGTGAGTACAAAGTAGAATATAAATTTATCGACCGATGCAACATATGGAATTTTTATTTCAATGTGTCGGTAATATAAAATTCTATAATTTGTTGATATTTATGCAAAACGAAGGACACACTTAAAAAGATCTTGTTGTAGATAAATTGTAAATAGTCATCGTAAATGGGGTTTTAATATCATTTTGTAATTAAATATCCACACTTGTAGCCTTGTGCTATACTGGGAATTATAAAATTAAAAACAAAAATATAGTTGACCTTTTATTTAATAGAGAACGGTAAAAACAGAAAATCAAATTTGTACAGAAACCAAAATGGTAGGAATGCACGAATGGTAATTAATTTTAATCTGTAGTTTGTTGTATTAATTAAACTTTCTCACAGTTAAATTTACTATCCATGGTCCAAGTTGCAGAGAAATAAATTACTTTTATGAGCAACGATATTCATAATACTGATTTGTAACGCTGATTCGATACGTCATCCATTCTTCAAATTGCTTTCATCGTCATATAATAATTTATTATTGCGCTACGACAAAAATGAACCACTATTTAATCAAGGCAATCCACGCGCAGTCATCAAAATTACCGCCGTCTTAATTCATACGTTGTGGCCTGACACACGGCGGCGATCCTTCCTGTGACCCTACAAAAAAGTATCCTGAGCAAACTTTCCCGGTCTTCGAGAGAACTTTGGGGCTCGAATAATGCAAAGGGTGGATCGGACCGTGCAAGCGACGCCTCCTGGCAAGGAATGACAGTCGCGGTGATGCACCACGTCGGCAGTAAACTCGTGAGGGCTCGAGGTGGGAGTCGTGGGCAAAGGCCTCCGTGCCGATCTCCCGGGAGAATTCATTTCGATTCCCACAGCACAGCGCCGACTTCGGGAGAAAGAAGGAGGGAAGCACATACGTAGTCAGGTATTTAAACTGTCACTGTCGTGATTCCTGATTGCGTTATAGTCCATGTCGAAGCTGCACAATAAGCGCTTTGCTATTAAGAGTATCTCGGACACACTTGGGAACATCCGTCTCTATCCTGCTTCTGCTGTTACTTGTTCGCAAACCATTATTTGGCATTTGTAGGTCAGCAAAGAACATGGCGATTGAGTCGGCACGAAATTCTCCTTGTTTTGTCTTGCCTCAATCATGGATAGAGAAATATTTTTTTATTCATTGTAGCTATATATATGATGTCTCGAATTTTTACTCCAAAATTAGCAGAATTTTGGATTCTTTTTTTTCGTCAGTTTCATAATTTTATGTACGTGCAAATACATATGTGCGTTTAAATTAAATTTTTTAATGAATTTTTTTTCAATAAAATTCACATTAAAGATATCACAAGCAATTGAATTGCTAAGACTATATTAAAAAATTAATATATTACTTAAATTTAGAAACCTTACTTACATTTGCATCATAAGAACTAAAAAAAAAGTTTTTCAATTTATAATTGTGTTTCAATCTTTTTACATTTTATTTTAATTTATCATCTTGTATTAGTTTTTATCGCATTAACGATTATTTGTATTAACAAGATTTATTTTTCATTCTTAAAAAATGAAGATTGAACGTTGAAAAGTTTTACAATAAATCATTTTTACTTTTCAATACAATTTTTTATCATTTTATCAGAAAACGAATTATTTAATCCGACGAGTAATTTTACAATGAAAAAATAATTATTACGAAATGCTGTCCAATGAACATACATACAATGAAAAATAATAATTATGTTTAAAAAAAAATCACGTTCAATTATGTTGCATAAAAGTAATTATTCAATCGAAAATGTAACCAAGTCAGTTATACTCATAATAAAAATCTATTTTTTTAATGAAGTTAATATGAAAATTTAGGTTGTTAATTGTCATCTTAAAAGAATAGTAAAGATTGTGATACTTCCTTGCTCAGTATTGCAAGACGAGTAATCTCCTCCAGCTCATAAAATTTCAATAGAAAAATTTTATAATTAAAAAAAATAATTATGTGTTAAGCAGTACATTATTCTACTTCGACTTTCGACATCTCGTGAAAGACGAACGGATAAATTAAAAAGGACTATTACTTTAATTTAATAATCGAACATATTTATATCACAGTATCAAAATAATGGATTTTTAATATATTTTATGATGTAAATACTCATTTATGAAATTTAATTACATTAGAAGTAAGCTTCTATTATTAGATTATATGCATAAGTTTTGAATGAACTTAAATAACCTTCTGTTTTATATGTAATGCACCAATTTTTCGCATATTTGGTAAATTACAATAAAAAAAATTCTCATTAAACTAGAAGAGAAGACCAGAAGACAAGAAGTCTTATTACACTGAAATAAAAAAAAAAAATTAATAAATAAATGTGTGTATATATATAATGAATATTTATACAAAGTTTATTCAAAAGTAGATAAAGAAAATTTTTAACTATAAGAATAAATACGTTTAATCAAAACTTAACTCGTATGCTGTTTTAATCAGTTGCAGTTCAATAATAAATGTCTGTTTGAAATTAATAAGTGAATCTACGAAAAATACGGTATGAGAATGTAGCAGCTGTAACAGAATTAAATATATAATTTATATATTCAATGTCGGAACTTGTTTCAAATATTGAAGTTTAAATTCGATCTTAGCCTTCTTAAAATTATAATTATAGATTTAATTAGTAGTAGTCGCAAGTAAATATATGTTAAATAAAATATGCTTCAGCTTGCCTTGACAGTTGAAAAGATATTTTGAAACTCTTGAAACTCGAAGTTACAAAAGTACAGCCAATATATAAGTTTTTAAATATTTTGCATTAATAATTTATCACAAGCTCCTATGCATTAATAAATTTAAAAAACTCAATTATTTTGCACCCGACCCCTATTCTTTTTCAATATTCCCGAAGTTTTAGAAAGGAAGTGCGTGCGAAGCAGCAACGGAGCAAGTAAAAAGAAAAGTAACGTACTGTTACTCGACTGCATAGTGAATTGTGAAGGAGTAAGGAGTAATGGCGTGAACTGATTGGCCAGTGGAGCGAGTTGCGGTAAGAAAAGGGTCGGCATCGAATAGTTCGCTCTTCTACAATAGGCCGATTTTCACGTGTACAGGCCCATCGAGCCCTTAAAGAGCCATTGCAATCCATCCGTTGGATCGATTATGATCGAAACACAATGAGCCCCCGAGCCATTCTTCCAGGGCCTCGTTCCTTATGCCCCTCGACGTCGTCGTCCGGGCAACAGTCATCGGCGTGCTACTTATCCCGTGGCATAGCGATCGGGCCAATCGATCGAACGGGTCACCGCTGCATTTCTTTGCTCTGGGAGCTGGCGACGGGTAGAGCAAGTGCTGCTGCGCCTCTCACTCCCTGTGCGAGGTTTCGTTCTCACAGCCGAGTCCGCGACCCGGAGGCCGACATCGACAGTGTCCCAAGCCGCTCCCCTTTCGCTCCGCTCGGTACGCCCTGGGCGTTCGATCCCCAGGCCGGACTCGATCCGCGTGCCCAAATGCCGCTGCACCTTTACTTACTCCTATGCTACCACGAAAGCGCTAATTTCTCGTGCTTTATACCACCACCTCTCCACCCACCCCCTCGACGATAAACGAGGTCGAACACCCAAATTCCGTGGCCATTGTTTGGCGAAAGGATCCTCTCCTCCGCCCTCGACTAGCAATTCACCCTGCGACATCCCCCATCACTCCATTCGGAGCTCGTACGATCGTTTTGCATCTGCTCGTATGGTTCATACTGTACGAAGGTCTTGCCGCACTGGACCGAAAAAACAATCGATAGTACTTCACTGCTCGATATTCGTTTAATGGTTATTAAATGAAATGATATTAACGAAAGTATATGGACAAATCGAAATTCTATAATACAATGTATATGAATATAATAAAATCGAATTGATGTATGTACATTAGATACTTGTATGTGGCTAACGTTACAATTATGATTACATAATTAAAAAATATAATAATTTGTCTATTGATTGAAAAATTCATAATGGAATTAACTTATAAATATATAAACAAATCACTGTATTCTAAATATATAATTATATACATTGTACACCGTTTTTAATTAAAAAAAATTTATTCTACAATGTCGTAGAAATTAAAAAAACAGCTAACAAAAAAAACTTACAAAATTTTGTAGAAAGGATTACATACAGTCAAACATATAACAAGTTACGATACTTATTTCTAAAAATATTATCAAGATCTACGCTTTAATTTATGTTATGTAAGAACAAAAATTTTTATACATACTAGAATTGAATTTTTTAATTAACAGTTTATTCTTAGCTCGAAATTCATCATAATTAGTTTAAATAAAATTCATATTATCATATTTATACTAAAAATTTTAAATAATTCATATAATAAAACATCATAATTCTTACTATAATTCGACATAATATCAAGATACATTTTTATATACAAATATATATGATTTTTACAAAATTTAATATAAGTATGGTAAGAAACAAATTCAAATTTTAATCCACAAAAAAAGCTTTTTATGATTGAAGTAATTTGCCCGTAATCCGTATATATTACTTTTATCCACTTTTTAAAAGATTATTTTATAATAAAAGAAAATTAAAAAATATTCAGAATTTTTTGCAGAGAGAGATTTTTTAAATACTTAATATATAATATTATGTAAAAATTAATAATTTTAGAAGCTTGCCTCAATAAAAAAAGCATAGCAACAAAAATATTTCATTATTTCTTATATACAAAAATAGTCTAAAAGTAAAATTAAGTTTTTTTAAAAACGTATCTAATAAAAACCTATTTTTTAGTATTTTTTGTATAAAAAAATAATACTATCTAGTTTATCTAGTAGTTTATTAATTAATGTTTATTATATAAAGTATACATTTTTATTTTCATTAACTGAATATTGTTTAAAAATTTGTTATTTGAATTAATTTAACAGAAATTATTAAACAGAAGACATTTAATCATTGCACTATTTAGTACTTTAATCGAATAAATTCTTGGTTAATGTATGCTATTTATAATTTTTTATGTATATTCTTAGGTGCTAGATCAATATTATTTGCATTGGAAATCATGCATTAACGTGGCATAAAGGCAAATTAGCACATTAAAAGTTGCGTTATAATTTTTTTTTAAATATGGAAAAATCGATCACACACTATTATAACTTATTACTTTATACAAACACGTGGACATACAAAAGAAAACTTCTATTATTTATTATTTCCTGTAAATATTAATAGTAAAAAAAATTTAGTTACATTAACAGAGACAATTCGTTTAAAACAAATGATGTTTTAAAAATATGTAGTTTAATATTTTTGTAAAATATTTAAGGGCCATCACGTATATTATAATTATTTATATATAATTTTTTAGTCGAAAATGATTTTATTATATTTCAAAAATATTGAAACCGGATTATAGAAATAAAATTTTATATTTTACAACATCTACGGAACACTTTTTTTTTTATCGTAGTGTGGTATAAACTTTTATTTTTATCACAGTATAGTTCTCCTTCAATTATATAAAACGTAATTCTCGAGTCGAGTTTTATTATTTTTATTTAAATTTTTATTATACAGTTGTAAATATTGTAAGTTGTTCGTTAAACTTATTATTTATTGAAAAAAGTTTAATTATGCATATCTGTAATATTCATGCGAAGTTAATGTATGCAGTAAAAATGTATTGAAAAAGTGATAATAATTTTGATAATATCAATTTATCAATTCATAGGAAATTATTAAATTTTTAAAAAAATTTATATAATACTAAATTTTATTGCTTATATGCAATAATCAATTAAGAATAATTTGAAAATTAAGAATATTACGTAGTGTCAGAATATTGCTAAATTTGAAGATTACCAAATTTTGAAGAATTTTTTTATAGTACAATGTAGTAATTATAAAATATTCCATAATCATAATAAGAAATCTTGATATTAGCCCTTGTTATCTACAAAATCCCTTATTTTAAGATGTAATTTGAGAATTTTTATTATTTGGCAATTAATATTTCAGCATTTCATGAAATTTCTTACGAAATTTCTTAATCGCGTATAAGTACATTCTGCATTGCCAATATACGCACGATCTTTCTTTTGACTTCATTTCCTTGACGCATCCATGAATTGAAAGAACGATTTCGCCAAGTTTTGTGAGAATGATCATCCATCAATGAGAAAAGTACAACTCGATGAAAATTTTTAAGGCGCCAAAGATATTTCAAAAGTGACTGTCAAAAGTGATTGTCAAGTTAATGGATTCATTGTATTTTAACCATGATGTTTTTTTTCAGTTAAACGAAGTAAGGAGATAGATTAATAGGCAACTAGTGTGATCATTGTGTTTTAAAAGCACGAAATACGTCAATAAATTTGATTATGTAAAACAAGTATAATTGTTACAGTATTAATTAAATTTAAAATATTCTGCGGAAAAAATTTTTATTTCTAAATTAAAATATCTACACAAATGTTAAAACAAAACATTTTAAAAATATATTTTATATAAGAAACTGAAATATTTTATTTAAGAAGAAATATTTACGTGTATTGAGTCCAAATAAGTTATTCGTTTCGTTTCTGCACTACTTGATAATAAACGAATACTGTGTAGAACTTTGTCCAAAACAAATTATAGATTTGACCTATAATATTTGATAACATAATTTTAGAGATACATGTCTTTTAGATTCCAGAAGAATTTGAAAACAAAAGAGAGGAAAAGGAAGACATATAAATTTAGCCAGCTATGCGATGCGGATACCTATTTCAATACAATGCCTAGATACGCATATGTATGTACGTACATATGAGTAGCAGAGTGCATTTCATATTAAATATCGTGATCGCAGTTGCACTTTCATTGCGTAAGATTTTTTTTAAAATGTCATCTACCGAATGTGTTTGTGTAGTAATAGATGGAATAAATAAAGCAACATGAATAATAGGGACATAACAGAATTTCACAGCACTAACCATACATATTTTCCTTATTTAACGTAAGCTAAAAGCATCCCGTTTAAATTTGACCAGAAAATTGGACAAGATATTTTCAAGCAATGAAAGTACAATTGTGGAAAAAAAATGAAAAAGACAAACCAATGAATACGTAGGTAAGCTTGAATTATTATTTGCATTTTCAGAAGAAGACCCAAAAAAAATTAATTATACTAGATTTTTAGCGTTATGCAATTAAATTATACTTAATAACTTCAAATTATATTACTATTGACCTAACGATTTCGAGAATTATATCTTCTTTCTATGCTTATATTGTGGAAATTCGATTAAAGGTTTTTGATTAAGGAGGACCACATCAGTTGGTAGGAGAAAGTTTAGTAGGTTACACAGAAATGCTGTATATAAAAATTTAGGTAAATTTAGGCTTAAAATAAAAACTACATATTTTCATAATAGCAATTGCATTACAATAAGTTATCATTTTTATTTTATTGTTCGAATTCGTATATGTTTTATGATGTTAAATATTTAACTTAATTATCGATCATCAAATAGTTATTGGTTTACGAACTGTTGACATTGTTTAATAGCAATATGTATGTCGAGTGAAACCAGTTGGAAGCTACATCTTCTGGGGTCACAATTATCGTAATAAATTCCATCCGTAGAACAATTTTAATTGAACAAAAAGATATTTCGAAATTGAGGTTGTGCATTATTTTATTTTCGTAATTCATCCATTCTAATTATTGCGCGTTACAAAATATTAATTATCTAAATATAATTTCTGTAAGCACGTCAATAATAACTTTTTTAATATCAATCAAAAATTTTATGCAATGAAACGATTGTATATTATATGCGATTAAACTTTGTAATATTATTTCTTATAAAGTTTACATGCTTCAGTAAGTTTAATTTTTTTGTAAAACCATATTTTATGAAATATGTAAATTATGAGCATCTTAATGATGTATTCGCATATATATATATATATATATATATAAATTATGTAATATAAACAAATTATTTAAAAATTGTTTCATAATTTGAAAAAAAATTACATTAAAAGTTTTCTTTAAAATTTCATATAAAGTTTTAAAGAAAAATGTTTAAAAAAAATTTTTAATTTTCTTCTCTTCCTTTCTAGTAATCTATCTAAACATTCAGAAAAAGTTTAATAAATTTTCTGAAAAATCATTGAATAGTATAGATAGTCTTCAAGATTTTATTTAATCAATTCAAAAATAAATACTTTACTATTAATCTGAAGGTAACTTTCTAATGATTTTTATTTACACATTTGATGAAAGTATATATGATGCAAATATATAATTGTATAAATATTTTACAAAATGAAAGCTTAAATAATATTATTATTTATATTTAAAATATATATCAGATCATTTTAATTATATTATATTTAAAACACAGTTTAAATAACAGAACTAGAATAATAATTTTATAATTTTAATGTAGAATTGCATAATGAGACATAAGATTGTAAAAAATTTATAGAAGTATAAAAAATTTTTTTGAAATTGTTTTAATAATTAATTTTTTTAATAGTTACAATTTTTTAGGAATTGGTTTTTATTTTTAAATTATTTTGTTTATAAATATTCGGTAAATGCAGGTACAATCAAGTTTACTTAATTCATAAGATATAAATGCAAATTTTAATATTGAGAGAAAATTTCAAATTAAAAGGACATATTAATGATGTTTATCATAAACTGAGAAATTTTAATTAAATTTTACTTTCCTTGTAAGTAATATATGTGATAAGATAATCCGATTTTACAGTGAAAAATTTATTTAAAAATTATTTATTCAGTCCCATAAGTTAAAGTTAAAGAAATAAATATTCATTGTTGATTAAATGTCCATAAATCAATTGTAAGTTCTTTTACGATTAATATGAAAGATTTTATCGCTCCATAACGTTTATATATAGTCACATATTTGGTGCTTCTACTGTTTCTACATCACTATACTCATGAATCAATCTATGTAGATCGTATATGTATTAAAGTATTAAGCCATTCTTTCTTTAAAGTATGTATTTACTATAAATTTCATTTGTGAAACGAAAAAGAAAACAATCGCCTCATTCAGGGAATTCCTTCAGGCAAGCTTTTTCTCAATTAACGCGTGCCTTGGCTCCTGCAGCTTAACAATCCTTTCGTAATGACAGATTTTGTGCAAATAACTTATGCAACGTGACGTTCATCGATCTGTCTCATTGAAAAGTAAAAATAATTATTTTATACACCCACATCGGCTTGATATTGCTTAGAAAGCAAGGATTGCGATTGTGCACAAAAGTGTAGATGAGCAATAAAAGTTTAGTCACTTGTTCTCTTCCATCGTCTTTTTACATACTGGTGAATCTTCGAAATGCTTTCTATGTATTATTGATTTGGTAGTGTAGTGAGAGGATTTTGTTGGTATTATCAATGTTAAAATTATGTTTTTCATACATTCGTTCCACGTAATTGATGGTTTATTATATTATACGAGCAAGTGGTAATTTACAATGTGAACCGTGGGCTGATCGTCTTTTATGTCTTAATTTTTACAAATGCTTTATTTGAAATATACGATTATTATTGTTATTTCAAATGATTATATATTTTCTCAATTGCTATGCTTGAATAAGCTTATTAATAAAATTTTTTGCTTTTTGAGAATCGCTTATCTCTTACGTAATAGAGAAATAACGAGTAGAAATCTGTTTAATACATTCTGTTAATCTCTACCGTATAAAACGTAATTAATTTTTATAATATTTCAAAGAACACTAAGATCCATATTGTCGAAAGCAAGTAATTGAGATGATCTTATCATTTACTAAGTTTGGTGGTACCATGTGTGGCCGAATCATACTATTTACATATTACCATAAAAAACACTGAGAATTTTATCATATTAATAACCTCGGACATTAACGTATCTTGAATTTAAAAAAATCTTTTATTATGACTTGCTCATTTTGTTCAGTTTTTTATATTTAGATTTTACGTAAATTCTTTTAAATTTTTATTCAACATGCATTTAATGTGACATTTTTAACATTCCTTGTTTATATATATATATATGTATTGATATATTTTATGAAAAAAATCATTGATGTCAAAACACTTGTATTTTTAAATAATATAATGACGGGCCTCTAATTCATATTAAGAAATATACATAACATATGATCATAACATCAAAATAGTAATTCTCCATTCGTAAATAAAACAAATATATATTTAAACTTATTTCTATATTAATTATTTTTTATCTGCTAAAGATTATGTTTTTAATGACTAGCGCTTTTAAATTTTCATATAATTAATTGAATGCTTACGTCAATATGAATTACATTAACTTTCATACAAGTAAAAGAAAAGAATAGTTGAAAATATAAATATTTAAAATTTGAAAAAGATAACATTTTAAAATTTATAATTTATTCGAAATTAAATGTTTTATGAAAGATTTTAAATTAAAACTTTACATATAAAGTTACAATTAGGTAGACATGAATATATATATATTTTTTTTTTTAAATTGCATTAAACAATTCAGTTTCTTAAATATATATATATATATATATATTTTTTTAATATTTTTATATTTAAGCATTTTGAGCATACAATTTATTTCAATTTAAAAATTAAAAAAAAAATTTTTAGAAAGAAATTTAAATAATAATTCTAATTTACTTTTAAGCGAACATTTGAAATAAATGTTTATTTAATTGATTTAAAAAAATTTTTTTTCAGTTGTAAAATACGCTTTAGCTGTACATTAAAATTTATTATTAATGTAAAAATATGTAGGCAGATAACATAATTAAAGATTTTAATTTTACATTCTACAACATTTTCTTGTTACCATATTTTAAGAATTGATGTAATTTTTTATTTTTGTCGTCGAATAAACTTATAGAAAATAACCATAAATTGCTAATGATCTGTAGAAATTTCGAAGTATTTTTTTCATTTATTTTTTTTTCTAGAACATTTGTCATTGATAAATATGCAAATGCATAAAAATTTAAAAAGTTAAGAAATTGTTTTTATTAAACAAATACGTTAAATTATAATTTAAAACGTTTCAGTTCATGTTGAACTATTTATAAATATATTGGTTTTGAATATAATTAAAATTTAATATGTTTTAATTATATTCTTTAAAACTGTGTTTCCGCTATTCAAAAATTTTTGCATAATTGGAATCACAAATAATTATATTTAATTAATTATTTAAAAACTAAAATTAAAAAATCATTTGAATTATAAAAAAAATTGTACGTTAAATATCACTTCATTTTGCAATATATTATATTTAAATTTTCTATAATTTATATAATTAGACTAATAGTTATAGTTTAAGGTTAACAAAATTGGAAAAAAATGGAAAAAAGTTTTAGTATTTGTAATTATGTTAAATTCAAAAGTTATTCTAGTTAGCTATTACTTATCATACAAGAATTATTTCTATTTCTAGGAAAGTAGCATTAATAGAATATGGTTTCGTATTGTAATGCATAAGAATTTGACAGAAATTCTAATAAAAATAGTTAGAGATTATCCGAGTATGCGATATTTTAAATTTTAATATTACGATCTGATTCGAAATATTGTTATGTATATATTGTCTATTAAATATTTTCTTGTTAGTTACTAGACATTTAGCATTTTAACGAAAAAGCTTCATCAATTACATTATTTTTCGAAGACATGAATAAATGCCAAAATTGTAATTAACAATAACGGTAGCCTATGATCTTTATTTTCCAATATAAGAGTAATTAAATTTTTTGTAATTGGTCTAATAACATGTAATAAAAATAACATTCTTGCTTGTTTATTAAATATTAAACTAATGGTTACGAATATATATATATATATATATATATTTTTTAAATATTATATATTTTGTTAAAAATAAAAACTGAATTAATGAAACTAAACACAATTAATGAAATTCAATTAATGAATGCTATTAACGCAATTATGTATAATACACGTTCATAAACGTAACACATAACGAATTCGTTGCTTTTAAAACCTAGAAGAAATAAAGGATTCGAGAATATGCAATCTGCTGTAAATATCCACTGAGCTATTATAATAACCGGATCTCAGTTACAAGTGAATTCCGCGTGTTACATGAATTAACTCGCTAGTCGTAAAAAGAAGCCCAATGAAAAAATTCATGGTCAAAATCGAAGGCAGGCGTTCGGGGGATCGGCGATCGAGGTGTTCGCCGATGTGACCACTGCCCAAAATCGTCCTGGGCGATTCCTCCCCGGGCCTGACGTCGCCGGCGTTTCCCGGTTGGAGGCGCGCACGACCGCATCTGGTAGAAGCGAGACTTGGCGTGCCGAAATCCACTTTCCCAGGTTATGTAAAAGCGGCGTAAAGCGCCTTGTTGCCTCTGCGACGACTGTACGCGGGTGTACCGGGCGAACAAGTGCGCGTATAAAGATCGCGTGGGCCCCGTGGGCCCGTGAAGTCTTTCGCGGGCCGCACTGCTGGGACGACGAGAAGCACCTCCATTTGCGTCGAGCCTCGCCGGCCCTCTTGCTTTCCCCACGACCCGGACACCAGGAGCAGAAGGAGAAGGAGGTAGAGGAGGAGGAGGAGGAGGAGGAGGAGGAGGAGGACGACGAAGAGGAGCAGCGGGAGCTTGTCGATGAGCTGGAGTAGGAGGACCGATAACTAGCTGCATTCCAAAGGCCTGAGATCGACGTTGCAGACATGCGTCTACTGGTGAGTGTTTGGGAGTATTCGAGGGCCCCACCCCCCTCCGCCCATCAAGTTTTTTTCCCGACATCCCGAGGCTTGCAAAGGATTCTCGACTTTTTTTCCGTTCGTTCGCCACCGCGACGGCAATTTCTCGAACGCAACCGACATCGATTAAGCGCTTGCTTAATCAATATTTTTCATATCTTGTGCTAATATGTTCTTTTAAATACACGTCAGGCTCACGAAAAATTTCAAGATTTCACATAAAACTGTGACCTCTAAGCGAACACTCAACAGATGTTTCAAACGATACTCGCTTAGACATTAACTGAATGATACGTAATATGTCTTATATACGGTTATATTTGCAAATATAATAATATGTGTGCGATTCTCGTCAGTTACATAATTACATTTCGAATTCTTTATTGGAGTAGTTATCGCGGATTTTAAAATTATAATGTTTTCATATTTATTTTAGTATCATGTAATTTACTAAACGAATAAAAATTCGCATTTATAGTTTTAAAATTACTTAGCCTTTTGCAACAAATTCCATATTTAATATTTATATAAATACATACGCATGTGCGTATGCGTGTTTAAGAAAATATCTGTGCAAAGTAATCATTTTAACTCATTTTTATGTAATAATTAATCTTACATAGTGTTTTAAATTAAAAGCATCAATTTTTTATGTAATATATTTTAAAAAATATTAATTCAAAGTTTTTTTAATCAAAATTCTATAAAAAAAGGAATGAAATTTCCCGGCAATGAATAAATTTTATGGTTTTTTTTGTTAGCTTTTTCTATAATAGTGAATGAAGAGAATAGTAAAAAAAGAAATTAGTGCTTCTCGATTTTTCTATTATAAGTTTACTTCATTTAGAGAGCTAGCTGAATAAATTAAAATTTTAGAATATTCAAATAGATTATTTTCTAATAGTTCTTAATAACTATATAGAAATATGATAATTTCAAAAAGATTTATTATATTAGCGTATGGATACTCCTAATTTAGTAATATTTATATTTGGAATCATGTATTAGCCAAGCTTTTTTTAAGAAATCATTTCTAATTTTATTTCAAAAAATTACTTTATTCCATTAGTTGAATTAAAGAAATAATGGATTTTTAATACGCTAAATTTTTTTTAGTTAAATCATTTTTTTTAAAGCACAATGTGATATTCGTTAAAAATTTTACAATTTCATTTTTAAAGTAAAAAAGATATTATTAACAATCATTTGTAGTAATAAATTTTTTTTAATTAATTGCAGGACTTTTAATGGATCAATCATCGTATTCATTTACATTTAAAATAAAAAATAATATTTATATAATAAGTAAAGTCTTTTAATAGTCTAATGTAATTATATTTAATCATTTTTATTTACAGATGCATAATATTTACGGAAACTGATGATAGTAATGTAAATAGTATAATTGTAGTTAATAATTTTAGTTACAAGTATTTTGTTCTCCTGGCTGATAAGTAGATTTTAATTGTAAAGTATGTAGATAATATATTATATTTTGTATAAATGATATTGTATTGTAAATATACATTACTTGTCTGGATATAAATTTTGACATTAAAATGAGTAACCTTTTACTCTATATTTCTGATAAATATAGATAATTATTAAAATAAAAGATTAGTAATAAAGATTAGCAGCTAAATTATATAAGTATTATATAAGTATAAAAACTTTAATGTATCAAATATTATATCAAATCTCAAATCAATAATCAAATGAATCTGTAATAAGACGAATTAAAACAAAAAAAAAATAAAAGAGCCCTGCAAAATTAAAAAATAGTTATATATATGTATATTGCTTTCTTCTCATAGAATAAGAAAATAAAATTTGTTTAATCTTATCATTCAGTCAATTATCTTTAGCTCGTACAAAAAGAATAATTTATTATTTGCAGTTTGCAATTGTAAATAAACATTCAAAAGCAAGAGAAGAGCTACATTAACATAATTCATTCGATAATATATAGGTTCAGCACGTGTGTGAAAGAATAAGTTAAACGATGTATACTTCAATACTACTTGTGTACATTAGATCGAATTCGTACACTATTATAGCATGATTAAAATATTTATCCTTTCTTGTGAAATATAATTTCATATAATGATTGAATATGATTGTTGATTAAACCCTAAATACGATTTAAAAGTATAATTTAATTTACTAAACCCTTTGGAATTATTCTCTTTAAACCTGTGCAAGAAGTGAACCAGTACGCGGACTCGGCAGTATACGAACTTCAGTTATTTCTTACCTTGACTCCATCTCAGCTTTAAAATTAATTTTTTTAAATTTGTAAGGCAAACGATTTACATTAATGTTCTGTTAGCGTAGCAGCGGCTTAAGAAGCTGCTACCTCGTTCATTGCGTCCTTGTAACGCGTAAGAGAAAAAGAAAGCCGGAATCAAAATTAAATAACCTGAAGCAGCCGCAATTTGACGCCGATCGTTCGCGGCGGCGGGTGAAGGGAAAGGCGGGAGAGAGGCATAGAGGCGCAATACTGCCGACGACGATCGTATCGAACGCGTGACTCGCGGTGGCACGAAGTCCTGGGGTAGAGCTGCTCCCAAATCTCCGCTTACCGCGGATGGAGAAAACGGAGGCTTGGCATGGGTGGGTCGGGATGCCTTGAGCTGCTGATGTCGCCTTCCCCTCGGATGGCGTCATCTCCCTTCAGCTGGGGAAATCGCGAATCGCGCATTCTGAGAAAGAGAGAGGAGTAGGAGGGGAATAAGATGGGAGCTTATCGCTCGAGTTTTGAAAATTTTGGGGTTTAACTGGCGGGCAGTCCGTGATTGCCGAGGAGTGGAGCCACAGGATACAAATGAATGGTGGAATCCTAGTGTCGTAATATCAAATATCCTTGCAAACGCATTTGGAATCAACCGTTACGAGATATAATTAATTTTAATAGGGTGAGCGCTTATCTACAAGGTTGTGCAATCCATTTTGATTGTATGCTGAACGAATGTAAATTAGATTTAACATTCAACCTAGTATTTATGAAATTGCTTCAAAAATATTTTCAACTAGTGTCTGGAATTTGGATAAGAATGCCTTTGATTAAATCTTGCTTGTTTAAATGATACTTATTAATATTACAAAATATATGTCATTGGCCGTTCTCGTCTTCAATACTTGCGTCGAAAATTTGCATAATATGTATTTTATAAGCAATAATAAATATTTCTAAAGCATAGCATATGTGTTATTCGAAAGCGTGCAAGGAAATAAAAAATTTTTTTTGCTTTCAGTGCCAATTAACACTGATAATAATAATACATACATACATACATAAATATATACATACGTAAATGCATACAATGAACGAACTAGATAAATAAAATTAGTGCTTATATCAACATCCGTATAGTGAATGTAAGAGTATAACAAATTTGAAAACTTACTTCTTCAATCATCTAGATTAATGGTTATTACTTTCTGTAAATAATAATAACATATCTTTCCATTAATGGTTTGAAATTAATATTAATAATATTTAAATATTGTTTTTGACTTCAACATCATTCGGTCAGTTATCGTTGAATATCTTATTCCATTGCAAAGTATATTAGTTTAAGTTCTATAAGCTCTTTATTTGTAATGAATTATGCAAACACGTACGAGTATAAGCTTCAAATAACAACGAAAAAGACTTCTCATTTATAGATAATAAAAAGTTAACGATCATTATCGAAGATGCAGTTGGAAGGTATCGACACGCGTGCCCCTCGGAAGCCATTCATTCCTCGCAGACAAGTTGCCCGTGTTGGTCATTGCTCAAAAAGTCGTCCGCGTTGCAGATCGAGTCCCTCTAACTCTGGCGAACGTCTTAATTTTTAGCTGGTGCCGTGTCTACTGGCGATCTGCCACTGTCAAGAGGAGCTCTTCCGCAAGCCGGAGAAGATAATTAAGGCGTCGAACGATGTTGGCGAGAGGCTCGGCAATTACGCCTTCGTGTACGAGACCGAGGGAGGAATACTGCAAAAGGAGGTCGGCTCGCGAAAATACGAGGGCACCGACGCGGAGACGCAGCTCATCCAGGGCTCGGTGCAGTACAACGCCCCGGACGGCACCCCGGTAGCGCTTAGCTGGACGGCCGACGAGTTTGGGGCTCAGGTGTCGGGCACCCACATCCCGACGCCGCCCCCCATACCCCCGGAGATACAAAGGGCCCTGGAGTGGCTGGCGAAGCAGCCGAGCACGACGGAGGAGCCGGAGCCGAGCCGCGCGCCACCTGGACCCGCGAGCCCTGTCGCCGTCAAGCAGCAGCAATTCAGCAAGCCCCTGCCCCTCAGGAGGCAGCAGTTCTAGGATTAGAGCAGTTCTAGAATCTGCGCGATTCGAGGCGCCGCGGCTCTGGGCCGGCCTGCAACCCGCGGCACGACTTCTGGCCTCGGTGGCGCTCCTAGATTTTTCCTGATAAGACGACATCCATCGCGACTATTCATCCTTCGCCGCTCTTGCCAAATTATCGATTCATCGACCTTATTGCAGCGCGACAGCGCGTATTATATATATATTTTAATGCCACCTTATTATTTTTTCATTCTCTTTCATTATATTGTAAATTATCAACAACTTGACTCTCTCGTTAATTTACTATTTCCTGATTATTATTTCTATTATTGTACTTGCTCACTTCTATTCATTGGCAGTTATTTTCATTGATCTTATTCTTTGATATGCCTTCTATCGATCTATGCTCTAATTTTTTTTTTATAATAAAGCTTTATTTTCCTTCGCAGTCAACGCTTTTTGTTAAAGCTCAAATCGCATCGAGCATTTTTATAAATAACTATGGGAATTGTAAATTCTTCCTTATATAATCAATTTTGAAACCGCGACATCGTAATTGTAACATGAAATCATTTTCATTAATATACGTACTTGAATTAGTAAATTTTTGTACATAAATATGAATAAAGAGACTTAAGAACATTTCTTTGAATACAAATTGACTCTCATAATATGATTTCAAAACAATAAAAACTATATGTTGATAATATTATCTTTGAGCTTCATAAAATTGTTTTTATGTTTATATATGATTATGAATAATAATAATAATTTACAAGTTCTGCAGAAACCATCCAAATTTTTCTGCATAATTTTGTAGATAATATTTTTCAATTATAAAATGTAAATATTCTAAAAATTTTTAAATAATTTTTTTACAGATATTAATTTATTTACATTTCGAAACAAATGCATCCTTCCTTGATTTATTAAATTTGATATTTTTCTTGCAATGTTAATTTTCAAATCAATTATGTAATATTTATATGTATATAAAGTGTTGCAAATAGAATATTCAATGAGAGGATATTTAAGATAACTAAATTTTTCAACACGAGTACATCATATAATTTTGTATTTTCATGTTTCATAATAGATCGATTCTTGGATACAATTTTTTTGTAAGAAATAAAAGAAAAAAACCAACTGCCTAATAAAATTAATTTAGTCATTGTTTCTACCTTATTATGTGACATATTCATGTGCAATTTTTAAATATAAGATAGTTAAAATTACAAAACAAATTTATTATCTTGATCCATTTGTTTTTATTTACCGATTGATATTAATTTTTCTTGAGGTTGGTGTTGCTTTAGTAAGCTTACCATGGATAAAATATAGACATCTAAGACTTTCTCAGATTGATGATAGATGTCGTACATGTCGTCATGGTTAGTCAATATCGAATGCTAATGGTATATTATATTATTTATTAATTCTCATTTAAAGCCACAATTAAAACTTTTTGTATTGTTTTTTTCTTAAAACTTGAATGAATTTGTATATTGATCATTCGTATAATATTTCATATACCAGTTTTAGCTTGTATAGTGTATTGTGTTGTTTATCGGGTAATTTATAGATCGTGATAGTCGATGTTATCATTAAAAAATCCATAAAAGATTTTTAATTACATTGTAAAAATATTAAACGTATAACAATTATTCTAATAAACTAAAAAATATTTCTTTGATTCAATATTAACCTTTTATATAATTTAATGACCATCATATATACAAAAATTAAGAAACTATTTTAACAAATCATTGTAAAGCCTATCTGTTAATGAAAAATATATAATATTTAATGTAATATTTAATTGCTTTGAGTTTTATTTATTATGTGTCATATATAGACTTACTCAATCGTTAATGCAATCATCGCATATAACATTGGGAAACTGTAAATCTTATTTTTCATTTATCAATTTACATTTCATGTCACTAAATATTGTAAGAACAATATTTTCATAAAAGTTTTTTTTTCAAAAGTCTTGCTCAGTTAGTGATCATTGTTAAATTTCTTAGACTTTAGTAATCATTAAGTAATACATAAGTAATTAATTATTTAATATTTTGAATTAGTATTGAAGATTGATTTTGATAGATTTCAAAATCATACGAGTGAAGTAAATATTATAAAAAGATATTTAATTTAGTTTAACTTTTTTAAATAAACATTTATGCTTTTTAATATTTTATATTAAAATGTTTGATCTTCATAAATGTATTGTAGAAAAAACTTTATAAATTAGTTTGTAGTTATAATATTCTTTTTTACTTCCAATTTCATAAAAAAATCTGTTCTAACTAATTTTTTAATTTATTTATCTCTTTAAAGATTTCATTAAATTTTAGTTATCCGACTGTTTTGTATTTAAGTAAATAATTTTTAAATAATTTATATTTATGTGACTACTTTTTTCAATAGTATCAAAGTAATAAATATTGATGAAATATGTAATTTTTAAATGGCTTAAATTTGTTTCATGTCTATAAAGATTAATAAAAATGAAATACGTTTTTGAAAAAACCTAGCAAAATTTAAGTTACTGAAAAAACTTAAGTCAGTTTAGGTTTTAGAAAAAATCAAATTTGTTCTATATACAGTTGTTATGAATTTTTGAGTAAAAATCATTGATTATTAAGAGTGTCAATTAGTTTAGAAATAGCTCAAAGTAGTTTACGAAAGTAAGTACAAGGTTTAAAATTGCTGAAAAATTTCTAACTACCTAAACTACTTGTACGGTAGTGATAGAAGGGATAAAAAGTTAGAAAGACTAAATGAGTAGTAAGTACAGAAGTTTAAATACTCCAATGTGGTCGTCACGATTTCATAGAGAAGGATGAAAGTGTCTTCGTATATCCATTCTCTTTCCTTTCTCGACCGCCTTCTTCTATCGAATAAATACTTATTATATACAAATTTCATATCACCGAAGAAGCTAGCTATAATATGGCGTCAAGATAACGGCAAAACTATTCATGCTGACCCACATGGCTTTTCGTTTTTACCTTTAATCAACAATAAATATTTTTGTAAAGGATTGCTGTCGAATTCATCATCTATAAACTCTCGGATGCTTCTCAGCAAGAAGAAGTTCAAGCAAAAACAAACGAAATCTTTTGCGTGAATAATACTTTCACAATTATAAATTAAATGACCTCTCATTTTTGGAGTGCAAAGTTAATATTCACTTGCACCATATATGCGATACGTATACGTATCAAGTAGTACTGATACATCAATGAAATTCTTAATTAAAGAACCTTAATTTAATAGCATCATGATATACATTATTGCTACCAATTATAAAAAAATGTGGATATAAAAAAATTATACTCAAATAATAATGTTTTATTTTTAATAATTTTTTGTCAATTGTTAATTTTATATTCAAAATAAATAAAAAAAATGAATATAAGATTAAATTTAGTATAAGAATTTAAACAAATATGAATACGAAATTAAATATCAAATTAACTAATTATGAATTAAGATATAAAACTCGAGAAAAATCTTTATGATTAAAATTATTTAATATTAACTTTATAACATGTATGAGCCATGAAAATAAATTTTATATTTAATTCAATATCAGCTATCCAATGCAGTATAGTTTCCTTAACAACTTAATTATATGTGATTTATTTATTTAAAACATTATGCTACCATCAATTTTTCAATTTAAATTTAAATTAAATTTATTATGCAAACATAGATAAGCTCTTGATATGTATATTTATATATATATATATATATATATATATATATATATATATATTCATGTTTTTTAATTTGTTTTTAAAATCGGGGCTTTTTGTATTATGTTATATAATTAAATGATAATTGAAAACAACCATATATATTCTTTTGGATAATAAATCAAAGATATATATCTTATTTGTAGTGCTGACCGGAAAACTTCAGATGTAAACATTTTTATTTTTCACCTATAAATAATCAGTTTCTTATTATCTACATTCGACAATTTTTTAAATAGTTTTAAACTTATTATTATTAAGGCATTAAAAATAAAAATTGTTTTAAAAAATCTTTTTCAGATAATGTCATTTAAATATTTTGCTACAGTTACACTTATTTCAATTTTATAGGCAGTTTATCTAATCAATAGTTGACAATGCAAGCACAATATTTACAGTGTACTTAATCAATATTATATTTGAAAAATTTACAAGCGTTATTGTGTACTGTAGATGTTAACTATATCTTACGTTTCTTCCAATGTCAGACTTCATTAACTGCAATGCAGTTACACTATAAGTATATTAATATCGTGGTTGTAATGCGTTGTTTTTTTTTGAATATCAACATTCATTTCATATGTACGTATTTAAAATGTACGTATTTAAAAAAAAATTATAACTATATTATTTTTTGTATGCAGTTAAATATTATTGGATTATACTTTAACTACTTAAAATGATGTTTGCTCAATATTAAAAAATAGTTAGATATGTCTTCCAAGTGAGCTTATACTTTCTTAACATTAATTATTTTCACAAATTTACAGTAGTGTTTACAGTCCATAGATTTACTGTAATATAAACATGAAACAATTAATATAACGTGATGTAAATAGTACTTAGAATATATTTCTTTTTTTTTCATTTAATAAAGTACATTATAAAATGTTATAGAATGATTTGAAATTCCCAGAAATTGAAAGTAAGCAAGTTTTAAAAAGATAAATTCTTGTATTAAAACATTATCATTTATTTAAAGTATGCCTATCAAAATCTATTAAATATTCTGTTAGTTTTAATAAAAATGAAGTTGGGTTTTTATCAAAATAGTACAAGTAATTCTTTATAGAGATAAAATGTGATCTAATGCCGAATTTAAACCTAATAAAAGTACATGAAAAACATAATAAAATTAATATTCTAACGTATTCAGTAATTTTTAAAAAATTAAAAAAAAAAATAAAAATTTTATTTTTTGATTTAAAAATTAAGTCACTATAAGCCAAATTAATAAGCATAGAAGTTTTATGTTCGCAGTAATTGTTGTTTAAAACTTTACTATGAGATAATAATACGCTTTTCTGCTTTATAATTTTCGAAAATTAAGTGTTTATTAAATAATAAAACCTACAGTGTATAATTTATTCCTTATATTTAATCAGTTGTGATAGTTTCATAGGAATATTGCCCTTTTTTTATTTTATTATAAGAGTTTAGTTTAAGAAGTAATTTTTAATTTACGCGTACCGAAGACGAGTTATTTGTAAATAATCTTGTTCTTTGATTTTTAATATTTTTAAAAATATGTAATTTTATAATAATGTTATCCATGCGATCTATTATACGAGTTTTGAACAAAAGATAACATGCATTTTTTAAAAATATCTCGAAATGAAATCTTTTGCAAGGGTATGAGATAGATTGTAAATTTTTCAAAAATTTAAAAATGAGGATCACTTCTTGTTTTTTTCATAAACTACTAGATTTTATAGCTAATAAATTTCTATAAATATGCAAGAGATGCAAGCCTCATTAATACATTTATATGCTAGTCATTATTTTACTTTTATAATAATTTTATAATTTCATTAATTTATAAAATGACGTATTCATGTAAATGTTTTAAAAATAATAACAAGAAGGAGAATTACAAGTAGTAACAAGCGATCTGCAGGATAATATAGTTGCACATTACATTTTGTTAAATACCAAGTAAGTATAAGTTTCTTCAAATCAATCAATTGCGAAATGATATTCGTGGAATTTATAATTGTTAATTACTTTTATACGGAAGTCAGAAACGATTTGCCGCTAATATGCGCAAAAAATGTAAGCATCGCGTAAATACTTAAATGCTTAAAAGGCATAATGATTCTGAAAAGCTGCCAAGAAGAATCATCGCAGTCGATAAGAAATGAGCCTTCAACCGATGCTAACCATGCGTGAAACCATTAATCGGAATTTGAATAATGGTAGTGGTGGTGCTTATGATAATGCTTTTTCTTTTTCTTCGAATGATGATGTTTCTTTTTCTTCTCCGTTTCTTGGTACACGGAAACAGTGATAGTGGGGATATCAGATTTTAGACCTGTATTTGACACAGAGCCATTGTTGTAGGTGCGGTACTTAATCTCGGTGACGGTACCGTCGGGTCCTATATGGTTGAAGCTTCCGTGGCTCTCCGTTCCCATTTCCTGCGAAGCAGACTTCTTATCTCCCTTTTTCGGTGCATTTCTGTCTTTCGTTGCCACATTGTACTGTTCATCATCGTTCAAAATATCTTTAATTTCGGGTGCGATATCCTCTAGGCCTGGAAAGGCTTCGGTAAATGCCATCGCCATGCCAAGGATCAAGAGTACCTGTCGGCATTGAGGTTTAAGACACCTCTTAATTATATGACCTTTATAACATATGGATTATAATGAATGGTGCTTTCTTAACATAAACCTATCCTATGCGCCTGTGTTAGCCCGTGGCCTCTTATCAAATAATTTATATGTTTCCTATACATGATTTATCAAATGAGAGATGATTTTAATATTAATATTCCGTTCATTGAGATGTAAGTATACCAACATAACCTTTAAAGATAGGCTCAATTTTTATTCAAACATGGAGGTTATTTTACGGTTATTATACGGTTATCAATATATATTCAAATTAAACGATTAAAAGCCGAAATTTCTTTTTACATTTTGTATTTTACTGTTATGCGCGTACATATCCATGTCCAAAAACAAAAATAAACATGTGTATGTGAGGATGTGTTCGAATTGATAAAAAAATATTTCATTATTTACGTTTACACTAACCGTTACTCATTTCTATATAATCTTATACCCTTTTTAGAAAACAATGCTTCACTACTGTCAAAATATTTTATTTTTATTTTAGATATTACATAATTAGATTTAAATTCATACACAATTAGATTCAATTCAAAATAAATTTTAGAGTTTTTTTAAACTTATATAATATTGACCAACTTTTTTTTTACCTATTTTATTTTTAATCGTCTTTTTTAAATATTAAATAATATTAAAAGGAATTTTTTTTTATTAATAAATTTTTAAAATATTTGTGTCAATTCTTTATGAATTTATAACTATTATTAATATTCTTACTATTTTATAATCATTACAAATAATAATGTATAGCATTATTAATTTATAAACAATTAATTTATTTATGTATATCAGAATGTAATTAAAATTATTATAAATTATTTTATCACAGTTCTTATTCTTCTATCAATATTTACTTACACTATTATATTAGTATAATAAAACGAACAATTAAAAACATGAAAATTTGATTAAAATCTCATAACTGAATAGAAAGATTCATGGCGTATTTTTATAGAAAGTTCAAAAATGTTCTTTGTGAAGATGAAGGTGCTAATTAGATTCATTATTTATCGCACGATATTTTTGACGGTGACTCGCCTGCGTTTTATCATTGAAAGTCGTTTATTAATGTTTCATGTTGCTGATCATTATTTATTATGTTTATTTATTCAAATAGAGTCTATTATCGTGGTTATTTCCGTAAATATATGTAAAATAAATGACAATACGTGTTGTTTGTATAAGAAGAAAAATTATAGAAGTAACAAGTGCGTACTATTTAAATTTAAACGTTAAGACGATGAAATTTGTTTTTGTTTTATATATTCTGATTTTACTACGTTTTATCAGTGTTTAAAATTACATCAATGTTATTCTTTTTCAACTTTTCTTTTTAAATTCAACGAATATTTTAATTATATATGAATTTTCATTGGAAAAAATCTTAATATCTTAACCCGATAGTATTAAAAGAATGCTAATTATGTTCATATATGTAATATTAAGCTACTTTAATTAATTAAATACTATAAACAAGAATTATTTGAAATATTTTAATAATTATGCGTTGTAAATGAAATGTAATTAATATTTATCATAGGATAATATTATTGATTTTTATTTATTCTTTAACAGTATTATTATTATTTTGTAGTGATAATTTTTTTATATCGTTTACTTTAAATTCTTAGCTTTAATTTAAAAATTTTATTTTAAATATTAATTTGGAAGTAAATTGTAAAGTTGATTACAAATATATATTTATGTAATAATTATTGCAGTATTAAAGTATAAGTATTCAGAATTTAAAAAAATACGTATTTTTAGTTTTGAAAAGAATATTCAGGCGATGATTAAATTTTAGTATGAAATATAATTCTTATCAAATACACAGATAATATGATGCTTTCAATTACCTTATAACTCATAAATTACAATTTAATCAGTTTTAATTAAAACGACTAAGAAACGTTGAAATATATATATATATATATATATATATATATATTATTATTATTTCCATACATAGATGAAGTTTAGTACTTTGACGCCCTCTGTGAAAGTTATTATAAAACCAAATTTAGAAAAAAGTTTTAGCTCCTTTTTTTAATCAATTATGATGAAATATTGTACTAAAAATATTAAAATTTAATAACATAAGTGAACGTGAATGAACTAGAAATAATATTAATATCTTAAAATTGAAAAGAGGATATAAACTATTAAATATCTTAATTTCTGAATCGGTGGAATATACGAACTAATAGCATTAACATATATATTTGAATAAATTTGTGTTTGAAGAAACAGATAGAAAAATGGCCGATCGGGTTTTTTCTGTGACTATTGCTGTCAAACCCTGTCCACTCATAATTTTGAACTTGACTAATCGATAGATGGTAATTTTCAAGGAAATTACAGTAGCTACAGATACACGTCAGAAGTAAATTTGTAGTATTTTTTTGTTCTATGTAATTTCAGTATTTTGTGTATCGCCAGGTAGTTCTTTTAACTTAAGTACAATTAACACGTCGCGAAAAATAAAAATAAAACAAATTCTTCAAAAATCATCACTGACAATTTCAAGCTAATTGCTATTAGATTTTTCATTATCCATTCAGAGTACTCTACTACTCACCGTTGGCTTCATCTTGCAAAAAATGATCGCCATGAGGAAAATCGGCTCACTCTCACGGACTAACGAATCGCTACTGCAGCCTTTCGCTTTATATATACGCGAGCGGAATCATAAATAGTGCGTGTGCAGGTCTTGAGATTTAGTGACCCTCCCAATTCACCGTCAATCCACGGCGCCCAAAAATTATTCCACGATTCCCGTAGACTAAGCCGAACAACGCGTCATCGATCTCTAGCCTCTCTGTTTCATGTTGAACCATCGTTTGCACTAGAGAATTCGTATTTTGCGACATTCACCCATGGCTTTTGATGACTAATTCTCTTGTTTAACTTTTCAGTAGAAAAATTTATATATATGTATATATATACATATATATATATATATATATATATGACCCTAATTGCTTTAAAATGATGTTTCTCATTTAATTGAGAAAATAAATCATCAACTTCTTACCGATTAAGCATTTCAAGTAAAACTTTCTTGAATCTAACGCTATTTCTGCTTGAGCTATGAATCATAATATTGTACTGATTGCAAATTACATAGCGTAGCATTAATAAATATTGTATGAATTAAGTAATTGCAGCTTCATCATTGAAAATTGGGTACTGATAAATATCCATTAACTAAACAAATATTCAGTATTCTTTATTTTTAATATTACAATATTTATTTTTGAAAGACATTTACATTTCAATGTAACGTAATTATATGTAATGTTTTGGTAATAAATGATAAAGTTTTTTTTTAATATACGGTAAATGTTTAATTTGTTTTTATATAAAATCCTTTCGATTAGTGTTATCTAGTGAAAAAATGTTCCACGACAGTGAATATGAACAACAACAATATTAATAATTGCGGGAAAATATTCTTATTCCAGTATGTATTACATAAAAATATAAAATAAAATCATACGCAGACAAAATTGTTCCTACAATTAAATCTATGGAGAAATTACGTTTTACCAATATTTGAAATAGCCAAGTTGTATTGTAAAAAATGTACTTCATTCAGAGATGCAACAGCACAAAAAATTTTATTATAGCATCCATAATAACAGATGTGTTATGGTTTCATGATTCTGTATATTTGTTTTAAAATAATATATTTTATGCTATATTTTCATAACTATATTTTTCATAACTACACTCTTACTGACAATTACTTATTTCTTTCTGAATTAGCGTATATTAAGTGTTTTTCCCAGTCTGTGTATCTGAAGTATAATTGGACTTAAATTGAGACGACAACAAAATCATTTAAACCAATAAAGTTATATTCTAATTGAATTGATAAAAATATCTATTCTATAGAATAAAATATGTTTTAGATATTTTGAAGAATAAATCTTTTTTAAATTACTAAATAATCTATTTTAATGCCTCCTATGATTTAATCGTTTAATTATCCATAAATCATTGTAGTTATCATGCATTGACGTTCTATTATAATATCGTTTCTAAATAGAAATCGTACGTTCTAACAGTGAGAAACATTATATTTTACGTTTTCATTGATATTTTGATGCCTTGAGAGTCGCTAAATCAAAATAGAAAGAATTTGCATAAGCTAATTTGATAAAAATCTTTTAAAGTGTTGGAACTTTCATACTTTATGAGAGTGCAGAGATTTTTATTCAGAAAAATAAATCGTAACCAAACTTCTATGAAATAATTTGCAGTGTTTTTTTTTAATACAAAGTTTCTGGAGTATTAGAATTTATTGTATATATTTTACAATAAATTTTAAAATACAATAAATATTGTATCATAATGATTTATTGTATATATTTAATTAAATTTTATGTGAAAAGGCAGGATATTATTTAACTAATACTTACAAAATTTAATCAAATTAATTAAAAACAATAGTGCTGTTGAAATGCATTTTGTTTTTTTTCTAATTGAAAGTTATGAATAAAAAAATTCATATTGAAAATAAATATTTTTGTTTTTCTTGAAACGATATTCATTAAGGATCAATAAATTTGATATAAAAGATTAATTTATTTTTTCAAAGTTATTGTTAGAGTGAAATTTTGATAGACGATAATTTATATTCAAACACATTTTCATTATACGTTTGATTGTAATATGAATTGTAAAGCAAATCGTGAATGTATTCAATATTAGCAAACATAATCAAGCTAACGTACGTATATAATTTTTGTGCTGAATACTTTTGTTGTTTATTTATATCTGAGCAGTTCGAATATTATATTCCTGTGTTTCGTAAATGGGATACAATTCAGTTATTTTTAATTAATTTACTTATTGAAAAAAAAACCAACCCAAATTTTTTGTTAATTTCTACAACGAATTCTAAGGTATTATTTAGTGGTATATTTAATCTTATATTTTATTGAAATTGTTTTTTATGTAAATTATTTATTAGGCGTATATTTATAAAATTATTAAATTTAATATTTTCATGCAAACACTAAAATTATATGTTAGAATTATAAATGAATAAGTAGCAATAAAAAAATTGGGTTTCATAAAGATGTTAAATTTCTAAGAGTTAATTATCTAATTTATACATATTTTAATCTTTTCTTCTATTACATTAAGTTACATATAAAGTTAAATAATATATTTACGAAATAGTTTTTATTTTTTTAAAATATAACAAATTTAGAAAAAAGTTACCAATAAGATTAAAAAGAAATAGGAAATTTTTTTAAATGATAGCTAAATCATAGAATGAATTCTAAATGTTTCAGCTATAAAGCTTTGTAGATAATTCAGATATTTGTTCATTTTCAGATAAAAGATTTTAGAAAGTAATTTAAACACAAAGAATTATCTACTTGCATTGTTAAATTGAGTATATTTTTTTATTAATTTTGTTCGATTTCAATGGTGCAAATACTTAAATAAAATTCTTATTCTATAATCCTTTTTTAACTTATGAAGTAATTTTCACCACTATATCTAGTGGTCAATCCGAATAAATATAAAAAAATTAATTTATTCAAAAGCTATAAAAATAGATACTGGAAATTAAGACTGATGAGAATATTTTTTACGTTATAAATGATTGCTATATAAATATTCAGAAAAAATTGTATAAATTAAAAAAATGGTATTAAGCAAGATATAATCATATACTATAATCTGTTATTGTAAATATAATAGAAGGAACTTATAAAACAAACATTTAATATGATTTTTTATTCATTATATATACTGATATTAATTAATTGAAATTGAATTATTATATTAATAGGGGTTACTATTCAATTATAATTTTAAATTAGAATATTCATAATGTAAAACATTATGAGCATGGAGAGTTAAAGCTTTAATTAATATTTATAGAGAAACATATTTCGGTTTTATATAATGCATACATTGTGTGACATTTCCTTTTAGAATTTTTGTCACATTACTTGTTTTTACAAATATCTTTTGAATATTATTTTGCAAGCGATTTTTTTTTAAATTATATTACATGACAAACAATATTTCATTATAATTGTTGATGTTAATTACGGTAATAAACAGAATATGTTATAAATATTTGTAGTATTAAATCGAAATGTATAAATGAATTATATTATACGTGAAGTAATATCAAATAAGAACGTATGAATCTATAATTATTATTATATAAGTATTATTAAAACAATGAATGAATATAAAAGCATGAAAACGAGTTTAAACATAAAAAAAATTATATATATTTATGATATATCGATAGATTACTGTCGAAAACATCATTGCTTTGTTTTTTTTTAAATACTTGTGATATATATATATATATGTACGGTATCAAAAATTCCTAAATTTTTTTCAATGTAGAATAGTAGTTACGATTCTTATATTTTAACTAAAAAATGTACATAATATGAAAAATATTATAAAAAATATTTTATTCTATTATTACGAATCATGAAAATATATTTTTAGTTCAAGAAAAAATTTTCCGCGGAAAAAAGGACTGAAAATGCTTATATGATACTTTATTAAATAATGTATGCTTTAGAAATTGAAGTAATTAGAAACATATTTACTGTTATTAAATCATAAACCAATTATTGATAGCAATACTTTATTATAATTGCAATGTTTTAACTTCTGGTATAATATTAGTATTTTTAGTGCCAATGTATTTTTAATTTTCTATAATTATTATGCAATGAAAATTCAAATAAAAGTGTAAGATTGTAACTTTGATTTAAATTGTAAGATACTAAAAATTTATTTTTACCTTTTATAAAAATTACTGTGGCAACATTATATAATTGATAGCTTAACCGTGTAATTTACTAAGTTTATTTTGATCCTACTTTAGTAAAAATTATTTTTAAATGAATTCCGAATGTTAAATATCAAAATATTAAATATATAAATAAACTATGTACACAATCATAGTAATAAAAATTTTAAACTAAAATTTTTTGATTATTATTCTTATTCGTATGTCTATGTTTTAGACTTATGCATGACTCCTAAGTTTATTATGAAACTCAACGTAATTCTAGGCATAAAATTTATTGCATTGAAAATAAAAATATGATTTCTTAAGTAGTATCAATAGTTAATTATAAAATTCTATAAGAATACGTATGTATCATAAAGAGAAGTGTCGATATGATTGAAATATAACAATAAAAATGTACAGAAAAATAGAACTTTAAAAAACAATTTTTTTTATATAAATTACAAATTTTAAAAAATGAATGCAAAATAAATAAATAATAAATAAAATTTGAAAAATCGATTGTTCAATAAATAAAATTTGAAAAATCGATTGTTCAAACATTAAAATCCATCCAAGTAAATAAATATTTTTTGGACATTTTGTTAACTATTCGTAGTTTATATACTATGATAAGTATATTTTTCATATCAATGTACAATATCTACAGATCATAATGATATAGATAAAAGAAATTAAGATTTATTAAAGTTTTCAAACGTAAACAATTAAATCAAATATATCGAGAATTTAAAGTTTTTTGCTGAATTACTTTTAAGTTTTATTTGATTGAATAATATATTTAAATTATTTCAAAAATTTTTGAAAAATAATAATTCATTCTATAAATAATGTTTTATTTTAATTATTCACCATTCTATATTTTGATTTTTTAATATACATATCAAAATAATTATTGATTGATAAATCGTATACTTACAATTACAGCATATTTTTTGTCTAAAGATTTTCTATAAAAAAATATTAAATATTATAATAGGCTGGCTTTTAAGTAATTTATAATATAAATTTTATTGCATCTTTTGACTTGATATTATATTTATTCAATAAAAAAATAAAATAAGAATTTCAACAATTAAAAAAAAAAATTATGAGTACAGAATTTAATAATTGTAATTATACATCAATATAATGTATTTTTCAGTGTATTAATGTAATTGACAATATTACCTCAATTTAATACAGCATAAAGAATTTTTTTCTTTTTTTAATTTTATAACATCTAGCATGTTATTTGAAGATACAAGTACGTATGAGCATCAATGTATTAGTTGTTAAAACGCTGCAGGCGAAGTTATATTCGGCGTAGGCACGAATCACCGAGAGCAAGTTACAAAACGTTTGATGCGGTTAATTAAATCTTTTCTAGCAACGCCCATAATTTTTATCTCTGATGCTAATAGTCATATATCATGAATGCTGGTGTTATTTTGTCACTCTCTCTTTTTCATACTTTTAGCTCTATGGAATGAATTCCATGATTGACAAAGTTCTATTAAAATGTGTAATACCACGATGTGTAGGGATGTATAATGCTCGTGACGTCCTTATTTTTTCATCATGTACATGTAACATAACATCTTGGTTAAGATGTAACAAGCGTAGTTTTTGAAATTAAATAACAGTATTATTTAAAATTTTTTTTATATTTCTTCATAAGACAATTTTGAAAATTAATTAAAATTAAAGTTTGTTCTATTAATAATATGCTAAGATAAAGTTATAAAAAATAAGTTAAAATTAGTTGGAAATATATTCCCTATAATGTAAAAAATTTTAATAATGAAATGTAAGAAAAACATTCATTCATTTAAAGATAATAGAGGAAAATAATTGTAATAATTATTTATAAGTTATTTTAATTTTTACCCTTTAATAGATATAAAGATATTGTAATACATTCCACAAACGAATAAAATTAAAATCAATAATAAATATATTTAGAACATAAAGGAATGTTTTTAGTAGTATAATTTAATTCAAGAGAAAGGTACTATTTCGTATACATATAAGAGAATGACGTGTCGCCATTTCCAAAATACGCTGATAATATATCTCCTCGTAAGCTTTATACAGTATAATCATTATTTTTACTTTTTTATACAAATTTTTATATCAATAATCTTATGTAATAAATTATCATGTAATAAGATGCTCTTAAAATATTTGCTCATAAATGTATTATTTTGAGTAAATATTTGTATTATTACTTGGGAATAAATGAATTGCACTATAAGAGGTATATCCTTAATCTTTGTTTTGAGATTAATCAGTAGATTAAGTATTTATACAAATCGTCTATATGAAAAGTATTTAGAAAATAAAAATAATCATAATTTTAAGTATGTGTTAAATTAAGTATGTTGTTACTCAAGAAGCTTGCATCTTTAGTATGCTATTATGTGTCAGATAATAGTTTCTTAGATACAGCAATGTGTTAAAAATTTATAGCTACTCCACTACTGAATATGCACGTACTTTTAGAAAATTTCAAACAGCCTGTACGATTGTAAGAAGGTTGCATTTATTATTTTTAATATTTATTAAGAGTCAGGCAAATTAGAGTAACGAATAGGGTTATTAAAAAACAAAATTGTTACTCAGATTTAAAAAAAAAATTCCATTTAGTAAATAAGAAAGTCTGTTTTTGAATATTTAAAACGATTTGTTAATTATGTATTGAATCAACTTTGGTGATTGTAAGCGCATTGCTTTATCTATTATTTAATACTGTTATTGCTCAATATAAATAGGTATTCTATTATTAGCTGTTTATATAATTCAAATGTTGAAATTTCACGAGAATTATGTCAATTTCTGTCAGGTTTTTCCAAAAGTTTTTCTCAGTAATAGAGAAAAATGTTGAAAAAGACCTTAATTTCAAGCCACCTCCAGCACGTATAAACGACGTGTAAGTTTCGGGAAGAATTCGACCGGGTAACAAGAACCAAACTACGAGCAGAGGTTTAAGGGTGCCATTCTTGATTGGGTGCACGTAAAAGGCTGTAGGGGCGTAAAAACGAGAGACAATCGTTAAGAGCGGCCGGTCGTTAGGCATTGGACACTCGGGCTCACCTCCGCCCAATAAATGACTTATGTTCGCGTAAAAATGGTGGGGCTAGGAGTGGGTTAGCGCACGACCCGCGGCACGCGTTCCCCGGCCGACGGTGTCGCAAGATGCCATCGCGAGGATGGCCTAAAAGACCGCGGGACGAGTCCGTGAGGGACGTGCGTCTAGCCGACGCGCACAGTCTCGAATCCGGCGGGCCTAAGCGTCTGAAGGTGGGTCCCCCCCTCCCCCCGCGTCTTCGCGATTATATAAAAGCCGCGTCAACGCGCTTCGAACGCAATATCAAAAGAACTCACGCGCCCGGCTCTGGTGTATCAACACTGAATAAAATGGTAAGTCAACGATCCCGCGCTAATTGGTGCCGTCGGTGTTCGATTTACGGCGTCGCTCGACCTGGTGGCCGATACGTGAGCCCTTCAGCTAATCGGCGAAGCGCGTGATCTCATTGCAGTTTCACTCGCCTGCGGTGAACTGTTGAAGCTCTGCTGAAGAAGCATCGTGGACAAGTGATTGATTGTTCTACGACAGTTGTTGATCGTTGCTGCCGATAATACTGTCATACTTTTAATTTTGGATGTGCTCCTCTCAGTCTCCCTACTTACGCTGACCAATGGACAGTCGCACGACCTTTTTATCACTGGATTACATGGTGTGAAAAATCCCTCGGACAGTAATATACCCCGCTACCGATTAGAGTGACATCTACCTCAACCGAATAGTGCTTTTATCGTATTATCCTTTGCTTACGGTTACAATGGTAAACTTCGTTACGGATGTTTTTATCAATATTTATCAAATTCAGTAAAAACGAAAACAATTCCAATTGTAATTTTTCGATCTGTGTATATATTTTAAAATTCTAAGAAATTAAAAAATATTGCGCATCAAATCAATAATTTGTTGGCGTTAGAATTTTTTTTTATAATTACACAAATATCTGATTTCCATTAAAAAAACTCTAAAATTCATATTAAACGTATTTATCTTTTGAGATTAATTTTTTGATAATTATTACAAATGCAGTATTACTATTTGAATTAAATACATACATACAAGTAAAATGCATAATCCTATTAAAAATTGATCTATCCGAATACAATAGAAAATCTGAAAAAAATAAAAAAAAAAATATGTCTGTCATATAGTTACTATGCTAGTTATATCTATCAGTCTAAGCTATAATTGCAGTTTTTAATCTAAAGGAACGAAAAGTAATTTATAAATAGGCATATTATTGTCCCTTGTTAAGTCTTAATAATGTATAAATGATATCGATTCCTTCACATAAATAGTATAAGTTAGAAAACATTTAATATTAAATAAATAAGTAAAGGATACGAACCTGTAAACGAAGATATTATTGATAGATTGAATGCTGCTTAGAAGCGCGATTAGTCTTCTGACTTTGTATTTTCTTTAGTACTTGGGCGATCCATTATAAAAAGAGGATAGATAATGATTTGCAGATGACAGTTTGCATGTGCTGGATTATAATATATTGTCGGTTTCCCCCAATCGAAAAAACGAGAACTTCCTTTATCTCATAAGATCATAAATCTGATGACTTCTTGGTGAATTCATACTGAGGGAGATTATTAAAAAGTCTCTTAAATTTAAATTGTGCAAGACGTTGAATAATGGTAATTTAAGAAAGAAGCATCTGCTGTCGAAACATCCTCGAGAAAAAATGTACGTACGAAAGTGAGAGCCTGCACTTATGCTTTTAGTTTGTGGGTTTGAACTCGGTTAAAGAAGAGGAGGAGGTATTTTCTTTTGTCACAGTCAATTTAGCACCATCTCTTACGTACTCCGATGATAATAATTGATCGCGAGGAATGAGCGAAAGCTGGCCTATTTTTTTGGCTATTACAGAGCATCGTGATTTGCCTCAAAGAAAATTCACGCATTCTGATTTGTCCACTCATAAAGATGCACCTGGGATATTTTTCATTCGATTGTCTTTCGTCACAATGCTTAATACTTTCTAAAACGAGGAGTTTCATTACTCGTGGACCACCGAGGAAACGATCGCAGTTCGAATCTTGCGTACCCGCCGGACAAAACGGCCTCTTTTAGTATCTCCGCACCCCCCCCCCCCCGCAAATCCCCGGGCAGCCGTGAGAGGTAAGAAGCCGCGCCTATACAATGACGCGTCCTCCAACGTTTCAGATCGCCCTCGCATCGATGGCCCTCCTGTGCCTGGTGGTCTGCGGCTCGGCAGCGGTGCCCTACTCGGGCGAACGCGTCGAGCGCCAGGCCGACTTGGAGCCGGTGCCCATCCTGAAGCACAGCGTCGACGGGCCGAACCCCGACGGCTCCTACGCGTTCAGCTTCGAGACCGGGAACGGCATCAAGGCCGAGGAGCAGGGCGAGTTGAAGCCAGGCGGTGAGGATGGCATCGCCTCGGTCCGGGGCAGCTACAGCTACCAGTCCGACGACGGCACCCCCGTGTCCTTGATCTACACAGCCGACGAGAACGGCTTCCAGCCCCAGGGCGCCCACCTGCCTGTGGCACCTCCGATACCCGAGGCCATCCTCAAGGCCCTCGAGTGGATCGCCGCCCACCCGGAGGAGGACAATCTGAAGAAGTAGACGCGCCCGTCGCTCTAAAGTGTGCTGAATGTGGTTCGGGAATGCGGACTCGAGGCTGCCCCTGAGGAGCTCGAGGGTGACGACTTCGTCGAACGGCGACGCGAGATCGGGCCCATCTGCTCGAGCGATCGTGTGGCTTCTAACGCGGAGAGTACGCGACGACGAAGTGCCCATCGTGGTGTTTTCATCGATCGAAAACGTTATTAACCTACATCCTAATGGCAGAGCTATTACGTGTGCTTAACGCCCATGTGAGTGACTTGGGCGCGCTCGAGCCTTCATTCGAAATTCTGACTCTGTTCTCATTTTAATTAGTGTATTATTCATTATTATATTTATCGTCATCTGCGTACTCGCAAAAAATACTCCAACATATTTCGATCACTCTCTATGACCAATGTATCACTCACATTAATATTCATACTCTAGGTTAGAGTCTCAATCGATGAAATTTTCACACTCGTCTTTGATACTTTGGGTTGCTTTGAAGCTGCTTCTTTTTTTAAAGAATTTGAAAATTCATACAAAATCGATAAACATTAGACTCAACAGAAGTTCGTTTTAGAAGTGATACAATTACAAATGAACCACGTTCAGTACATTTTTGTGGTAGCAATTTATGTTCTTGTATTATAAATTTAGCGTTACTCTTTGATACTAGTTTAGTATAGGTATCATTTTAAATTTTATTGTTAAGTTAAGCATTGTGTAAACATATTTTACTCGATGTAAGAAGAAAAGCATTCTCTGTGAATAATTATGAAATTTTGTATTTGAAATAAAATACGAGTGCAGGTTAATTTTTAAAATTGTACATGATATTTGTGAGATGTCTTGTCTATGAATACAAATATGTATTTACGTTGAGATTATAGTGATGTCATAATTCTTCTTTTTTACGAGCCATACATGTTTGGTAAGGCTTTGTAAATATGCAAAACCAAATTTCTTTACTCATCGTTAAATATAGTTCTGTACTACTTATTGTAATAATTAAACAACTTTTATACAATACATGTACTGTATTTTATCTACATTTAAGCTTTAAACCCTATCCCGTTAATTTTCGATTATGTTGAATTTCTACAACATAATTAATACATTGAATTAAATTGAACCATAATTTACTATTATTTATTAAACTATTAGGGCTAACTATTTACTAAGCAATGGTAATATTTTTTACATTAGATAGTCCAAAAATATTCATTGGTAAGTCAATAATTTCAATGTGTAATTTCTCAAATGTTTAAAAAATAATTATCTTGCATACATAAAAGTATCAATAATAAATTTTCTAAAGAAATCAAGTGAAAACTTAAAATGAAACGTTGAATGGTATTATGATAAAATCGACACCGATAAAGTGATGCTAAATACACATTACAAATGCATTTGAAGATTTCATACGTACAGATAAATAAAACTTTTTATAAAATAAAATTTTTATATTATACAATTCTGAGCCATCTTTCTAATCTGCTCATAGTTAAAACATTATTAAATGCACTTTTACTTTATTTATTATTGGAGAAAATTTTGCTCTATTAATACTAATTTCAAGGCAGATATAAATTATTAATTCTTTATATTAGTATATTTGTTAACTTTATATTAATGTTTATAATCGTAAATTCTATTTTATTATTTGAAAAAGAGTAAGGTTAATTTTATATCTGAAGCAATTTTCAACATATTTTCAAATAACATTTTCATATATATAATTATAACTCACATTTTACTTAAATAATATCTCAATTTTTGAGAACCTTTAACATTATAAATAGGTTTTATTTACGATCACAGAAAAATATATTTCAATATCATAATGTGACCTAAACATAAAATTTTATTCTAGTAATAAAATACTTCGAAACTATGAAGATTCAGGAGTAATTTGTAATGAATCCGATATTATCAGACTTTTACCAATATTCATAAGTTGACAGATACAATAATCTTTCCATGTTCTATCCATTTAAAATTAACCAATTAAAGTGTATCTCTTTTCACTATTATGGTAAATTGTATTAAATTTTTATATATTTTTTATTACTATCTAAAATTACCCTTAGTGTATAAATCACTAAACTCACCTATTTATTTTGATTAAAAATTACAAACATTTTAAATTTTTTTAAATATTTTTTTAACTTTGTACATTTAATAAGTTTTTTTTAAGAACTTACTCGGAAAAATTTCATAATTATTTTTAAATAAATTTTTACAAGCAGTCGTGTTCCGTATTGTCAACAATAATTGTACAAATGACTTATTTTTAATAAAATAATATTTTTATTTTTTAATTATTTTAAACTATAGGAATACAAAAAATTTCAATAATTAATTTACAAACGCCACATCAGTTTTAAAAATTATCAGATAAAAACAACTACTAACTAGTTGAATTTAATCTTTAGTAAATATTTTTAAACAACTGATTTACTCTGCATAGGTTAGTTTACGTTGTTATCTTAATACCTTAGACTGTATAAAATTTAACGAAAAATATGTAATATTAACAAAAAATTTCTTTAAAGGGTATTTAAAGTAAAGTAAAAACAAAAAAATTGTTAAATTTTCTTTTTTATAGCATTTTCATAAATATCAAAAACATTTTAATATTTGAAAAAACCTTTTAGTAGAGATAAATATTTTTTGATAAAATAATAATTGAATAATCAAAAATATTTTTTATTGCTGCATGAGCTTTACTCTTACTCTATGTTTCTGACTATACATTTTTTAGTCTTATAATGATTTTACTGTTTGTCTTTATACAGATATTTGAATAGTAATATTATTAATTTCATTATACTGAATCACTTTTATATTTATGTTTGGCTCATATAAATAGGTAATTAAAAAGGCATAAATAATAAATCGAAGCCTATTATTCCTCAAATTCATGTTGCTATAGAATTTTTATTTCAGCCTAAAGGTAAAAAGTAGCATTTTACCTGTTTTTAGAATCTATACCTATTTTTTAACAAAACATTTCTGTTCAGATGTCTAAAAATATTAATGTCGAAAATAATATCGTAAAATTAACATACTTGTTATTAAATTACCTGTAATTCCTACAATAATTAATACTAAGTCTATTTGAATTAAGTACTAAAATAAAATTTTTATAGAATTTATTTATGTTATTAAAATTACTGCTTATAATAAATGAGTTTTATATGAGATATGTTTGACAAATATATTTCATATTTTTTTTTAAAAGTGGACTTACTGTCTTTGAATATGTAGTTGGATTTACATAATTCAAAATGGCAAATTCAGTAAGACGCACATTAAAAACAGATTTTATGGATATTTAATGAAAATGTAGATATGAATGGATTTCGAGGTCACTAGTTTTAATACAAACTTAAATTTACGCAAATGAAACAATCGACATATGAACACTAATTTTATAGGATACATAAAGAAAAAAAATGTAATTTAATATACCCTTGCATCAATGTTTATATATTTCAGTTATAATAATAATACATTATAATAAAATATCGAGCGTTTTAAATTTTTATTTATTTTTAGTAGGATATTTTTTTTAATTTTAGCAGAAAAAAAAGATATTTAATTCATCATTAAATTGTTTTAGAAATTATATATACATTTATAATTTATATTATGTAATGTTACATAAATATATATAACTCATTGTGAAAATATGAGATACTAAAATACATGTTTAGTTCACTGCAAATATATTATTCAAAATCTTGACGATACGGATAAGTTATACATACCGCATGGAACGTGAGAAAAAACTTGAATAAGCCAAAATATTCATTCAAGGATGAATTTACAGAGATATGGATCACCGTACATTATACAAATTTAGCTACAAACAAATAAATTAGAGATGAAAGGTTTAGAAGATTTGTATATGTATAAAATGTTATCTTTGTTTATATAAAAATGCGTATACAGTACAATGATAAATGAGTAAATTATATACCGAATATTAATATAATTGTTATGTTAAAAGATAATTTTACGAATAAAATCGCTAAAACTGCATATAAAGGAGAAACAAATTTTATAAAATTTAAAAAAAAAGTTTTATTATTTGGCAGGTATGATTTAAAAATTGTATTGTTTTAAAAAAAATATCTTTCAACTTCAGCAGAAGAGAATAGCTAGTTAGGAATTTTAAATGTATAAAAGCTTTAAATTGAATAGTATCTGATACACATCGAAAAAGGGACATAAAAAAGATTGGCTCATATTTGAAAAAGCTTTACATGTAAAGAAAAATGAAAATAAATAAAATTTTTCATGCCTTTGAACAATTTTATAAAAATAATATGTTACAATAACAATAATTTAATTTTATACTTGAGGCCCCTTCTGTCATTATAGCGCTTCTGTCGATTGCTGGTTTTTTGCATTTGTTTTTTCCGCTCAACATTCCAGAAGCTTTGTGTACCTTCAAATGATTACCTAATAACAATTTTACATTATTTATATTTCTTTAATATTCGAATATTTGCACTTCCCTCATTTTTGTACATGGATAAAATAGTTATAGTAATTAATAAATAATATGCGAAAGGATTTATTCAGTATGCAATACCGAGACATCTAATTATCGTACATAATGCATTACTATAAAATATATTTTCAAGGTTATTCATTAGAATCAGAAGTATGAGAGTTTATATAATTCCAAAATGAGTTTAGTATACACCTTCATTATGTGTCAATAAAACGTCGCATTTATTTATCGATGTATCACGCAATCTTTTTTCCATAGGCACCAATACTCAGTATTAGATCGACAAGGCCTTAATAAATCCAAAGGGTTCGAATAATTTAATCAGCGATAGTAAACTTGAGTGATGACATGTTGTATCCATTTTTCGCTTCTGCATCAATATTATCAAGGAGATTCTGAGTCAAGTTTTTCCCTGTTATCTTCTTAAGGCTGATGTCAGATGCAAATTCTTTAGAAATCTCGCCCTGGATCTTCTTTCTTTGATATCCATCACATTCTCATAGATATCAACATTGAAGATATGCCAATGTATATTGAATTATTTATCTATCTATATATATATGTGTATGTATGTATTGTAAGCCTATTTAACATTAATAAATCATATCATAAGAGCAACTATTCGTTATTTACCTTATTATATATGCAGAGTACAGGTTCGTGTAACCTAGGTCAATTTGGTGGATGAAGTACAAATTTAAATTAATTTACGTCGAATTTAGATAGCATTCTAGCTTTAAATTAATTTAAATTAATTCTAGCTTTCGATATGAATTAATTAATTTGATACTAATTATAAGGAGATTCGATTTCTAACTGATTGATTACATGCTTATCATTAGCAAGCTTTGTAATTTCGATAATTAACACATTACTCATAAGGGATCTATCGATATAATAAATATGAAACGTAGGATATAATTAAATTAGATAACGACATCTAAATGAGTGCAAGTGTAAATAAAAATCGATACTAACCTTAAAATTATAAATTAATCAATAAATAATTGTTTTTGAAAATAAAAATTAATTTATAAGTTATTTTAAATTTACCCTCAGCAAACAGTGTAAGTTTATCAACTTGTTAAAAAAAAAATTTTTTAATTTGTTGTGATATATTATTTTTAAAAAAAATTTCTCATACTACAACAGTTTTGACAATACAAGTTATGTAAACTACCAATCCATCAATTCACACAAAACTGATCTAATTACAGTCGACCGAATGAAGTATCATTGGTATCGAATAAAAAGTCACTCTTATCCTCATAAGAACTATCTGCGATTCACAATAAAGGTTCAGAATCAACTCATCTCTGTCGGCCGAAAAATTATCCACTAGAATAAAAACGAGCAATATACAGCTGCCCGAGAATATCACCGCCTAATCAAAAGGTTGATCGAGCTTCGGTAATACTCTGCGATTGATCGAGTGGCAACAACCGTTAAAGAATCACAAACAAGTTTCTTCGGCATCTCCTTCCCTCATACTTTTACAGGCGCGTTACGTAAATCGACGGGATGGGGTCGAGTGCGAGGGTCAGAGGCTCGGTTACTATTAACGCGAGGAGCCTGCATTTGAATTACTCAATGCGCTGTTAAGGCACATCTGATCTTTATCGGAGCAATAAATCAGTTGCTGTTGGAAATTGCTTTTTCTCTCTCTTGCTTTTTCTCCTTTCATCGGAACAGTACGAGGAATGTCAGGCTTTTGGAAACCATTGGATGCTATCGTAAATCTCGGCTGATTAAGCAAATTCATATTTATTAATGGAATATCGGAGTGTCTTAGGCGTTGGTGTCTGTTGATACTGAAGCCACTGCATTTTTCATGATCATTTTAATTGGACAACTTTGAGACGAAACTGTTATCAATGACGTGCCATTTACCTAAATAAGTGGTGCTTACACTGCATTTCCTGCAATATTCAGGTACGGATAGTACTTTTAGTTTTTTCTTGATAGATTTATTTTTAAATTCTCCAAGCAAATATAGTATTCCAAAGCAAATATATCTTTATAAATGTAAACGTATGGATTAATACCGTGGTGAATTTAATTGGCAATGTAAATGTATTGAAGTGTCATTCACTGTGTCGATAATAATGTACTAAATCCTAGTATAATAAACATAGAATTGATCACAGCGCTGCTCGCATTGATACACATTGTCTTATTTATCTAACATGAATCAGATCCAAATTGAGACGCAGTGTAACTATGATATACGTTTAAAAATTTCTAGTAAGAACATTAATTTAAGTATTTTGTGTGTATTACGTGTTGTAACTTTTATTTAAAGAAAAAATGGAAATATAAATCTCTGTGAGGTTATCAATTAATTTATAGTAGTGAAAGTATTTGTATTTTAAATTTAAGCTTTTCAACAATTAGTTTAACTATTTAATTTGCCTTTACAAAAATTGTATATAAACTGGAATTATATATATATATATATATATATATATGTATAATTATAATTTAAGTTTATGCTTAAGTAACTTTACAAATGTATTGGGATTGAAACATTTCTTTTGAATAAAATTTGAATCATTTTTTAACGAAAAGTGAAAACCCTATTCAAATATTTCAAATTCATCCAAATCGATCTTTCGGCCACCAAAAAAAAAAAAAAATTATGCAAATAAATTGTTGGTGATATTAATATGGTAATGTAACCATGGAGAAGTTCTTTCACCAACTTAAAATTAAGATAATTATATAATTTTAATTCTTTAATTTATAACGGAATTATTCATTTTATAAAGGTGTAAATTTAAATGAGCCATTGAAATAAATGGCAGTAGTATAATCGATTTTATAGAAGAATTATACAAGTGCCAAATTGAAGTCTACATACCCTTCACAATATAATTAATGCCTTTTTATAACAGATAAAAAAATTTTAAGCATCAGAATTATAATTTTACAATTTTTATAAAAAAAATTACTGTGAATGAACCCTGGGATCGAGAAAATAGATGCGTGATTAGAGCACAATATTCTAATTAATTGACACTAATATTTTAAAAATCCAACTCAATATTTTGTCCTTAAGCATCGGTAGTCAAGGCAATATAATTAGTTCCTAATCGATTTATTTTATCAATTATTTTAATTTAACGTTCTACTATTCTTTTCAATTTAATCAAAAAGTACAAAGTACATGTTTCAATTATTTAGATAGGTTTTTAATTTTATAGAAAAAGTAGACAGTTTCTAGTAGTAATAAATCTATCAATTTTAGTTATATTTTTAATCAATGGCAGGTAGATCAAATTCAAATCTTTGATTCAGAAAAATACAGTATTTCTTAAATCTTATAATTAATTAAATTTTCATTATTATAATTACATAACTACAATGTTAAGCAGGGTAACGAACCTTGGCCTAGATTTTCTTCGGAAATTTATTGATGGAACTTTTTGAAAGCATGCAATACATATGCATGTATTCAATACATAAGCTTATCACGCAGTAAATAAAATAACAGCTATTGTCTACTAAAGTTTATGAAAAATTATTATTAAATATATTCCACTATTTCGATCTACATGTTTTTCAATATATCGTTTTAATATATATATTTTATTAAAATATTAAAGAAGAGTATAATTTTTTTTGCTAAAGATTATAGAGTATATTATCAATTTCCCAGTACTTATTTGTCAAAGGAAATAATGCTGTAATTCAATATTTTACTTGAAAAAATTTATTACGAAAAAAATGTCGTAGAAATATTATTTCTTTTTTGAAATAAAACTTGTATAATACAATAAACTATAGTATATCAAGAAATACCAAACACATACAAATTAAAATTTATACCTTCATACTTATGAATCCCTCCAATTCAAATGAACAATGGTTAATCTTGATAAGCACACTAGTCCAAAATATATTACCCAATGACTCCAATCAGAAACGAAAATATAATTTTTCAACGCATATATGATGATCTTCGCTGTTGAGCCATTGATCCATCTTGAAGTTCCCAACAAAGTATGATTGCGAAAATGATCAAAACAACGATATCCATAATTGCAAATACTTATGTAGACATTTATCTTTTTTAAAACATAAGTATCAGGTAATTTAAAAATCGATCATAATGAAAAATAAGCAATGATTACAATCAATTTTAATTGAATATGATTGGACATGTTAAGTATATATGCGCAGATATAATATTCTACATTTTTCATTTTATAGTGAAGGTTACATATTATAATTTTTAAATTAAATATATATAATTTATATTTATTCATAAAAAAGATAATACATAGATACTTATGGTAGAAATTGTTAAGTCTCCATCCTTTATTTATTTATTATATGTTTCTAATTCTGTATCAAACAAAATAAGAACTTAATATAAATTAATATAATTATTACTCTCAAATGAGACAAATATATCTGATAATTAATTAATTAGGTTTTCTTAATTTTCGTAATACGTATGTGAGAATTTTTATTGCAAATTGTATGCTTAAATATTGAAAGTTAATTAATCAACTACGCGTTTAATCGTTTTAGAAAAAATGAATGGGGTATTTTCGAGTTTATAGATATAAATTGTTTTTCACCACATTTTAATTAAACATTCATAAATTAATATATTCAATAAGAAATGAAAGTGAATTTGTATATGATTGAATTAAAGCTTAAATTAAATATATATTATTTACGTTAAGTTTTGCTGATTTTAAAGTTTTGCGTGTAATATATATATATGTTTGTTGTAAATTGAATAAAATTATAAATATATTGTTTTATTAAGTATTAGAAATTAATTATTGAAATTCAATTTTAAAAATAGAGTATTTTTCTTCAACTTTATATTTATATCAACCTAAATTTTAATTAACTTCATCTTAGGAAATTTTCAAAATTTATTAAACAGGAACAGTTTCTTTTCATTAATATTTGAATGACATAAACGAATATCATGAATATTTTAATTCAACATATTCAAATAAATTTTTTATCAATGTTTTATTAAATCCGTTAATGCTTTATCAAACATCATAATTTATTATTGAAATAAAACTGTCATCGTAAACATAGTAAATTAAAGACAGATGAAAACGGAAAACAAATAGATAGACAAAGTAGTTTTAAGATTTAAAATCTTATAATTGTGCAGGTACACACGGTACAGTTACATCTTTTTCATGAAGTTCCAAAAATTTCAATAAAATATCTATAATCAATTTCACATATTTTTTATGTATAATAAAAAAATCATGCTTTCTGAGAAAACATCCCGTATCTTATTATTATAATTGTGTATATAATGTTGAAGTAGGCGCCTGCACAGGTGCTGTGCATTAATCGCACTTGTAGGACCGGTTGCTGATCATTGAGGCGCAATATCTTTATGAGGGATTTGGATCGAAGAGATTGATACTTGACTTTGATTATTCACCTCAAATTACATTAAATGGTTGTTTAAACTATAAAAACATACTGAAGTCTATCTCGATTATGTTCTATAAATATAATATATATATATAATTATTTAAATTAATATTTAAACTTATTGCAATTACTTTGAATACTAAATGTAAACATTCTATTATTTTGGTCCGTCATATTATTATCTGTATGCATTTAATTTTCAATGAACATTTTATTTCATGATTTTTTAATATTTAACTTATAAAGTTTTATTTATATTCGAAAAATCTACGCAAGTAAACAATTTCTATATGAGTCAAACGACTTTAGAGAATAGTAAGGGCTCAAAACTAAAATTTTCAGTTGTGAATATTATTTTTAACTAATTTAAATACCAATTTTTTTTTAAAATAAGTAAATTCTAATAACCGAAATTAGTTAAATATAATGAAAACTGTCCATATTTCTTATTATAATTTCACACAAAATATTCGTGATTCATTAAAAACTGATTATAACAATCATACAAATAAAAGTATACTTATTTTAATGGGGTATAATAATTGCTTGTAAATTGAAAAGGTTTTTTTCCACAAGTTTAAGTATCACGAAAAATGATCTCATTACCTTAAATTTTTTCCCTTTTACCGAATGAATACCAATCCATTTAAAATATATTTTTTTAATGACGTTGATTTTTATTGTTATGAATTGAGTGCATAATCGATTGACTTTTTTTTATATTAAAATTTTTTTATTTATATCATCTTTACATATTTCTATTAATTCAAACTTTTTCATTTTATTATAGCCAGAAAAATTAAGTCTGCCATATTAAATATGAATTTTATAGTATTGCAAACAAATTATATTATCCAATCTTCTGGAGAAGGTAATTATTTTCTATAAGAAAATAAAAATTTAATGTATCTTAATTAATCTGTTCAAATATTTTTTTAATTACAATATTTGCAATGGATTTTTTTTTGATTCTTTGATAAATAATATTATTGTACAAAAAATTTTGTATTTTACAATTAATATTGTTTTATTTTTTTTAATAAAATGTTAATACTTGTGATTTTAAAAATTAAATATAATAATTTATGTAATGTAATTGGCATATTAATGGGCATTATTACGTCATTAAAAATATTTTATTTTCATAAAATATTCTATTTAAATTTTTTTCTACATTAAATAATATTTCTTACATTAAATAAGATTCTTTTCATGGTAAATTTAATGACAAATATTTTTAAGAAAAAGAGTTATCGTTTATTTTGATTTCCTATTATGTGTTCATAATAAAAAATAATTAAAAAAGGACAAAAGACTTTATATTAAAAAGATTTGAATATAAAAAAACTATCGTAATTTGCTAATATTTGCATTCATTGCTTTAATCTAACGTATAAAAGTTTTTATTTAAATTGAAAGAATAGAAGTACGTTTTACGAAATAGTTAATATTTACAACATCTATGCATATTTACTGCTGTAAATAAGATGAAAGAGTTTATAAAAAAATTCTTGAAATTTGTAAGTGCTTGAGTGATTTTTAAATTATGGAGGTATTAAGATTTTTTAATAATGGGTATTAAATTTCAGTACTCTTTTGATACAATTTTTAAAAACTGACGGATCAGGAGCTGAATAAGTAAAAAATGATTAAATCTCTTTATATATATATAAATAAATATGACAGACGATAAAATTATAAAACAAAATCATTATTATGATTTTATAACGTTTTTGAATTGTATATAAATAATGAAATGATTATAATTACACAATTTAATACATTTATAATGATGAAAAATATTATTATAATTTATTTATTGTTGCGTGAATTGCATTTATTTACGAACGAATTATAATAAAATTAATTTGAAGAATGTTCAGAAATACACACAAATATACAAACTTATAGCTTATTCACTTACAATCCTTATATACTATATTATAGTATATATATTATAGAATTGTAATGACATTCACAATAATGATGTTCTTCGTAATTTAAGTTTTTTACTCTTAATATTAAAGGTTAGAGTGCAAAATAAATCGGCTTACTGTGAATTATTATGTAAAATGAAAGTTTATGATTTAAAATTATAATAGGTTTTAAATAATATTTAAAAAGTTCTAAAAATGTAAAAATTTTTATTTAATTAAAATACAAAATTCATGAAAATGTGATTTGGTGACAATTATAATTTATTTAAGTTCTTATTATTGTTTTAATGGTATAAAGAAATACGATGATGGAGTTTCAAAAAAGTGAAATTACTTTTTAAAAATTACAAAAGTAATTACTTAAACTTGGTAATGTATCATTGTTAAAAAAAATTTTTTTTATGCGAATTTTTTTAAATATAATCTAAACTATTAGTAATTCCCAGTTGTTATTACGTGGATTCCATTGCTAAGCTTGTAAGTAAGGTTTTAATTAACTTTGAAAACCTCAAACATGAAGTTCTTTACGCAGTAGCAACTTAATAATAATAATATAATCAAGCTTATATTTGTACTACATAATAATTAAGCAATAATTTTCTACAGATGCACAACAAATTTAATGCCATAAGTGCACAGCCGAATATAAAACTTGGCGATAAATATTTGTCTTATAAGAGGCTAATGTTTCTTCTTAACACATCTTCGCTGTCGCGTCAAAGGACGAAATTTCAAAGAAGCTATTAAAATATGTCACAATACTGCAATAAAAACAATTCTCCGCATTCAGCTGTAATGTCCATAACAGCTTGTAATTTGTGTGAGTCTTTATTTATCATAATTTTCCCATTTAAGCGTGGCTACTCAGAAATCGCGACAAGCACTCCTGAATTCGCATTCGAGATGGATCGCATTGCTAGTAGTGATGGAAGGGCGAAGAAGTTATATACTTAAGATGTGATTCTTTAACTCGATTGCGAATATGATAACCGGTTCGCTTAAGCTTAGCTTTTGGCGATAAATTATTGTCCAATGCGCTATGTCAATAATAAATCTATTTTTACTCGATTTCCCTCTTTCTAATCGTACAATATTAACATATTAATTTTGGTATGAATTGTATATCAACGTGAAGTAGTAGTTACTTACATGGCAATGTACAATAATCTGTTGATTGTAGGTGAAGATACTTAGAATTCAATATTAGTTAAAAATGATACATTTTCACATACCATTAAAAATTTTAATATATATATATATACACATATACACATACACATACACATATATATATATATATATATGCATATTCATATATGTATATATGTATGTATATATTAGTGAATAATTTTCCATGACCTTATTTCCTATTACATTAATAATAGAATATTGTGTATTGATAATGATATCATACAATTTGCTTATACATGCGAGCATAAATGTTAAAATTTTGTTGAAATAATTGATTTGGTAAAAAAATTTCACTATTTTAAATTAGAGTAACGGAGTTATAAAGATTATTATTGAAAATAAAATTTCTAAATAATTCATAGCAAAAAAATCAATATCTATTAATATTTAATCAATAACTTTTATAAAAATTACCCATCAATTATAATTATAATTTAAATATAATTACTTTAATTTCATAATAGTTGTAAGATAAATTATAATCATTGATAAATAAGCAGTATACATTTTCAATTTATTATAAATCGTTTTAATATGGATTTGGAATAGAGAATTAGCGCACTCTAGATTAAATGAATATTATGTTATTATAATTATCCACGAAATATTTAAAACAGACAATATATAGCAAATATCATTATCAGATTATAAATTATTGTTTTTTGCAAAAACAAGATATAAAAGTAATAATAATTCAGTTAAAAAATATTCATAATGATGAACAATAAAGATTTCTTGATCAACACATCACTCGATGTTTGCATACAGATAATGAGATAATAATAATTTAATCTATTCTTAAATGATAATTCAATTATATTCCATTAGACATAAATAATTATATGCGTATGAATAGTTTTCCTGCTACATGTATTTAAAAATATTTATCATTCACGTTTTGATCAAATTCTATTTTTTTAATAAATAATTATAATAATTATAAATAATTAAAATATTTTTTATATAAGGTAATCTGTAAAAAGGTAAATTCCTAGATTCATTTATATACGAATAACTTATATTTAAACTGATAAAATATAATTAATCAAGTGTATTATAATTTTATATATTTTGAAAGCTTAAAATATGTAAATATGTAGTATACTTTACAAATTTAGCTCTAAAAGTGTAAGCAAGAATGTTTGTATATATTATATTATCGTTTATCTGTTACATCACACACTAAAACTTATACGGGGTTTTGAAAATAAGTTAAATAGCTGTGACAGCGAGAAGTTGTGAATTATCTGCAAGTACCGTAGAAAATATGAGGAAACAAAGGTTGTTAAGCATGTATATTTTTAGTAGTGCAGAATAATAGTTGTCATAGTGAGAAATGGCAGTGAAAACACTCTACTTTTCTAGCCTGATTTCAGCCGTAATTATGCTACTTAGAAATATATTACTACAAAATGTAATTTTTGAGTATTTTAATTAATATCTAATCACTTTTAATGTTCGCCAACTCCAGCGACCATTGAATAAAGTTCGTAAATTTATAGATGTCAGAGTAATACTTCATTCAAACTTTTTTACCAAGCACCATATAATCTACTTATTGAATAGTTTATCCAACCACTATTGCTTATATAATACCAGTATTTTTAGTGTGTTATCAGTGTTTTCTTAATTTTAGAGGTGAGATTTTCTTTGTTTAATTTGCTACAAAATAGAATCGAAATAAAACATAAGATCGGCTTTTGAAAAAAACCCTGAACTAATTCTTATATCCAATTTTCTTATTTCGACGTTTGTTTTTTACATATCCTTGTTTTTATTATGAACAGTTTTAGAAGTCAAATGCTTAACTTTATTAATTATAATAACTTATATATGTACGTATGGAGTGAATGTGTATGTATTAATATTATTATTTTGCATTAAGGTTCATTTTTGCTTAACTTTAATTGCAGAAGACATATTGAGTTAGCAATTTGAAGTAAAATTTTTATAATTATTATTTTTATAATAAAATCTAATTGTCTTGCCTTAAATGCTCCATCGAACATTTCTCTAATTCTTACTGTTTATTAGGAAATAAAAGAAATAGAGAAATATTTGTTACAGAGTTACAATTTTCATTCATTGAGTATCTATTTAAAAAAATAATCTAATTTTAGATTTTTTTTATCTAATTAAAAATAGACTAATTTTTAATTATCAATGCGTGTATACAAATAAATTATATTATTTATTTAATCAAAATTTTGACAGAGATACTTATATAACGTGAATGATGTTGATTTTTGAGTTTTTGTAGAAGAATTATTTAATACTTTCATAAAATCGAAGCTCGCATTTAAAAACTTATAGATATGATTTACTAGTTGAAAATACAAGGAGAAAAGTCTATAGAAACATTAAACATATTTAATGGGACGGTAACAATAATAAAATTGGTCGGAACTCCACCCTATCGATTGACCTACGTCTTCGATTATTGAATCCATGTGCATTTACTAAAGCATACCTATGATAAAATATGTGTGTGTGTGTGCAAGTGCGATCTGAAGTTATGCAACTTAGGAGAAGTATTTCGAAGTCGAAATAATATCGTATCTGTCATCGCGTGTTGCACTGTCATTTTTAAAATAAATTATGAGAGATATAAAAATAGTGTACAGTATTAATAAGGAAAATTCATCTAGTTGACAAAATGAAGAAAACATAAAAGAAGACGTATGGTGAGTGAAAAAATATGAGAATAAAGGCGTAAGTGTGCAAATGATTTACAATTACAACTAATACAATATACTCCATAGTTGACTTATTCATCTAAATTCCTCAGTAGATGCTTGAGAAACTCGATATCTGAAGCTGCACGAATACACGACTTAAGAAGTACTTGTCGTACATAGCATTAGAATAGTAATTATAAGGTTAATCGAAGAATATGTATTAAATTCAATGTATTGCTTTGTTAATTGACCGTTTTGTAAAATTTATATACAAAAAGTCTATTTGATTAGTCATGAAAAAAAAATTAAGCTGAGACATAGAGAAATGATCGTACGTAGAATAAGAAGACAAATCATTCAAATTGTAGTAAATTAATTGGTAGAAAATGTTTGCTCAATTAGAAAAAATATAAATATTTCTGAAAAAATTCACGGTTAGCAGACATTTATAAATGACCAACAATAATGAGTATTAAAACGTTTTCAATAGGAAATCATAAATTTAAAAACCATTGTACATCGATATTACAATGCAACTTTAAGTATTATAAAAGCGATTATTACTTTAATTATTTAATTTAAGTCTGAAGTTAATATGAGAATTTGAACTTTTGTTTGATCTGTAGTGTAGTTAATCCGTTACAATATTATTATCTAGTAAGTTGCCGAATGGATTGAATATTTAAACATTGCACATGAAAGAATATCGTAACCGTCTGCATTAAGGAATTGAGAAAACGTAAACAATGAGACGAATTTGTGGGGCAAAGATCGATTCAGTAATAGCTTAAGCTAATTGTCAATGCTACAATCGCTGGCACTTTAAAGACGAGCCATACACCCGATCTCGACCTAACGTACGTGTAAAGGCACACTCGGCATTGATGTGCAGCGTGTGTGCAAACGTTTGTGTAGGTATGGGTAGGCGCGCATGAGGTACTATGCATATCATTGTGCGGAGTATCCTGGAATTCGCGGGCGCGAGGAGAATTGCACACGAGACGAACCCTTTGCTCTAACCTGTATCGAGCATAACGTGTACTCTTTGTTACATTTAGGACGCTCCGTTGCTGCTATCATTTTTTTCACTGCTATTTTTTTCTGTGTTCAATAGGTTGCGCGATTATGTAGCATCCTATGTATTATCCCGAACAATTACTCACTTCATGTTTTCGATGTATGAATAAATTATTGTTACGGGACATTAATTATTATTCTATTAGCTTGCGATTATAATTCCTTTTTATTATGCGTCTTACTTTACTATCTTTTACCTCGCATCACATATCGGAGACCTTTTAAAATTTATTAAATTATTTCCACTTCTCCTTTAATTATTTTAATAATAATAATAATAATCATCATCATCATTATTACCACTGTTATTACTGTTAAGTGTCGTGGCAGAATTCAAGCACGTGTATGCACGAGCTCGATATTTTTATTAATCACATTTATCGAATTATGAAATAAATATTTACATTGATTGACATTAAAAAGTACTAGTGTCGGTAAGAAGCGAGATATTTGAGCGTACGAGAAGCGCTGATCTGTTGTGTAAACGAATTACTGCTGAGAAGGCCTAGCAATCGAAATCATATGCCGCCTAACTCAAGACCGATGCGATTCTTATACGATCCCCCGAGGTGTTGTGGCTCACCCTCCTCGAATTTGTCATCTATAACCAACCCCCGGAGGACGTTCATCGGATCTGTTCGAACTTAGCCATCGTCCACTTAATCTCCGCCGAAAAATCGCTACTTTTCGTTTCATGTCAAGGCCGTCCGTAACGCTCGATCGCTCGTACCTTCCGTGCAAGTGGATTGGAGTTGAAATGGTGGTGAAGTGTACAAGGAGGGAGACTTGGTGAAACTATCGTTAGGTGAAAGCACGGATAATCGTTACGGGGTGGGGCGAAGGAGGAGGCGGGATCCTTTATTGTTCAGCGTACTAGAATCAACGGCACGTGCTGCAGCACAGACTTAGAATGAATGTTTTAGAGGAATCTTGGTGATACAGCGGTCGAAATGACTTGCAGTGTTGATGAAAATTGATGGAAGGGTATCTGGAGATTGTTTCATCTTTAAGCAAATAGCAGGCAATTTAAAATTTGCCGACAACGGAAATGTACTCATTGATAAATTGGTTCTTGAACATGTAATATATTGTTACAAAAGTCGAATGTATCATTTATCTACACAATGCCAATTAGTAAAGATTATGCACATATTAATATAGATATTACTATTGCAGAAATTTGTATGAATTTGAAGACAGTTCATGAAATTGAATAAATTATAAAAGCTTACTTCATAATTGCGCGAGGGAAAGTATTTTTAAGCGATAATCCGATGAAACAACAACATTAATCTGCGAGTTTCTGTATCATATTTTTTTTATACAAAAATAATTTTATTATGTATATAAATAAATGACCTCTAATTTTAATTTATGATATTTTATTCATTTCGTCATATCTTCGGGTCACTTTTAGAAACAATTACAGCTTCTTAAATAGCTTACAAACGTTGAATATAATGTCTATACAAAGATGCATATACAAATAATATAAATAATATAAAACTAACTTCCAATTCAAGCTGAATGCTAATCAAACTAATAATTTCAATTTATTGAATATAATTATACTTAAATGTCAATATAAAAGACATAATTGTGATATCAATTTTCGTATACAAATTTGGTTCTGAAATACGGATAAATATTGGTATAGTTACCTTGATAAGAATCAATGTAAGTTTCATCATTTTAAATCAAGAGATTACTTTATATTAATGGAATAATTTTTATACCGTAAAAGTTTACGATCAATTACAACATGATATAAATATAGATTTATTGTTAAATTACAACTGCAATTTAAATGGCACTTACTTAAGTAAACATGTAATTAATACAAATAAAAATTTTATTTTCTTACCTCAATTATATCGTTAAAACCTAAAAAATTGTTCATTTATAATTAATAAAAACCTCTTTAATGGTAAATGCTAAGCTGAATTTAAAAGAATTTTTCAGTTAATCGTTAAATTTAAAAATTTTTTTTAATTGATACGAATGTTATAGACTATAAATATTATACCAAAAAAATTAACTTTTTGATTGTAAATTGTAATGAATTAGTATACATAGGAATTTATTTCGATACATGATTCTAAATATGTCATCAAGCTAACTACAGTCTAATTTTTATTAAAACTTAAAAAGAAAGAAGAAAAAAAGAATTAAACTTACATTATTAATAATGAATCTTGTAAATACATTAACATTAATAGCTATAATAATATTTGTTATAATCATCTCGTTGCCCTGGTATATAATTAAACTTTAAGAAATTCCAAAAAATTAAATTTTTCAATAATTTTATTTTATTTTCTTCACTGCTCATTTTTATTTTTTTATTGAAATATTTCATAACATTTATGCTTTATACCATAAGCAGGGAATTATTTAGTTTTATACAACATTTAAATATGAATATATGTGATTGATTTATAGATAAAAACTTTTCAAATTATTTTAAGATTTTATTTTAATGATATATTTTTGCGCAGCAATTAGGCTAGTGATGTTATATAAAAATGTAATTTAAGGATAACGAATGGATAATTATCTTAAGGCACGGTGATTTTAATGAATCTTACCTAAACTCGTAGTGTTTCAATTATTTTGAGCTTGAAGATGAACAAGCTGTTTGCTTAGTTTAATCATGCAAAGTTAAGTGGAAATTCTTGAATTTCTAATTGAGTGAATCAGCGATAGAGAACGGAGGTAATCCTGAAGAAATAAATAATTTTCATAGCCTTAAAAGGGTAAAGATGAAATAAATCAATGATAGAAAAAATTGAATTCATAAATTTTTTGTAATTATCATCTAAATACTATTATCGTGTATATTTATATATTACACCTTTTAGTTTAACGTTTGAGCGGCCAAAAATAATTATTTACATTTTCACAAATGTCTGATTTTAACTTTTATGTAAGTTATTTATTCGTATTTAATCATGATACATATTCATTGGCTGATGATTATGATTTAATAAATTTTATATCCTTATAATTTAAATATCGATTTAATTACAAAATGTCTTTTAATAATTAATTTTTTAAGTAAGGATACAAAATAATATTATTTTTATAAATAATGATATTAATTAACCATAATTGTGTTTCTTAATCAATTCGAAAAATATAATTCTTAGTATTATAATTAATTCTCAATCACAAATGGAATATATAACACACACACACACACACACACATATGTAAAAATTTTTGGTAAAAATGGCGCGTATATCTATTATTGAATTGGCAAAAGGAATCCAATTCTTATTTTTTTTAAATGTTGTTTAAGTTTATATTTTTTGAAAAAATTGTCACGATAAATTTGTAATCGTCATTTGTATACAAAAAAAATTTCGTTTCAGCTGTTTGATATATTAAAACTAAAATTACAAATAAAATTCTGTAGGAACTGTCGACAGTAATTTTTAACAGAAATAAAAAAAATTTTTTTTTAAATTCTTAGTCGTTAAATTTCATTTATAAAAGGTAGATTCTGCGCTCCAATGGTATAATAAACAATTTTAATTTTACATAATATTTGCTTGCAGATAATGTAAAAATTAGAATTTTAATATTACACATCGACAAGAAAAGTTTTTCATGATTAACTTTTTTAATAATAAATTTTATTAAATAGAATTTCTGATTTTAAGTAACATAATATTTCAGGACATGCGAAGCTCTAGACGTGAAAAAATTGCACAAAAATAATTACAATGATGATTAATTTTACAAGCGGTTATTTACGGTTTAAATAAAATATGAAATTCCCCTCTTGATGAGCCCACGTTCATTGGCCATTAAGGATTTTCAAAATTCTACATTGGTAGACACGCATTGCAGAAAATTCGTCCCTATTCCTTTAAATGGAGAAGGTAGGCTCGAATCTCGGGGAACATGGAGGAAGAAACGAGTGATAGGGTCATCCACAGGTAAAAGGTCCACGTCGCTCGAAAATGAAGGAAGCTCGCAACTCGGTCTTAGATTCTCGAGGTCGCAAGGACGCGCTAATGTCGAATGATCAGCGACGGGGATCGATTGTTGCGATGCGAACGAAGAAGACGAAGACGACAAGCTCGCAGCTACAAAGCCGTCGATAGCGTTGCGTAAGCTGCGGAAAAAGAGCCGTGCATTGCGCAATTAAGACGCGACGAGGCGTGATTTTAGCGGCTCGAGGCGAGCCAGGAATGCCACCCGATAAGTCGCTAATTAATTAGGATGGAGAGGTCGATTGTGTGATTGTGCCTTTCTGTCTTATCGGCCTTTATCGCAACTTAATGCCGATGATTCCGTGCTTATTCATCACGGATGCGTCTTCTATTCTCAAGCGGATGTGATCTTGGTCTTCCATCAAGATTTACCTTCGCACTTAGCTTTATGAATATTCGACCGAGAAATTTCCCTGCCTCAAGGTACATAAAACTGCCGCTTTAACCTTTTAAACCTTTTCTTTGCACCTTTTTTATTTATTTTATTTATTCTTTATTGCTTTTGTTTTACCTACTTTGTGCATCAATTGGCAATAACAGAGAACGGTGATAAAAGTACAGCTTGCACATAGTACATTTTAATATATATTTCCAATAATGCTATTCACACGTTATCAGTCACAGAGAATCAATATGTTACGCTGATTTACATACAAAGAGAGTGTGCTAAAAGCCCGTTAAATTATAGTGAAAGTCCAGACGTTCGCGTATTATAATAGATGTACTACAAATTTGTTGGAAGTAAAAATGTGTATTAGAGTGTGACAAAGGCTTTTTTGCAGTAAAAATTAGACACAATAGTTAACAAAGCTCAGTCCTTCTTAAAATGCACAGTTGCGAGTATGAGGCAATTGTGTCAAAGATAATCGACGAGTTCATCGTACGGTTAAAAACTTTATATGTTAAGGGGGTAAAATTTATTTGAATAGAATTATTGAATTGAAGGAAAGTAGCGAGCGCTCGATCGGTTGAATAATTATATTGAGTTGAAGCAAGCACCTGATGATTCAAGGCAGTTTCGGTAATTAAACTCTATGTGGGAGAATCAAAGTCACGTGTGGGTATTTCGTTCCTGAAACCGCCCATATGGATGAAGAGCAGTCTTGGCTCTCGCTCTCCGTGATTAATCTTTATAGAGTGTAAGAGAGGCTAGAGAAGGCAAAAAGCTTAGGCTTGGTAAAATCTAGTTCGCGGTACGAGGCTCGACAGGCCTGAAAATATAGCTCTCCGATCCGAGGTGTATTACTTCACAGCAGGTCGGGCGCACAGACACGAGCTCGTAAGGGCGAATGCACGTGTGCATCGGCAGCTCACGAGGTCTCTCTCTCTCACTCTCTCTCTTTTCCTTCATCCCCCCCTCTCTCTCTCACTCTCTCTCTTTTCCTTCATCCCCCCCCTCTCTCTCTCTCTCGTATTCTCGATTTTTTACGACAAGCTAGATTCGACAACGCCTGTGACGGAGGTATGTGTAGTAGGTGTGCATCTTGCTCGGGGTTACTTTTACATCAGAGTCTCTTCGTTGTTTCCAATCCCTCTCTCACTTCTCGCTCTCTCTCTCTCTCTCTCTCTCTCTCTCTCTCTCTCTCTCTCCTTCTCGATGTCGCTGACTATTCTCATAATTCTTCGCTAGGAGTAAACACGCGCGCGTTATCGTGAGGCAAATGCATTTCACTGAGGGGCTTAAGTGGGGCAAAAGGAGGGAAGGCGATGCGCTGTATACTTTCCGCAAGCTTTTCGCGCCTCGCTTCGTCTCTTTCGTGGATCTTTTCTTCTTTGCCACGTTGAGCAATTCGCTTATTGGTAAAAATGTGTAGGTGGATTTGGATTACATGGACGGCTCATGTATTTGATGTATTTGATTGATGTAACGAGGAGAGTTTTTTCAATCGAAAATCTAAAACTATCGTTTCGAGCTATGATGTGTATTGCAATGATCTTGTAAATAAACGATGTTCGAGAAGGTGGACTTTAGAATGAACAAAACCAATTTGACAAAAAAATAAGAACATTAATAAATATCTTAGTTTATCATTCAACAAAAATATGAAATCACGTAAAAACACGCTCATGAATAAAAAAAGTATACAAACACATATATATTAAATATTTGACTAAAATTGAAAACCTTAGGTAAAATTAGATAATTGCTTGTGTTTGATTTTAATTTTTTTTTACAAACTGCAGTCTTATACCATAACATTAAAGATCACCGATTCAAACAAATTTCTAGTATATGTACACTACAATTAATATTAACTATAAAAGCATTTCTTTTTTTAAAACTTTGAAGAAGCAACTTATAGTAGATATATAATTTTTACAAAGTTTGTTTATTCTTTAAGTTTATTGCAATTGAGATAATAGTTCGATTTATTTTTGCGACAAGTGTTTACACGTTCTTAAATCTAGTTAAAACTTATCCTTAAATTATTATTTTTTCAAGTATGAATTGAATAATAATCTCTAATTGTATAATAAATTAAGGGAAGAGCAATGGGAATGTTTTTCTTAAAAAAACTTTAAGATTTAAGGAATTACTACACGTAAAATCTAGATATAGATATTATATGTAATCAGTAATGAATATTTGACGGAGAAATATCATAAATAATTAAAATATATTTAGGCTAATACATAAAGAAGATCTGCCACGAAGTTTCTATGTATCATATATCGTTTAAAACATATGAATCAAGTCGACCAAAGTTACAATAATTAATATTATTTATAGTACACATTATATAATATATATATATATATATATATATATATTAAATTTATGCCAATCAAAATTTCAAATATGAAAATTGAGTCTTGCTATTAATTATTATGAATTATTATAAATTATAAATTACTAGGATATATTTTGAAATATTTGTAATATTGAAGAAATGCTAGTACACTATTTGTAATTATAGACATTAGGATGAAAAAGTCTGGTTTTATTTAATAAAAATAAAAGATTAGTCGAGTTCCTACTTAATATGTTCATAATTACAGTTTCCGTGTATTAAAAAAATAATAAATTTTATCACAATAACAGTGCTTGTAACATTTGAATATGATTAATATAATTTGATGATTTGTCATGTCAAAATAGTAAATAATATAATAAAATAAGTATATAATGGTATGATTTAATTATGAAAAAATTTTTAACAGGATTTTTTAAATAGTTTTAAATTTTTATTTGATGTATAAAGTATTTCAAGGTAAAAATCTTTAAAATTTTAATTTTTCATCAAGATTATTTTCATGTGAACTAACATGTAGGATGTATGAATATATTGTCTTAGAAGATATTTCTTCGTATCATCAACGTTATATCTGTTTGTTTGCTACACGACTCTTTGTAAATGCATAAATGTACGGAAGATTGACATTTTCTATTAAAAATTTTGCATTAGAAACTACTTAATGACTAACATTAATTTTCATAAAATATAGTAATAACATGTTACATCTACCTTTGGACAAACAATTTTTTAATATACTTTAGCTGATTTATTAATGAAGGACAAAAATAAAAACGTATTCGTCAAAATAATTAATTTTCTTCAGTTTAGATTTTAAGGCCTGTTACATTCTTTGTATTTGTTATACTTGAACCCAAAAGAAAATAGTTATCAATAATTTTTACAGCGATTAGTAATTTTCAAAGCCCTTTTTGTATCTTGATATTGCAATATGTATCCATTTATATAGATGAAGGCAAATCACTCAAAAGCGATATAAACGCGACATGCATGTTCTCAAGCTTATTGCAGACGTATATATATAATTCTTATTCAAACATTGATTCTATTAATTAATCTAGCCAATCTCATATCCTTATCTTGAATGAGTTTTGTATCTTTTAAAGTTACTTCACGAAAGCTCAAGAGTTTATTAGCTGAATGTTATATTCTCAAATGAAATTAAATAAAAATGATTTTCTTTTCAAGTGAGAGGATTACTCTAGGATAATAAATAACAAAATTTTTTAAAGTAACCATTATAGTTTGTATTGATATGTATGTTAGAAAAATGGCATTTATAAAGCATCGGATGATAATAATCGATATGAAAAGAATTAGAGTTCATTCATCGAAGTTATTAGTCTAGTACTGGAGAGCTTTGAATATTGCGAAAGGTCGAGATAAACATTTTTCCGTACTGTACAACACAGCCGTTCTCTTTTCTTCATGGAAAATACACCATAAATCGTAAATCTCGATTTTCAATACAAAACTATTATCAAAACATTGCGGTTCACGAGGGTTTTGTCGAGCAAAAGCCTGATTCGCTTGGCTCGCGGGGAAAACGTTTACAACTATGAACTCCTCGTCGCATCCTTAATAGGATTATATATCGCGTAACACGCCCTTAACAGACAAAGGCAGACGTCGATCGCCGGACATCCCCGTGAATAGCGGGGGTGTAAGAAATTCGAGAAATTCTACGTATGGAGAGATCCTTAGAGGCCACGCGGTTAAGCCCTAAGGCCTCGCCGACTCCTTTGTCAGCGCAAAAGGCGCATCAAAGTGCATATTCACGCTCGAAGAGCGACTCCCGATCTTCTCTCCCCCGCGCCAAAGAGACAGTGCACAAGAGACAGAGACTGCTATAGAGACCACGAGCGGGAGGGAAGGAGGGAGACTGAGCGAGTGATTGAGGTTGGGGGGTCGGGGCGGGGGCGGGGGAGGCAGGGAGCGAAGTCGCTGCGAGGGACAGAGGGAGATCGCGGAGGTGCACCAGCGGGAAGGAGCATCGCGAGCCATCGGACCGCGCCAGGTATATATAAAGCGGTACGCGGCTGCTGGGCTTCGATTGTGAGAAAACATAGCGTTTGCGCGCATTTCGTTCTAACGGGCATTTTAAAAGCGATACACGGAAGAAACGCGATAACGCAGGATGAAGGCAGCACTGGTAAGCGAGACCGCCGGCCCTTTAAGGCTCCGGCCCTTGTGATACGCGCTACAGGAACAAGTGCGGACGGTCGAACACGCGAGTGCTCTGTTTAAATAACTCACTCCGTACCTTCTAATCAGTGCCCGTGGCCATTTCACCCTCGCATTGACGTTTCAATATTATTCTCGCGCGGATCGACGTTACGTCGCCGGACTGATGACGAGTCGCACGTGCCATCCGGTGGAGGCGCGTTTTTATTGCAAATCAACCCTTTTTCGCGTATTCTTTCTTACGCTAAGCTTTTTCAGAAAACCAAAACCTTTTTCATATTGATAATCGAAATATTAATCAGATTTTATTAAAAAATATATTTTGAGCTTTGGAAAACTATAGAGTCAATATTTAAACAACAAGTATCAATGATAATTTACAATACTTTGATTTAACTAATTATAACCTATTTTATTTAAATATTTTTCATTTAATATCTTGTTCATTTATCATCAATTTCTTAATATAAATTAGTAAAGCTATTTGCGATTTCTCGATGAAATGTTTAAATAAATATAAACTAGCTTTAAATACGATTATCAATAACTGTCGTTTTGCATTGGCATTGGCATACTATACGCTTAAATGAGAGATCCAAATTTTCGTATACAACATTAAATATTCTTTTTTAACGAATATTTTACAAATCTTCTTTATAAAAATAATATTTTGTATGAAAACTCTTTTCATTGTTTTAAAAATCAAATATTTATTGTTTTTAATATATTAGAAGACATAATTCATAATTTAGTTTATTTTATAATCAAATATAACAACAAATTTTATTTAATTTTTTAAAAAGTAAAACGTTAAATATATTTTTGTTAAAACATTTAATTAACGAGATTATTTTCACCCCACAACGTAGATACACTTTTTATCTCGTAGGTGAATTTTTAATATTTACATATTTTAAATCGAGATAAAATAAATTGTAAATATAAGAATAATTTGTGTAATGAAATAAATATTAATTTGCTATTCATTTTTATTATCTTCTCAATTCTCAATTCCTCAATATTTCACTTAAGTATTTATATTTAATCGGCAACAATAAAAGACTGAAAACGTTTAATTATAATCCATTTCAATAAACAGAAATTTATATTGACATAAGATTTTATCTAAATATTATAAAGCACTTTGATTCTTGAAACATGTGTTCAATCAAGACGTTACTTTATGAAAATATCTAATAATTTCAATAGTATTAGTAACTTACTAAAATTGGTGCTGATATTTTTATACATAATTAAAGTCATAATAACAAAATTCATTTGAAATTATAGAAAAATGATAGAAAAATAAAAGTATTTTTAACCCAACTTACAGAAATTTTTTAACATTTTAAAATATATTTACCGTGAAAATTTGCAAAAAACGAAATTAAGTGTAATTAATGGAGAGAAGATATAAGCAGAGTGAAGAGTAAAAACTTAACGATGAAATTGAATGTTGTGTGTACAGAAAGGGCCAATGAAATGAATTGAAATATCTACAGTGACTTTGTTAATTGAAAATTGATTATTTTATACAAAGCATTCGAAAGTATTTATATTGTATCTAATGGAATAAATGCGCACGTGTGCATCGTATAGCAAATTCGATCAATGTTCTCAGCGTTCCTTTGTTGCGGTTCGTAAAATTCAGAGGATCAGCAGACGCGTGCCCAGCATAGGCCAATAAATTAGTTAAAAGATTCATAATTACGGCAGGGTGGGCTGCTCTAATCCGGGGGGAAGCAGCCGTCGAGGCAATAGTAACGAGATTCCCGATTGGTCCACAGATAGCGGCGATGATGTTGTTGGCGTGCGCTCGATCGGCCCCGCAGGATCCCCAGAAGCAGGTGATACCGATCGTGAGCCAGACGCAGGAGGGTCCGAACCCCGACGGGTCGTACAAGTGGGCCTTCGAGAGTGGCAACGGCATTAAGGCGAACGAGGAGGGCCAGGTGAAGAACGCGGGCTCGGAGAACGCAGCGATGCAGGCCCAGGGCGGCTATAGCTACAAGGGCGACGACGGGGTCGACATCGCCCTCACCTACGTCGCCGACGAGAACGGCTTCCAGCCCCAGGGCGCCCACCTGCCCACCCCGCCCCCGATACCCGAGGCCATCCAGAGGGCGCTCGAGTGGAACGCCGCCCACCCGGAGCCCGAGGAGAAGAACAAGGTCTAGGCGCTCGGGGCACGCGGGGACTTGAGAGACTCGAAGGGGCGCGTCGTACTCGTGTGGCTCTCCTGATCGGCTACATCCGCGCGAAGAGCGACTTCGCTTTGATCATGCATTATAAAGATTATTCTGCGCATACGTATCATTCGTAATCCCTAGGCCCGATCTCACAGCCATGCTTGATTCATCTCTCTATCTTTCTTTCTCTCTCTCTCTCTCTCTCTCTCTCTCTCTCTCTCTCTCTCTCTCTTTATCTCTCTCTCTCTCTCTATGTACTTGGGATTTCAATGCGCTCGTGGATATTGCGATTCTCATGCGTTCACCGCTCGCACTCTTACGTCGCCGCGAGGCGTGTTCAAGAGAATGGAACTTGTGAAGTACAAGCACTTGAGATGAGCCATTGGAATTAAGGGTGAATGGATCGATTAATCTGGCGCTATGCGATTTGAACAGCGTGTATATTTCGACCTCGACGCTCGACGATTTTTCTCTACGGTGAATTAAACTATTAACAGCTCATCTCTTCACTTTCTTTATGTACCCAGTTTGATGACGCATATTTTTGTATATCAGTTGTAACAGCTATATTAAAACAAGTTTATTTTAAACAAAATTGTTGTCGATTCTTATTTAATAACTAAAGATCATTATTCGACCAATATAAAACATTATACATTCATCTCTGTTATTAGAGAACGTTTTCATTCAAAAAAATTTGTCTATCTATTGATTTTTTCCTTTTTCAAACTATTTAGAGTTAAAAAAATCGCTTCATTTGAAAAATTGAAATATTCAATAATACAACGCTCTATAATATAATATAATGTTTTCTACAATTATCTATTATTAAACAACATTCAGAAGATACATTCAGAAATTGAATGCTTTAGTCGTTTTTGGAAATCAAAAAAACATTCGAAGGCGATGCTTAGAAATAAATTCTCAATACTTAATAGAATTTTTTATTTATGCAACTTTAATTTGTCGACCAAACTTTAAAAATACGTATTATTAATGAAATAGTAGTAAGTATGCATATCACTGTATATTTTTAAACTACTGATGTATGGTAATAAAAAAGTGCAATAAATAATAAAATTGTCTTACCGTTCATAAAATGTTTTAGCTCACAATTAAGAACTAGTGAATTAAAAATTTGAACAAAATAACAAAGTATAAAACGGTAGCTCACTTTCTTTGAAAGGTTTATATCGTATGATTTAGCGTGTAATAATATTATTATCTATGCTATTATTATTATTATTTTTGTATGAAATAAATCGTTGCCTCCCAAGTGTTGCTGATTTATTACCTATTGCGACCCAAAGCTGACTCAAGACTTTCCATTTGCAGCATTGCATTCGCATCAATAGCATATGAACTTTTGACACCCTTAAATTTTTATTAATTTTATAGAATATTTTCGTCGCATTGATCAAAACATACTTAAATTCAATAATTTTTTTTGCATTATTCCCATAATATAATTCGGTAATTCAATAAATGCATACATTAATATAGGTTCGGAATATCAACTTAATTCAATATAAGCAAATATTTAACAGCATAGTATTTTTATTAGTATAAATAAATATATTTGTCATATCTGTGTATGAATAATTATTTTAGCGATACATATTTTATGTTAAGTTTCTTAAAGTAAAATATATTTGTTTATTAACTTTAATTGAAATAATGTTTAGTATACAATTAAAATGAGTAGTTTACTTAAATTGTACATTTAATTTTTTTATTCTTGTTTCAATCGAGATGAAATCTTTCTAAATCTTTCTAAATAATTGAAATACATCAATGTAATGAATACAAAATTTTAATTACATATAAATGAGTCGTTAATTTAATATGCATTAAAATTCTTAGTGAAAATATCCCTTTTTAATTCTCTTTAGCTTTTAAGTATACTTGTAAATATCTACACTTTTTAATTGATTAATGAAATATTTATTAATATGACTTATAGATTTGTTTTATTTAAGTTAAATGATAAATATTCCATGTGTGTATGACTATGTTAGATATTAATTTTGGCAAAAAATATCTATTTCTAATTGTAATTTTTATTTTTAAATAATTTTTTCAATTAAACATAAAACTTTTTTTTTATTTAACAAAAATCTTGAAATCGTTTATATTTGAGTTGATAAGTGAGTTATATTAAATTTAAAAGCGTCATTGAATTAACCATTTCAGTTGTAAGATAATATTTTCTATCATTATTAAGATAAAGGTGATGATTGATGTTGCAATATTTATTTATATTGATTAGCAAGTGCTTTAAGTTTACAAATGATTATTACATCACATTTTAATAGTTAAAAAATTAATGATGACCTACCTATAAATTTGTTATTTAGACATATTTATGATTTTGTCAAATATGCTTGTGTGCAGGATGTATGCATGAATATAAAATTTATTATATTATCAATGAAAAATATCGTTATTATTATTATTAAATGACGAAGTTATCGAATAGATTAATAAATACTTACCTCTAACCGCAGTCTTATGACACAATTATTAAAGATTTCTGGGAAAAACTTTTTAAAAATACATATTTTGAAGGTACTATTAAATGCTCTTGGAATAAATTAGAGTGTAAAATTGTGAGTGAAGTGACACATAGTATGATAATAAAAATGCTAATGTTAATTTAGAAAAACTGTATTTGGTTCAAATGAAGAAAACACTAAGCATTTCATTATTTGAGTTCATGTCCTCGCTTTCGTTTTCTGTATAAGTCTAAATTACTTATTTTAATGACCTATCAGTTGCCTCGGTTACTCCGTCGTTTAACGTAAAGCTGACAATCGGAATGTCTAAGGAATAAAGGAGAATTCATAACTTAATATCATCTTTCTTAGCCCCAGCGAATGAAAAAATCGAATTTCTTTTCCTTCTACAATACGCCAAGACAATTTACGGTACTCAACTATGATAACTACAACACTTCGAAATTGTGAAAAGCCGTGTACATCATATTTAATGTAATTGATGTTTTCATTAATAAAATCGGTATAGAACGAAAGAAGCAGATAGGAAATCGTTTCGTTCAGTAAACATTGTGTTTCTTTTATCTGGATTTAAAGTTGTGCTTTTGGCGCTTGGTAACTAGGTACCACCTAAAACAAAATAAAAAAATGTAGGTTTAATTTTTTTTTAATTCTTAAAATCTTGTTTAAGGGTGCAGCAGAAAATAAATATGTTAGTTTTGATTAATTAAGCGATACCAATTTTTTTTGAAAATTAATGTACTTAAAATAAGTTCTTTGCGAAGAGGATGATTAAATGAAATCCTCGATGAACTGATTCGCTGTTGAATTCGAATAAGATATTTGATATTTGTCACGATTGACAAAAAAATGTTAACAATTCGGACTGAAGTTGAAAACTTTTCCCGAGCACCTCTTAAATTGTTCAAGGAAGAAAAGAAGAAAATTAACAAAGAAGAAGAAGAAGAAGAAGAAGAAGAAGAAGAAGAAGAAGAAGAAGTAGTAGTAGTAAAGTAGCACGCATGAGCGACAAAGCAGTCTCTATGCTGACAGAGATTCGATGTTTTCGGTAACACCTGTCGAGGTGCGTAGAAGATGTATCGATTGCAACAAAAGCCGGGGGGACTCATAATGCCAGCAGAGTTCGATTTAACGGCGTGATAAATCACCTGTATGACGCTGTTCATTTCGTGGAGCGGCTCCTTCAACACGTCCTCCTCTGTGCTATGGGATGGCTCGGTGCAATACTCCTGACCGCAGATCTCGCACGCCTCGAAGTCTGGCTTTATGGAGTTTCGCAGCTTCTGCGCACACGAGGCTATGTATGAATGCGCGGTTACGAGAAGTGCACGAGCGGGCTTTCATATCCAGGACCTACGTCGCTCGTGGGCTTTTCGTTACGACCGCGGACCTCGGATAATCAGTCCAGCTATGGCCGATAATGTATCGGTGGGTTCACTTACTTCGCTGAAGGTGGCCCCGTCTGCCTGGACGAAGACGTAAATGGCGAAGGCCGGAATGCAAACGAGGGAGAGCGATGCGATACCCCAGCCGACGGCTTCCGCCCACCATGGGTACCTGTATTTGCCATCTGACTTCATATAGTGCGGCGGCTCGTAATCTATCAAGCTGAAAACCCACACGGCCTGCGAATACGTAATGCGTGGATTATTTTCGACGCCTCTATGCCCTTTTGAAGAACGGACCCATCGACTTCCCGACTATACATTCACCATTGAAGTCACTTTATGCCCTAAAACTCAACTCACATGCTTCGTATTTCAACACTACGTATGATATTGGCCCGTTACGATTACTTTTATCATAATAGAATCAATGCCACGCATATAGATGCGTATATTTAAAGCTATTAAAGCGATAAATTGAATCAATTGATCGATTCGGTAAGGTCATTGGACACACACATACACTTAAGATACATATTCATAAGCATATAAACATATATATGCATATTACTATAAATTATCGTGGAAATTATTTAAAATACCATGTTGAAAAAGATTTATCAAATTTTTATTTCATTTGGATAATGAATCGCACAAAATTCTGGATAATATGATTGAAAATATGTTATAACGTAAGCTAAGGTTAAATCTATTTATATTAAAAATTACTTAAATAATACTGTTTAATAATACTCTTACATTACCTAGAAGCATTGCCCAAGCAATTAAAGCTCCTCTCTTGTCAATTATTAATGATGATATTAGGGTCTTAATTTAATAAAAATAAATAAATTATAAAAGCAGAAGTAATGGCAAAGAATGCTCGACAACACATCATCATTGGTAACGTGTGCGGAAACATTGACATCGTGGTTTCATTGAGCTTATCCGAGAGTCATACGATGTTTGTGCATCGTTACTTAAAATACAAAATATAAAATTTTCCTCTTATGAAATGATGCTGGCTACGTTCATTTTCACCGATGTCGCACAATATTACAAATATTGACAAACAGCTGAAAGCAAGAAGATTTGTAAAACGACTTTTGATACATCGACGAAAAATAACAATATCGAAGCGCGAGTTAAATTGGCGTGTTTGGCAATAGGATATACGCGAAATTATTAGTCCCGGCTTTCCATTCTCATCTCGTGCGGTCATCTAACGCATGATGGGCGAGCATCTAAAATGTATTTATTGTCTAGATGGAGAATAGTCAGAAATCATAATTGCAAGATCAGGATGACGTTCTGTCTTGCATGTATGCCTTAAACACGTAGCATGGGACGCGATTAATTAACGGACGCCATTGTGCAATACCTAATTTCCCGGCGGGCGCTCTCTTTATCATGAATTAGGAACTAATTATAGGGTGTCGAATGAATTATATTATTCTTCCCAGATTCAGAGCCAAGCTTTTTACGGTGGTTTTGTCACGGCCATTTGATTTAAAAGCATTTTTATAATATCTGCTCTTCTATTTATAATGTCAGTCGATTACGACGATCAAGTTTATATATGATGGCACCATTTTTTCAATTTCTTTTTAAAGTCAAAACAATCTTGACAAGCATAATTTTACACAATTTTCAAAAATACTAGACTCGTTGAAAACTGATAGAAAAAATTATTTTTCAGCTCGTCATTTATTTTATATGCAATATAATTAAACGATTTTAATAAAAATCTTTTTTTATAATCAATTAATATATTTTATCTGATTAATTAATATATTTGACATTGTATGGATACATTTAGAATTTTATTATTAACAAAAATAAAAATTTGATCTTAAATTATAAGTTCTATCTCTAGTTAATTGTAAATATTCAAGTAAAATATGCTTTTGATAATTATTAATTATCAGTGTTTTCATCTCAACCTAAAGAAGTGAAGCTCTATTTCATTTGGCTTAGAAGCTGTACATCCAATTCTTTTTAACTTTTTTTTATAATAAATGATCCATAGCATACCATAATGAGGAGAGGAGCGGCGACCAACCAGCAGAAACGAAAATATATCGAAGGTACGCGTCCCGTCATTTCTTTTACATTACTGCATAATCGACGCACGCCATAAAACCATGAAATGGCGATTACTTCAAAAAATGCCAGGAACATAATAGATATTGAGGCTGCGTAGTGGTCTATCAGTTGGAAGAAAAAAATACCACCCTGAAACAATAACAACCCCGACAGTCATCTTCTATTAAATAATAAATTTCAACGTTTTGATTTAAAAAAATAGTTACAATTAAGTACACCTCGTTAATCATATATACTATTATTAATTCTATTTTCCTACTTATATCGGACAATGTGAAAAAACTTTGTCTATTTAATCTTTATCAATATTAAGAATTATGTGTAAAGTGATACTAGGTATTTAAAATGAGATATTCATATTTATGGATTGATTTGCATACAAATTGTGTAATTTGAAAATTTCGTGTTGCATATGAGTTTAATAATATTAGTATAGTCTTAGTAATTAACATTGCTTTAATCTAGAAAATTCCTAAGAATCAATTAATATTAATCATTGTTTTTAGGTACATTTCGTATTAATATTTTCAACTTACTGAAATATTTAGTTTAATTATTCTATTGTTATTACAAGCTATGATATTCATATTTTTTCAATAATATACAAAAATTACTTTTTTTTTTAAATACAAATACAAGATAATCATATATTTATTGTATTTTACGCAATTTTACATCTTTCTTTTTTTAATATAATTGAATGCATTCTTCGAGCGACCTCGTAGCTACAAGTTATTAATTAATAAATTTTAACTATCTCTTGTAATAATCATACCGTACCTGAGTTATATTAGGCAAGCCGAATAGAAACGATACTATACACACTAGAAGAACCAACATTTCATGACAGAGTAAGTGCTTCTTCACCCATTTAGGAAATCCGTCCTGTATAGACGTCACTACGACTTCGACAATGGCAAACTACAAGAAAAAAATACAAAAATTGAATCTGTATTAAGAAATGATTATTTAATTAACTGGTCTAATGGGATAAAAAAGGAATGCTGACCTGACTGTTAAGGGACAAGCAGACCAGCATAAAGAAGAAGAGCATTGCCCACATCTGTGGCCATGGCATTTTCGCCAAAGCCTGTGGATATACCACGAAGACCAGACCGGGTCCTTAAACGGAAGTTATACGTTATCTATAAAGCATCGGGAGAAGCAGATCTGTGGATAACATCGATAAAACTCGATGAGCATCACTGTCGCCAAGACACGGCCTTTATTCGCGCGTGGCTCTAATGTTTACCAGCCATTTTTTCTTCTCAATTATCTTGGTAATAGTGTAAATAATTTGATAAATTTTAAATGGAAAAATTTAAGATGCTCTGGTTGTATTTATGTCTGTGCAAACTTTTACGCATTATCTTATTTATCACAAAATATCGACTATACCTCGTCACGTTTTTCTAAATCTTAGTACTACACTTAGTAGAAAAAACGTTTGAAAGTATTTCTTTTCTTTTTTAATTTAGAGCTAATGATTATGTTCTCCTTAAATTACTATGTGACACATATATAAATTAAGTCATAGCCATTCTTTGCTAAATCATACGTTAAATTTTATCTATATCAATACTATTCCAAGGAGTTATAAAAAGTTACTCTATAACATTAAGATTTACATTTAATAACTACATATTCTCAGCTATTACGGTATTTTTAATTAATTACGTTATAAAATATGCTACATTGATAATTATTTTAATGTTTTTGAAATCGCATAATAAAAGTAATTAAATAAAAAACTCTAAGCCATTGTCTTAATATCATCTTATGCTGGAAATAATTGGATCTACACGTCGCAAATCCCATCTATCGCATTTCCCATCTATTGCACAAGTATCATATCAAATTCGAACGTACCATCGCTCAGAACTTCCGGAACAGTCATGTTCTGTTCAACGGCAATGTTCCCTATCGTCGCAAATGCGAATATGCCCACCAGAAGGCAACTGCATGCATTGATTAGTGAAACAGCCACAGTGTCGATGAGAATGTTGTTGTGGAATTTATTGTAGCTGGCGAAGCAAATCATCGAGCCGAAGGCGATGCCCACTGAATTGAATATCTGCGCCGCTGCGTTCACCCAAACCTAAAAGCATGATTTAATTAATTACTCACTCTACGAGTGAATTTTAAACAACTATTTAGTTATAATAAAATTAAGTGGAAGAGCCTGTTGAGAAAGTGAAGAAAGAGGCGTATCGTTTTGCTTAGACAATTGAAATGAGACTCCGTTGGAGTAACTAAGTTGGATTCTGAAATTCGATATTAATAATATAATCGATAAAAACAGCATTGTATAATAATTCCTTATATAGTTTGAATAGAAACAAGATCTCTTGAACAGTTAAGTATAACATTGAAATGTAGAATTTCTGCGTTATTATATGTTACTTTATCGAAAGCAATCACTAACTTCCTGCTCCTCGTTCAAAGCTCGTGTAAATTAAGAAAGAAGATAAAAAAAAAATTTAACAAATCACATGCTTTCTGCTCATTGGTTCGATTAAATCGAAAAGCGAATAACTACGCGCAATTTGTACTTTCAGCAGGTGTAATACGTCATGAAATGACAACGTATATTTACAGCTCGACCTCTATTGAAGTATAGTTCGAGATCAGCAATATTGTGCAGAGTTTAACGAGATAATAGCGCGTCACAAATCAGCGACATCATGCTTTCCATGTGATAAGCAGGATCCTATGAATGCAACTCATGCAAGATACACGTAGTAGAGCTGTTTTTACAATTATTTTTCTTTTGTCACCATTGAATCTTTTGCCGAGATAGACTATTGATACAACATCAACAAGATACTTTTATTAAAAAGCAATGTTAAAAATGTGTGGCTGTTTCATTTCTTGTTTATTTTCTGCTATGGTACAATGTTTACAGAGAGGTTTTTTTAAATTATACAGTACCATGTAAATTAGTATTACTAGACTAATAGATAATATGCTCTTAATTATTTATAATAACAAACAAACAAATTGTACCTGTTAATATAACTTAATGCAATATTTGTAAAGTAAAACTATGTATGTATGAACTATAAGATTTGATAATTTTGATAATTGCGAGATTTTTACAATGTTCTTGAAATGAAAACGAAAGTCGTGCTCGTCACACTTTATATAGTAGAAACTTAAATTAATTAATAGATCTGACATTTCATTATTACTAAAAGAATTAAGAATGTATGTATAAATAAAGGAAAAAAAAGAAAAACATCGTAGACGCAGAGTAATGAATATAAGCGGCTTAATTTTCATATATTCGAAAGTATTCCGGAGATGAATATTCATTTGGCGGTCGTGTTATTAACGTATGAAGAAGCCCAAGCAAAAAAAAGAAGGCAATTATAGTAACAACATCGTTGCAATTCGTTGCACGTTTACTTTACCTTGGCGTCTTTAAGTAGTTGCCAATCTGGCCGAAAGAAGAATTGCAGACCCTTATCGGCGCCTTCGAGGGTGAGGGACCGGGTGAGAAAGATGAATATTAATAGGAATGGGAGAGTCGCCGTGAGGTACCTGACGCGCGCCGACGACTTTATGGACTTCCATATGGAGAAGTAAACAATTACCCAGGCGGTTATCAGGCAGGCTGCGAGTTCCCACCTCAACATCCCCGGCTCCTCGATCCCGGAGCTTATCTGGAGCACTTTGTTACTAAACGGGGCAATAACAACGAAGCGCTCGGTTATTTATCATCGAATTCCAACTGCCCGTCCATTTCGTCGACTGATTATAATTATTTTGCTTGCATTTGTTTGGCACACGATACACATGATAGATGGACGGTTGATGAAGTTAAAGAGAAAAAAAAGACGGCGATGCGGACGAGCGGGTAATTGAGCAAGGGACCAAGGACTAGGGTAATAATAAAGAGATCGAGTGAAAGGTGCAGAGAACGATAGGCGGCAGAGCGGCGGGCGAAGGGCGGGGGGGGGGGAGAGAGGTGCCTTGATTAGTCATAACGGACCGATACTCGTTGGCAAGAGGATCGGATATGCAGATCGCTCAAATTTCATAGGGCAATGTTATTTGCACATGTCTTTGGCTCGCTAATGTGTAATTTTTGTTTCAATGTTTACTCGAAAAACTCAGCGGACGGTATTTTGGGATGCTTCGGTCGAGTGTTGTTAATCATGACGTCGGCAGACCAGCAGTCCGGGGAGTTCCACTTGTTTCGACATCTCGACCACGGCTGTATCGGTTTGCAGCCCGTGAAGAAGTAGTATATCGCATAGGCTATTATGACGTTGTGGTAGGTGGACATCAGGAACGATATGACGACCGACGATAGGCCAGCCCCTGCGCACGCAAAAAGTGAACGAGTAATCAGAAAATTGCTAGTGTAAAAGGTCGGCCCTACTTTTTCAATTGCTGTTTTTAATCGGGAGTTCGCGTCGCCCTGGCATTGACGATCAATGCAATGTTAATGCATCTATTAATTGTCTCGCTATCTATTAATTATTTAGTTACGTGCTCCTTCTTTTTATCCATATAAGCATTATTACACAACGAGACTACGGATTTTTGTTGTTGTTGTTGTAATCTTTCAATAAAGAATTGAATATTTGCGCACATATGTATCTGCAATAAAGGGTTTTTTTATACTTCGGTACACGCTTTCTTCAAGTCTTCCATTCGTTCAAGAAATAATGGTCGAAAGTATGGCATGCCAGGCAATCATTTTGATCATCTTTTATAAATGAAAACTATCGTCGCAATAAATCACTTGACGTGTCTGAGAATATCTCGGAGAATAAAATATCTGGGAATCACCTTTGAACAAAGGACATATCTGCCCGAGAGCACCGATAGGTCCACGACGCGTGAACTGCCCGATGCTGAGCTCCATGTACAGAAGCGGCACCCCACACACGATGAGTATTAAAAAGTAAGGTATCAGAAATACACCTGAAAAGTAAAAAGAAACATTACGGCCAGCTGCTAAATCATTATTATTCGGCTTAGAAAACGAAGCGCAAAAAAAAGATTTCTTCGTTCTTGCGATACACTCATCACGCTAAAGGATGCTGATAAAGATAAGATGTCCAATGCCGTGACAATTTCAATATTTGTCGTCGCCACAGTACATTTATCTGTATTAGTAGAGTAACCCAGATAAAGCTTGTTTGCTTATTCCGTCATACCCGACACTATACTGCCATTACACCCGCAAATCAACGCGATTGACTTTTGAATTAATTTGTCACTGTTAAGACTTTTCAGCTTCTTGTCATTTCTGCTTACTTTAAACGTCGATTGAATCGAATAGTCGCCAATCATCAATGAATTGTTTTATTACGATTTGCTTCTTGTGCTATATATAATAATTGCTTCGTTCAAATTAAATTCACTAATAATTTAAATTTATCATTAATTTTAAATATGCGTTTACAGCTGAAGGCTGTCGTAATATATTTTGGTAGGAGTCAAAGAAAAAGATAATAAACGTTTTCTTCAATTAGCTCAATGTTCTGTCCTTGCTCTAAAATATAGCATCCTTACAAGTTCTCCGTTTATAAAAACATAATAATGCAATTAAATATTTTTAGAAATTTGTAAACGCACACACGAAATTTGTATGTATTAGTAAACGTATTATTACTTAGTGTACTTTTAATAACTATACTAAACAATTATTATTATTGATAAAGAGAAGCAAGTTAATTACTCATTTAATTCTTTTATCTCAATATACTTTTAACAATATAGTTTTCATAATAGTAATAAAATAAACAAAATGATTCCGAGCTTATTAATACGATGAATAAGTTTAATTCATTTTTAATTTTAAGCCTTGTGATTCTAAATTAAGTTATATTGGTTTTCCGAAATTTTTTTATAATACTATACAAAAATTCTATTGATCCTTTTTATAAAATAATTTTGTGCATTTTTCAATACACAATCGATTTTTAAATAGTTTACATAAGTTGCAATAACATTGTTTTGAAAAATTATTTATATTTTTCTAGATTTTTTAAATTAATGAGTAGAGGTACATTATTTGTCAGTTAAATGTAGTTATTATATTAGGTAATTTAATATCTTCTGCCGTTGAAGTAAAATTTTGATATTTACAAATAAGACTTAATATATATATATATATATATATATATATATATATGTATATATAAGGTATATTTGTTTATTTGTTTTTTTATAATTTTAGTGCAAGCATATAGGACTAAGAAGAAGGCCTAAATTTTTAACGAGTTAACTACGCTACTTAGTGTGTTAAATACTACTGTCGATTAAAAGGTAGTAGTTTGCTTAATCAGTTCCATTAATACGCTCTATAAAACCGTAGTCTAGTATGTATATTGTGACTACTTGTATTCCTTTAGATGTAAAACACAACACAGATATTAGTGCGATGTATAAAAAACCGTCATTTCGCGTGAAGTTGTCCGTTAATTTTTACTTCGTCAGAGTTTGGAGACGACCTTGAAGAAGAAGGGCCAGCACTTGTCTCGTCAAGAACGGCACTCGGTTCTCGATGCAAGCTCAGCAGTTTCCCAAATGACGAACTAGTGACTCTTAGATTGCGGAAATTCAGCAAGATCGAAAAGAATCATTTGTCCGATGCTCGGCTTTCACTCGTAACCGTAATAGACCCCAGTGGATAGACTTCTTATGATAGTAGGAATAGGTGTGTATATATATATATATATATATATATATATACACAATACCTATGGTAGAAGATAGCTTATACAATAGTCTTATACAATTTCTTTTTTAATTATCTTCTGTCATCAAAACTTTTTTGATTTGCAATTGCCAAATTTGTTTATAGTTGCTGCTTAAGTGAGAATGACAATGACGTTTTAACGTATTTTAAATAACTTACATGATATGTAAAGTAATTAAATACATTGCAAACAAGCTAATTGAGAGAATTCGTAAACAATGATAAATACTACCTCTTTACAAATAGGGAAATTGAGAATGCATATTATAATGAGACAAAATATCATTGAGCACCGCTACCTCGTATAAGTATATTTTTATAATAACTTATACTGCAGATACCTGATAGGGATACCTATGATTAAAAAAATGATGCTACCGGATGTAGTTTCACTATTACTAGTATTTTATATATAGCGTAACAATATAACCTGCTTATCGTTAACTGTAAGAAGCAGAATACTTAGTATCATACGTAATTTTAATAGCATATATTAATTAGCGATTGGATAAATTTTTATTTTTCCAAAGCCTTGAAATATGTTTGTTTATACTAGATCTGTAGGTTTTTTTTCACAGTCCATTAAGAGGCTAATGCGTGACTTGCGGTTGGTTATTCGATAGAATTTTCAGGTTACTTTATTCTATCGTGTTTCTTAACGGAGTCCCTAGTGATTTATATAAGATTTTCTTACTCGTGACCGCAAGCCGAGTAATTTACAATTTCAACCATAGAACCAGTAAATCGTATCAACGGCGATGTTTTTTCAGGCTCAGACCAATGAGCTCGTCACCTTCCGTTCGCTCGGACATCCCAATTCCATTCGGTTGCAGGAGCAATAAAACACAAAGAAAAATCAGGCACGAGGTGGCGGACGGCCGGCAAGTGGTTATCTCGCGTGCGCGTAGACGCATAATCGCGTGGTGTACGTCGGAGCCGGTTAACGAAAGATCCAAGCCATTAAGGTTGCGTAATGACGAGCAACTTGTCCGATCAATTTACGGCGAGCTGCGCAAGGGTATAGTATCGTTGTATAATCTCATGCCGGAAATTTGAATTTATCAATTATTCCTCCTGGCCAGACGACTAATGAAATCTCGCTCGCCTCTCCGCTCGGCCCAAGTCTGCGCGTCCGATTGTTCTCGCCTGCGGCGATGCGTCGCCTCGACCCTCCCTCGTCGAATATGTAAACAAACTCCGGCTCCTTCCGAGCTCCTCTCGACAGCTGCATGATCGCGGACGTCCCATTGCCGTCAATTTTTCCAATGCCCACGACTCCGAGTGTGTACCACCGCCGCCTCTCCCCGACCCAGCCCCCCTTACGCCCCTCACGGACCCTACCTAGTCGCTCACTCGTCTGTCAGGAACGTTAATGGTTTAGCGATTATATCGATTATCGGCCGCTCTGTCATGCTAAATCGCCCCTTTCCAGTACCTCAACCCGATTGCCACTGTCCCTTCTCAAGACTATTCTGCTGCTCAATTGCATATTATAATTATTATCCTCTCTATATGCTTCTAATAGCGATATTCAAACAACTCATTTGTCACGAATAATAAAACTTTCGATACAATAGAGAATTTTAATTATACGCTTATTGCATACGTATAATTTACTTTACAAAATATAGAACTCTGGGTTTCAACTTAATCCAACAATTTTTGAATACTTTGTGCGAAAAAGAATATATGCGCGTTATTTGAACAACATTTATTACACTGCGTATCGATTCATTTATCAATACCATTTATGTGAATCACAAAATTTACTTGAAAATATCGAACTATTATTTTCGTTTTGCTTTTATTTTTTTGTGGCACTTGTTTCAGTCGTCGGAAGATATTTGTATATTTAATCATATTGTGCCGACAATCACATTAGCCTTCAAATAAAAGCTGCTTCATTAATATTGGAGTCACGCTTCTTAGCTAGTCATCGTTTTGGCCCAAAATCATAAAACAGCACTTTGTTTGTGCATCGACCTTAGCTAACAGCAATTGTCGATCATCTGTTTTCGGTCACGAGTCCCCAGAAATTACGAACAATATTGCAAAAGTGCTTGAAAAGAATTTGATGCTCGCATCCCCATTGTGTCCTTGAAATTGTCGCATCCTAGCGCTTGTACAACGACTGATACGCGTATGTAGTGAAAAATTTTAAAGTCCGGATCGGATTTTGCCTATCAGGTTTATCTAACGTCCGCCTTTTTTACACGCGACACTTTACCCTAGAGCTGTGAGTAGCAAATTAAATTGTCGCATGTCGGCCTAAAAATTATTAAAGTTATTTGAAAAATTTTCTGAAACCATTTTAATTTGTTCAATTTTTCAATATCTGATACAATACAATTCGATGTTTAGTACAATAAGGATAATATGAGCTTATAAAATCGATTGATAAATGTACAATAATAAAAAATGATACAAGATTTTATCTGAGATAGTGATGAAAAGCAACATTAATAATTTAGCTGAGTTAGCTTTTAAAATATACGATAATTAACCATTAACTTACTTTTAGTTTAACTCCACTGCAATAATATTTAAACGTTTAATTACAATTAATTTTGTATGCAAAAATCATGTATATATATGTATGTAGGTTTTATTACGAAACTTTTTATTATGTATATTCTGTAAATATTTTCTTATCAATCAAAGTATTCAAAAAATATCTGTAAAACGTAAAAGCTTTGTGTTAGCTATAATTTTAGTTCCATGGCTAATGTTTTTCGCATTATACCAAACAATAAGGCCATAATTTTCCTAAGCAGGTCATTTTTTTCCTAATATTTAAAAAAATGTTTTAAAATTGAAAAAACAACAAAAAATTATTGCAAAGTTTGACATGAAAAGATCACATTCGCAAAAATGAGTGATACACTCAAAACTAAATAAAGTCAAATTGATTATTTTTAAATAAATTTGCGTATATAAATACAGTGTTTTTATTATTATGATTATACGCTAATTCGACCAGAAAATACTACGTGATATTATAGAGTATTAAAAATTCAAAAATACATAGAAGTTGATATTTTTAGATCTATCATTGACAAATAAATTGCATATTATTCTATTTATACACATAATTCAATACCTAATCTCATCTAGGTTTAAGATATTTTCAAGGTAATATATATGAAATTAGAATTTTATGCACAGTTTATTTTCGAATCAAACGAAAGCAAATGTAAATTTTTAGAAATTATATTCGGATAATTTAAAGTAATTCATATTTTTCATTCAAAGACTTCAATCGTTTTTTATTCCTAATATAAACATAGCTTATTTAACTTATAGACACAAAATTTTGGTTTTTATGTAATTGTATGTAATGTAATATGTAAATGTAATGTATAATTATAAAATGTTAAATAAAAGCAGCTATAATAATATCTAATGATAATACATTACCATCGTAAATAATTAATAATTTATATGATTAGTATAGGCAATAATAATAATTAAATTACTCTTACCTCCTCCGCTTTTATAACACAGGTATGGGAACCTCCAAACATTGCCAAGCCCTACGGAATATCCGATACAGGCGAGTACGAATTGCACTTTGTTTTCCCAGTGTGGTCTCCTGGGTTGTCGATACTCCCCCGGATCTTCTGCGTCACCATCGTCGAAACTCGTGCACGTCGAAAGGTCATCTTCTACTGGACTATAGGTTTACTTTTTCAATTTATGGAAATTGTAATGATAAGCATAGAAAACAAAAATTCAATATCGAACCAGTAGTTTTTAACATTCAAGGATTTGATGGCAGCTTTTGAACATTTGGAAAGTCAGGGATAATACAGGTATTTAAAAAATCAATGTAGTTTTTAGTTCATCATCGACTTTACTGTATTTTTTAAAAACATTGACATTTAAACATTTAATCATTCATGCAATAAATGTAACCTTACAATTTATTAAAGATAATCTAATGTCCTACTATTTAATCTTTCAAATATTGTAACAATATATATATATAAATGTACTATTATTGATTCTAAACAAATAATTCTATAAGATATACTGATTTTCTAATATAAATCAATAATTTTATAAAAGCCTTAAAAAACGGCTTTTAAAAAATTTATACATTACAATAAATCTCACGGCAAGTATTATTTCACGAATAATAATATACGTTTATTTTGATCGCACCAATAATGAATATCATCAATTTTATTTTAATAATATATATTTTTACTACAGTTTAAAATAGTTGTTACTCTATTCATTTTACTATCTTTGTAAAGATTATTGACTACAGATACTTTCAAAACATTAAAAATAGATTTGTAAACGAAAATAATGTCACGCCTTATTATCTTAATTATATTACTAAATTTAATCCATAACAATGTAAATAAAAGTTTTAAAAGACAAAATTAATATTTTTATTCAATATAAGAAGTAACTGAACGTGTTTTAAGAAAGAAATTAGAATAACTATTACGAATAAAGTAGAAAATATTTGATTTATATTATTTTTAAATTAATAGCTATGTAATTTACGTCAATGAAATATATTTTATTTTATTTTTCTATTAATAAAGTATCCGTATAAATATGTAAAATAAATATTACATTTGATAAATTATGTAAATACGTTTAGTAAAATAAAATTATTGGAAATTTGTATTTCTAATAAATAATTATTAATGATTGCCATACAAATGCAGTATTAAGATTGATGTTTCCTATCAGTTTTATAATAAATTTTAATAAGTCGATTTTCTCTAGAATAAAAAAAAACTTCTAATTGACTATGTTCTAATGAAAGTTCTATAAATTACATCATATGTATAAAAATTTAATGAATGAAATTCAACTATGACTTATCATTTATTCAAATATTATGTAGTTACACAAGTATTTATCCGTTAAATTAATTGGAAATCCTCATTTGGTTTTAATTTTACAGGACTGAAGTTTTAATTTATAAGATAGTGGCCTTAAAATTAAATTCCGTGTAAACGAATAAGAACGTGACAACCTATTAAAAATTTCACTTGAAATATAAATGTGCAAAAAAACATTTTCTTGCTTTAATACAATTTTATCCATATTGGTTATATATATATATATATATATATATATATATATTACAGTATTTATTATAAATGAACGAAAGTCAATGTTAATAAGTAACTCGGGTGAAGAGGGCTCACTTTTCGCAATATTGTTAATAAGAAATATTGGACGTGAGTCATTACACGATTATAACGAAAGATATGAGAGCACGAGCATGAAGCTGACAACCTAATTTTATAATTTTATGTTATGTTAATTAGTAAGCTTAATCACTAATTCCATGGCGAGCTAAGGCTCGTTGAAGGAATGGTACGAAATCATGTAAACCGAATGCACTTAGCTGCTAATGAAATGATGCGCGAGTCCATAACATATGATAAATAAACTTGCTTAAGGACAAATCGTTCGCGTTCTCCGAGGCTTAGACGAAGCGTATAATTCATCTTTTGGCACTGTAAAAACGATAAGATGGGGTACGTGGATGAAGCAAAGCCAAGAGGTATTCATTCATTTGTATTCGCGCCTTGTTGCCACGAGGCTTAGCAAAGTCGCTTGCCGGCGTAATTGAGATGTAAAGACGCGCGCTCGAAACGAGTAGCAGGAAGCAGACGCGACATTGAGATGGGATACGAGCGTCCTGTCGGGTAAATTGGACACCGCGATACGACTTCATCCTGCGCTCCGGTGGGTTCGCGTGGCGCAATTGCGTCGGTAGCAAAGTGATCGAGGCCCAGCCTCTTTCCGACACATATCGCGTGCGTGCGTGGCCGCGAGACTGATGCCGCGGTTTGCACGTGCCAAGGACTGCGATCTTCCCCGTGAATCGTATTTCCAATTGCTCTCCGACGAGCTGGCCTACGAGACTTATCAGCTGCCGCTTAGCGCGACGATTTGGAAGGGTTTTGCAGAGCAGAGGCATGAAATAATGTCATGTTAAAAGCTTGAAGCTACTCGCAAGGGCCTTCATAATGACTTGCTGGGAAATCTCGGAGCTTCCCTATTGACAACCTCCTTCTTGCATTCACAATTTAACTGCAGTGCCTTATTTCGTTTCAGTGCCTTGCACCTCTTGCCTACCATTTTATGGGCGTAGTTATAAATTACGATTCAATCCTGAAATTCATAGTTGGCTACAAAATTGAAAAATTTGTGTAAATACACAATAATTAATGCATACTTAAACTAGATACTTTAATTATCTACTCTATACCAATATGTTTTATTATGTAATATTAATATTTCTAAAATTACGAATAAGTCATTATAATAAACAAGCATAATGCGCGCAAATATTATTTTGAAAGAAATATTAATTTGAAATAAAACAATACCGATAACTGATAGAAGACATTGTGTGCAAAGTGCCTAATATTAGGTACCTTATTTAATCGGTAATTCAGACTGTACAATTCCATTTAGCGTAAGATATATAATATTGAATTGTCATTTTAAATATAGATTCGACAAATCTTGAGATAACGTTTAAATTATGCTCTAAATAATGTAATATGTATTACAAATTAACATTAATTTGAAACGTTTGCTAGAGTAACTTGTGAAAATCTGTACATACATTTTAGTTATTACTTGACCTTCACATCGACTGTTGGAATTACAAATACGAGTAATTAATGGTAAACAAGGTTCATATTAATTATTTGATTCAGATAAAAAACTAAAACTACCATTTTATAGTTGACTCTAATTTTTAGTATAATATATATATATATATATATATATATATGTATAGGCAATCAATAAATCTATCGTGATAGTAATACAAATTTTAAGTATTTAATTCTTAAAAACCTCGTTCGTATATGATTAGTTAATACAATCTAGTAAATGTTTTTATTTCAATATAACAAATAAAATAAGTATTTTACTATTGCATGACATCTACTTAAACAAAAAAGAATAAAACAAATATAAAAAATTTATTTTTGTAAATTTGAATATCTCAAATGATTTATTATTTTATAATATTTTATCGTTTCTAAAATGATGTATCAAAGAAAACTAGCTAAGCACGTTGGTCCAACCTGTCACCCATTTATTAATCACTTTTGTGGAAGAAAAAGACAAACATGCTTTACTCTAATAATAGTGAATGGATATTGTAAATAAAAACTGAATTATTTTTGAAAATCCTTTGTAGAAAAAGAAAATTTTTCAATAGTTGTCATACGTTACAAAAATTTGTTTAATACTAAGTCTTTACTTAAAGTTCAAGGTAGCAATATAATTTAATCATTTATATAAATATTTAAATATTAAAAAATTGGTCGTTAATCAGAAATATATATTTATATATAGAAGACTGCACACAGTCTGTAATGTAGTGTAGTTAAAAATATTAAAATTTACCGAACTGTATATCGCTTAAAAGAAAAAATATAATATTACGTACTAATTTAGAAAAATTTTTTAAATTCAATATTTAATAAATTGTATTTTTAGGTTATTATAATTTAATATACTATATTTTTATTTAAAATAAATTTATTATGTGTAATAATCACTGGAAATAATGATAAAAGTAATTTTCAACTAGAAATTTGCGAATGAGAAAAAAAGTCTACTTTTTAACCGTTTAGATATTGTATTGATTTGAGTGGAAACATAAAGAAAAAACTTTATAAGAATTTATATTATTTAAAAAAATTATTTTCATAGTTGCTACGATTTGTGATATAGAATTATTATTTAGTTTTGAAACAATGAAAATCAACTTTTTTCTAATTGAATATAATTGATTTTTTCAAAATTTTAATGCAGAAGAAAACAATGAAGACAATTATTAATTGTAATTTTAAATCGGTATATTTCTTTAATTACATTAAGATTTCTTATAGAATCGAGTTTTATAAACTAAATAAAGCAAAATACAAGCTCTGTGTAACATTTTATAACATTATATAAATTTATTTATTCGATACAAACAAAATAACTTTCAAAAATTCTAATTACGAAATTTTTATTCATAAGAGGTTTTCTTCATTTTTTAGTTCCTAAATTTAGGTTTCCATTAAATAGCATTTATTATGGGAATGTATAATCTCATGTACTAAGGTTGAAAAAAATGAATATATTTTCGTGGATTATAGAGGTAATAGGGTAATAAAATCGTATAAAAAGATAATAATGTTAAGAAGGGTATTTTAATATGTAACTTGTAATAAATAAACTATATATAATATCATAAAATAGTTTAGTGAGATTACTTTTAATAAATAATATTTCATCGTACTCTCGTACTTTTGTAAAATAATTTATCGTAGAATATATATGTTTATATACTCGAATGAAATATTCATATTTTGCCACACCTATTTTTATATTTTCAATACGAAAGTAAGTTTAATAATTTTTATTGTATTGGATTTTTTATCTTAGTTTTAATAAGTATTAGAAATACATAAGAAAAGTATGCGCATAAATTTTCAATTGAATGAGAAAAGCGTAAGAAACAAGAAACATGAGATATACTGGAGAAAAATCCCACGATGATATTGTCCAAAGGTATGGCAACATCGAATGGCGGCCCTGACAAAAACCGAAATGCACAAGGTATCAATCTTGTCAAGGTCGTGTGGAAGTGCACAAGTTTCTTCACCTCGTGGAAATAAAAAAGACATTCCATCTCCCCTTGCGCACCGAGAGCATCGAGCTCGGCTTTCGCACGGATAATAATCGGGCGGATCATGAAATAAAAAAGTTAGAGAGAGAGAGAGAGAGAGAGAAAGGCTGCGCGTAAATGCATGTGAGAGCGATGAAAAGAGAAAACTGGGAGGAGAACAGAGGCGCGTTTACATAAACGGTGGCTTTATTCGCATAGCGAGGTCAGTGACCCGTCCAAGTCATCCAAATGGAACCACGTAAGAACTAGAGCAGTGTTTGGGCGAGGATGTGAACAGAAGAGAAGAGAAATATGGCAGCCACAAGGAAAGAAGACGCACTTGACTATTTCCCGAGTGAGAGTCAACAGCCCGACATTCCGCAACAGTGTCTTGGGTCGTAGCTGTCAAGGTAGATCGTCGTATCTTTTTCTTTACCTCTTTCTTCTCTTTACGAGCTCGCTCGTATCCCCAGGTATTTCAATGTTCTTGCGCGAAAGCCTCGGCCTTATCACTCGGTTGGCTGGGAAGCATCCGATCGCTGCCTCATTTTTAGCGACCGCACTAATTATAATTAGGGCTCTTAATTTCCGCCTATTCGAGGCGACAGCTGAGCCATGTATTGATATGCTCGATTCTACATTGATAATGCCGCTGCTTCTTATCTATTATTATCATTGTAATTCCGTATGTGTATTGTGCAAAGAATATTATTAAGAATATTATTAAAAATTGTGCGAATTGTGTTTTGCTTCATTTAAGAAGCCTCAAGTGCTTATCGAGCATCAAACAAGTAGTAACGATTAAATCAATGACTACGATTAGTATAGAATCAATAGAGTGCATATAAGTTAGGCAGGAAAATAATAAATGTAGAATCAGGATTCTTATGGAGAGTGAATATTATCATAGTTCATATATTACTTTACTATACTAATGATCATCAATCATATATTACTTTACTATACTGATTAATGATTATTATATATATCATTATAGTAAAATTTGAAAACATATTTAATAAAAACAGCTAAAAAAATGCGATGACAGAAGTTGCAAATTATTTATTGCAAATTGTTTATTCGGCAGCATATTAAACGATATAGCGCATGTCACTGCGTTGGAATTGAAGCTACAGTGGCAAGGGTGATTCTTTTCCATGAAAGAAATAGGAATGTCAAGTTGAATAGACGGAGTGATGAAGTGTCAGTAGGAAGGCGAACTTGCATGCTCGCCTTTATTTGTCGCGATATTATGAAATAGCGAATACTTTGAGCAATGCGAGTTGTTGGAGCGGCCGAGGAAATTGAATCTAAGGCAACAACTGACAACTAGTTTTTGACGGCGCCTCAATGAAGAGGGCAAAGAAATTCGGAGTCTCGCGGCCGAGCGATGGGAGGCTAGCCGGGAGGGTAACGGGGAGCGTGACGGGGAGCGAAAGGAGGCCGCGATCAGAAGGAGAGTCGGGATTCATACTGGCCGCGGGGCCTGTATTTCGAGTGGGCGACTGGGGGTCGAGGTTTCGGGAGCGAAGCTCCAGGATCGGAATAGTGCGAGCGCGGGGCTCGTGTGTCCTACTCACGTAGGCGGATGCACCATGTTGAGCAGCTCGGTGGGGGAGGTCGGGACCCGCCTGACGGTGAGCCTCCTGCCGTCGGAGGAGCCCATCCCTATAGAGGCTAGAGAGCGAATCGACACGGAGTCCGGGGGGTAGGGCCTCGTGGCCATCCCGTGGCCGCTCTCCGCGAACAGGATCGAGCCCCAGCTGTTGCACGAGTTCGGCGGGTGCAGCTGCTGCGGCTGCTGCTGGTACTGCTGTGGCAAATAACCGGGCGTGTGAGCCTCGCGGCCCCGCTCCTTTAACACTCCCACTCGTGTTGCTCGGGAGCGGGGCCGAGGCTCCACCGTTGTGTTTAGTTCCGCGGCTTCGATGAGTGCCTCTCTTCTTCCGAGTGCTGGTGCGAGCGAAGCTACGGGCGGAGCTACGGACGGAGGCAGGCGCGGAGGTACGAGCGGAGGTTCGAGCAGAGCTGCAGGATACGACCTGGATTCTGGACGGATGCCTCTCCGATTCGACACAACTTTTCCGCCCGGAGCTTCCTTCCTTCGCGCCTCCGACCTCGAGGACGCGCTACAAGGATACAGAGCCGCGCTTTTCCTCAACGATGGACTCGACCTCGTGCATTCGGACCTCATCATCTCAAGCGTTATTCCGCGCTAAGAACGAAAACGTTTTTCATTCTGTTATCGCGATTTTGAGTCGAGCGCTCGCCCTTGAGATGAAATCGAGAGATTAAATGCACGGGGAAGCAAAATGCACGAGTGGCCTTGACCTACCCAAGTCTACAATTTTATTAATGCGTCTTTCTAACGAGCGGCAGCTTCTTGCTCTATTATATAAATATGAGATATCATATTATGCACTTTGCTATACTATCCAATTTTTAAACTCAATTTTTATATCCCTATAAATAAATACAATGTCGATCCATGATAGCAAAGTGCATGCGATTAAGATATTTCTATTTTCTAAATTTAAAATTTTTGAACTCTAATAGCAGTGTTTATAAATATCACATTATGTTAACTGAGCATTAAACTGTATATATAAAAAATACCTACTTTTTGCACTTACTATCTAAATGAAATGTGTTTTTATTTACATTAATCCATAAGTTTAGTGTTACTTTAAATATAAATCCTTTTTTTTTACAGCATCTGTGAAATGAATTTCTAAATGATTGATTATAAAATTTTGTTTACTAATATTGAAATTCATAAATATTTGAAGGCTTAATAAATTTGATAGGGTAAAATTAATTTTTTTAACTTCGACTTTAATCGACTTCTTAATAATAAATGGCTCCAGTAGTCGGAAATTGTCGATTATTTTTGATAATATCAATTTTGTAAGTCTGTTAATTTTTATTTAAATACCTTTGCATTTTCAAATTGAATGTAGAAACTTTTTGTATAAATTATGGAAATATCATTTTAAAGGCACCAACAGTTTCTCAAAATGCTTTAAAATGATTTCAAATTTCACATGAAAATATTTAATTTCAGTCGACAGTAATTATTTCACTTTGTAATGCCGAACTATCCATTCAATTTCTTAAGAAATGATTTTTACGTATAAAATTATTTACGTATTTTTTCGATTTTACGTACTGTCATTAATCTTTTTCTAAACCATGCAAAAAGGCTTTGAAAGGAATTTCACGAAGTTTTCGAAGACAGTAATTAACAGCAAGCATTCATGACTCTGAACAGTTATTAAAAAATGAATTTGTCATGACAGGGAATCTAAACATCGTATGAACCGCCAAAATTCAACCGGAACTAAGCTACGGTTTCGCGTCTTTTCATTGATTAAATTTGCATTAATTCGCGGAATGAGATTGTTCGCCTTCATTAAATTCTTAAAATTATTGCTACATGTTTCATTACGCCTAACAAGAAAACTTGAATGTCATCGAAACTATTAACGTAATTCGTTTTTATGTTAATGCCTTTAAATATCAATGAAAAAATAATTAACTTTCTGCATATGAATATAACAACATCGAATTATTTACCGATGTTAAAATATTGTATAAATCCTACGTGATTTTGCCGATATTAACCATTAAGAATTCCATAGTTGCACCACAGTCATCGAGGCGCCCATTTCGAACGGAGCATACTTTTTATTAAAAGATTAATGGAGGATTATGGAAATTCGATCGAGGTAAAATTGACGCCTAAGAGGGTCCGTTCCGACGGATTTCGTTCTCCGAGTGGGAAAATCAGTCGCCCACGAGGGCGGTCAAGCTGCGCGGGAATAACTAAGAGTTGTCGGGCGGAGATGCGCACCTCGACTATCGAGTCGTGGAGAGCAGCTGAAATGGAAGAGTTCACTCGCTCCGGAAAAGAAGGCAACAGGAGCTAAGCTCGTCGAGGCGCAAGCTCGGGAGGGCCCCGAAGCCCCGTGCTCCAGCAGAGCCAAGCCCGACCCGACGAGCTCGACCAGGTCGCTCATCTCGCCGCGGCTGAAAGGGCCCTCGACTTACCGGGCAGCAGTGGTGACCGTCGCTGGCAGAGCTCGACTTGAGAGATCGTACGCTGGGGTGTCGGCTGCAGCGCCTCGGTGTCCTCGGATGGCGACCCGCCCCCGGGCGCTGGCTCGTCTGGACCAGCCTCTCTCCGAAGCTGTCGGTGCTCCCGTGGAGGCTGCGTCCGGCCCCAGAGACCGGCCCGAGGAGTCGGCCGCGCTCCTCGTAAGCCGAGTCCGAGTCGTTGTCCAGGTGGCTGTTGGCGTCCAAGGTGGCCCGGAGGACGAAGCTTAACGTTAATGCATTGTCCCCCCTTCTCTCTTTAAAGGGCGCTTAATCTTTGCGCGGAGAAGGACGCGATTTCATTGAGCCAGGACTTCTCTGCTTTCGCTCCTTAATGAAACGGCACTTCGATATTTACTACGCGAGCCCGTGCGAGTTCATTAGCAAATCTCTATTCTCAATTATTTTTAGCCCACGGAGCATCCATCTAAAAAAGCACCTACTTTTCAACTCATTCATGTCCCAAAATATAAATAGTGAACCAAGTTTTCGAATCGTGTCGTTCTGTGGGTCCTTCTCTTTTATTCGTAATATACTGCTTTGAAAAGAGGTGCCCAAATAGCCATGTTTCTTTAAAAATAACTCTTTAATTATACATATATTATACATATACAACAGCACCTGCTAAGCATTACTTAAAGAAACGCATTTTTCAAATGCTTAAACAATTCAATTTTGTTTCTTCATATTCGATACTTCGATACTTTCTTACATGAAATTAACAAATTAACGATATTATCAAGAAGTCTGTTAAACATTTGAATTTGTGCATATTTAATATCTTTTTTTAAATCTCGTTACGATAATTAAACAATTATTTTTGTAACACATGTCTTATGATTGTAAATTATGATACCTTGTTTTTTAATTAAATTGCAAATTGAAAGAAACTGGTTTTTTTTGACAAATTACAAAATAATGAAATTCGCTGAATTTAAAATTCCTGACTCAATATATAAAATAATAATACACACTTATATTTATTATAATTTTCTTAAATTAATCAGTTATTAGTTAATAAAAATGTGCGAATCTTTTATTAAATTATAGTTGTTTAAGCGGTTACATATCATACATATTTTTACAGATCCTTTTTATTTAATAATATCAACAATATTTTAGAAAGAAATACTGTCTTTTCCCAATATTACACTTGTAAAAATGAAATCAATACGTTTGCGATTGAATTATGATCTCTTACATTAATTTTTTTTATTTGTAATAGCTATGAATTTTAAGCAAACTCGTGTGATAAGAGAAAAATAAAAAATATTCTCTCACAAACGATTTTATCTAATATTCGCAATTGATTAATCTTATTTAGAAAAAGATAATAAATCTGTTAACTTCACCTAACCGTTTATTAAACTAGCACATTTTTATATATTCAAAGATAATATTTAATAAAGTATTACGGATTCAGCATTTTTAATTACATATTTTTAACAAACATTTTGAAAATGTCAAAATACAATTTTAGGGTGATTATATATAGTTCATAACTAACCATATAATGACTTTTAATTTATGAGTTCATCTTCGTAAATTCGTGAAAAAACAGATTTTTATCAAACATTAACATTCAAAATTTATATCAACGCACATCTATAAAAACCATTTTATATCGTTAACTTTTCGAAAACTTTTCATTTGACACTTATTTATATTAATATAGAGTATAAAACGAGAAGAAATGTATTAACTGTTTAAAATAAAGTTAAGCGTAGACAAATTTTATTATGAAATCCAGTTTCTTGTATCATTAAATTATGTTATTGACTACACTTTACTAATTCATAGTAATTTACTTTCATTGATTTTGCAAAATTGAATTTAGTGGTGTTAAATTAAATCTTCAAGTTTTCAGGGCCAACGTAAATCTTACGCAAAAATCTGTGGCAGAAAATAGGGGTGAAAGTTTAGCGTGAAATAATGCGACTCGACGTCTTTTTACATAAGTAGTAAATATCTCTTGTGCTGGCAGGTAAGATCGATCGGGTAAGTCTCGAGGGCTGGCGCGTACCTGTTCGGGCAATCATTGTCCAAATCGTCGGAGCTGTCCTCCTCCATCATAGTGCTCATCTTACGAAGATGGCTGTTGGTGGACTTGCAGGTGACCTGGACCGGATTTTTTATCGCGTGCGCACCCTGGCCATTGCTCTGAGAATGTTGCTGCTGCTGCTGCTGCTGCTGCTGCTGTTGGTGGTGGTGGTGGTGGTGGTGGTGATGGTGGTGATGGTGCTGGTGGGCCTTAGGCTGGCAGCCGGCGTCGTTCACGACGGCCTTGACACCCGTCGCGGTCCCGGGCCTCGGCGGCGAGGGCGGCGTCGTGACGACGAGGGGCCGATCGACGACGACGCCGAGGCTCTTCGTTACCGGCTCTGCTTTGTCGCGTGGCGTCCCGGGTGGTTCCATAATGTCATGACGCGCCGTCGTCTGGCCTCGCAACAGAGCCAATTTTTTCTCTTTGCGATTTTAATTATGCCGACGTCCTCGCCACTCGCTCGACTCGACGCCTTTTTGCCTGGGGAAAACGTTTTCTGGTTAGTCAGCTAGACTTGCCCCGGTTGTCAGTCGCTCACTTATCTTTATTTTTATTTTGCTTTTCTGTAATGGAAAGGGAGCTTGATTAATGGAGTTTTAAATTGGTATTTGAAAATGTTGAGCTCATTAATTAGTCACCCTCTTTTCCTCTTTGACCGCCCACTGCGACATTCGTGCTTAATACTCTTCAATGAGCGACTACTTTCAATGGATTTGATATTTCCTTGTTCAATTGTATGCATAATAATTTCTCTTATATTGAAATAATAAACTTATTTGAATAATTATCTAGTATACGAATTAATAAAATATTTATTATCACACATAGCCTAAATATTATTGAAATTTCTTATTATTTCATAGGTAAATTTTTTATAAATACGGAACGTTCATCATAATTATTTTCGTTTTATTGAAATTACAAAAAAAAACATTCCTGGATTTTGAAGGTCACAATAATTAACCAATGCTCATTAATTCATTTATATAAAAAGAATCAAAGATTTACCGAGTGATAAACTAGTGAAACTTTAACGTCATTTAAATAGAAATTTATGAACCATTGACCAACATAGGAGGCTTAAAAAAATTAACGTTTATGTAAAGCTTGCTTGATTACGAGCTTAAGTATTTTTAATCATTTTGAAAAAAGTAATTTAAAAATACATTCCTACTCTAAAAGTTTATGGTTTTTAATGTTTTATTCCTACGTAATTGAAACATCTTTTAATTGTTTTTAACACACAAATGAAGTTTTTTATTTTTATTTTGACAACAAACTACCTTTGGATCATTCAATACTTTTAAAAAACAACGAGTAAGCTAAGCCGTATGGTCATTCATACATATATACCTAAAATTATTAATCTTTATTAACAAGTCTAGATTTAATATTTCGCTTTTTGGAATAATAACGACAAATAAACATCAAAATATTTTAGGAACAAGTAGTTTAATTCATTAGTATACCTTCTTTCATAATATTTTTTATTTGTCTAGTTTTTAAAATAATATAAGGTTGTTCGCAAATGCAAATTTATGGAATAAAATTATTCCAGTTTTTTAGATTTCTGCTTTACTTATAAATTATGTTGAATGATTAGATATATGTTTATCAATGACACGCATTTATATATCTTTAAATTAAACCTATTCTGAGTAACTATAAAAGATATATTTATGTATTTGATGCCAAAAGATTATAGTTATAATTTTTTTATGATACGAATTTATAAGACATATATTATTCTTATGATGCTTAATGAGCCATTTTAAATTAAAAAAAAAAACAATAGTTTTGTATTTATGATAATTTATGAATTCATGAATGTTCAACAATGCGTATTTTTGAACGCAGAGAGTCGGTAACCGCAAAATTGAATAAATGTTCTTATAAGTGAGTCAGGAAAAGCGATTACTCATCGATCTCTCAACTGTTGATCAGATATATTGATCTGATCAAATTATATATATTATGTGTAATACGTTGATCGGTGCGTTTATGAGACTATTAGGAGAAGCTGCATAAGAGCAAATACATTAGAGGAAATAAACAATTTTTATTAATAAGGTAACAGCGAATGTAAAGAAGAAAGTATAGTAATAAAATATATTTTCTGTCTGTGCGTAAATTATAAAGATTTTTTATAAAAAGATCATTATTTTACTATGTAATAATTTATTATGCAATAATACGAGATTTGAAATACTTCCAATGAGACGTTAGTATTGTAATTAATACAAGTTGCTTTTTATGTCATTCGAAAAAATCCTTTTTTAGTAATTTTATAACAAAATTTAATAAGTTAATATTAAAAAAAAACAATTGAAAAAAAACACTATAATCTTAAAATAAACGATACATTCAAATTTCAATTATTTAAAAGAATGTTATACAGAAAATAAATAAAAATATGTTCATCCATATTATTAGTTCTGTAGCTATGTAGCTAAGATTTTTTTCAGTAAAATAAAAAATTTTCCAAGTATTTTTGGATGTTGCTAGAACATTGATCACTTTCATTTCGTCTATAGAATTTTGAAATATTATTAAAATTAATTTTCTACATTTGTTTGATTTGCATGATTAAGAGTGAATTAAATATATGTATTTAATTTTATAAATAAAAAGAATATTTTTAATTTGTTAATTATTATTAAAAAAATATACAAGGAAATTCGACTACCATTTAAAATATTTATTAAATTTTATTATTATCGGATTTTAAATTATTACATGAAATTTGTTAATCATTATCAAAATATTACTTATTCGGCGATAATGATTATAACATACAATAAAAGTTATCCTCTAAAATAGAGATGGATAATTTTAAAGAAGAGTTTACCAGAAAGTAACTTGTCGTTGATTAGTCAATAACAAAATTATCATTTTTTACATTAATAAAGTTAGTTTAATTATTTAATAGGAAAAAAAGATTTATAAATACTGCATGATTATATTCGTATGTTTAATGGCAAAAATGTAACAACAAAAATTGAGAAATATACTTTTATTTTTATTTTTTTTTTATGAAAAATACATAGATTTATTGAGATAAAAACTTATACATTCTTTTAACATGATTGAAGAATATTTTTTTTGAGTATAGCATAATAAAATTGTTTATTAATTATAATAAATATGAGCTTATTATTCATTTTCATATTTCATGAAACATTTTTAATAGCAATAATTTTATTTTAATTAAAACTCTCCTGTCAAACTTTATTCTTTAAATTAAATTTTCTTACGAAGTAATTAATTAGTGCAAATGAAATATAGATCTTCTTCGAAAATAGAAATGAAAACCTGGATTACCGAGTTCATTGTTTAGGAAATATTATTTATAAGCTGCTCACATATACAAAATTATGTGATGTAAAAAAATAAAAATACTATTTGTATATCGAAATTAATTGGACCAATTTCATTAAATTTTACAATATGGCTCCATTATTGCAAATTATTTTCAAATTTATTTATTTATAATAAAATAAAAATAAATGTACTGATAATGAGATATATATTTTATAAAAAAACAAAAGCTGTCTAAAGATGAATAAGAATATCAATCTGATTTAATATAAAGAATAATGCTGATTGATTAACATATTAATATCCATGCTAAGATTCAATTTAATTGTAAATGTTATTAAATGTTTGATTTTAATATAGAAGTAACATTATGATAATCTATAAAAATTGAAAATTTTAAAATTGATTACAAATAAATGTATTTGTATTACTAGTATCCTAGTAAAACATGTAAAAGAATGAAGCTGTACATTGTCAATGTTATTTACTGTAAAATATTGTATTCTTTTTTAATTTAATTATTGTGTGAAATTATTTTTTTTAATTATTCAATAACTATCAAATTTAGAATGCAAAATTTAAAAAAAATCATTGTTAGAATATACGTATTATTGAGAGGTATCATATGATAATCGTACATAAGGTATAATATATATATATTTGAAATATTAAAAAATTGAAGTACTCATAAAATCTGATAAATTGCATTTCATTGTATCTTATACTCTGTTTTGTATGCAATTAAGAAATCTGAGTTTATTGATCTTGTAAGAATATTAATTCATCATCAATGTATGACATATTATTTTATCTCTAAAACGATAGTACCAATACACCACAAATACTTATGGTGGTATTAATTTTTAAATGTATTAATAATACTTAAACATCTGTACTAAATAATTATTGACTAGTATAACATAAATTTTTTTACGTTTTTATGAAAATTAATATTAAAAAAAGTTCATTTTTTATTTCTTTTATATTTAATTAAATGATAGTTCGACAAATAAATTTGATTGTTTAATCGTCAAAATAAATCTTATCTTTGTATGAATAATAGTACTTTTGATTCGGCAATTAATAAAATGTATTTTCTACCATAATCAGAAAGGTTCAAAATAATTTATTACACTATTTGATAATACTATTCCTGCCATTACAAAAACTTCAACCATTTCATTAAAAAATAATAAATGTTAACCAAGGTCAGCACGTGTAAAAAATATATTTTAAAGTTAAAAATCTGCTCTATTACGTTTGAAAATTTAAATATATTTTTTCCTGATATTAAAAAATTTCGCTTACATCAAATTATACGGATCGTAAAAGTCTTATTTAAATATTTATTCTATTGTTTTGTAACATCTATTTGTTAATACTTTTTTTTAATTAAAAAGCAGTATTGCGAATTTGATAATAATTACTAGATACAGTCGTAAGGAATGAGAAAAAATTATCTTACATTCGTTGTATACTTAATTATTATTTATGAATGTAAACAATTTTCCTTCTCATGATGAATTTTACGTAATGCGCATAAGTTGTTGCATGAAATCTTAATTATCAATACAGGATAAATGTACAGATTAAAATAAATTTTAACTGACAATGAACGCATAGATTAAACTATTTATTATTTTTATTTGTAATGTTATAATGTAATAGTATTTGCATAAATACTAAGACATTAAGTTACAACTCTTTTTACTTATTCTCATTTTTTTAATGTTTCTTTAACATTTAACTTAGTTATTTCATTGTTAATTCGTGAGCACGTTTAGTTGCAATCTAATAATGAATATTTACAGTTTTATTTAATAGCTCGGATAACTGATATATTTATAGAGTTAGGTCAGTTCAAAGCCAACTATTCAGTTTGATAGTCCTGTAGTTGGAAATGAAGACGCGATAATGCGCACTAATTATTTTCGTTGGTGTGCAATTTTAAATGTGAGCTGTGGTTCAAAACATTGGGCTTGGGTTGATTGCATTTAATATAGAAAAATATAAAGAGAAAGAATTAGTATCGTTATCCCGCTAATCTTTTCGGATGAATTTCAAATCGGCTGTTTGAAAATACGATAAAAGATAATTATAGTTACCTAATAATCACTTCTTGAAAGTATTACACTAAAACTGCATAATAATTATCAATGTCAGTAATTATTAGGCTTTTTAAGTGACACACGATAAAATGCAAGAGTAAATACTATATAGTAGTATATAAAGAGAATTACCTTAATGTCTCGTGTATTTGTGTCAATATATATATATTAATAAACACTCGACTTTCAGGCAATCGTCAACTTTACCATCTACTTGCTCACTTAAACGGATTTCCCGTTCCTCGCCTATTGAGCTTCTCTCGGCTAATCTAATGTAATTTACCTATCAATAAAATTGTAGCTCTCCGACGTTAAGAACAATACTCTACAACGCACTGTAAATCGGAAAAGAAAATCGACTGCCGAACGGATCGAACTCCACGAACGGCAACTGTCACATCAACTGAGACACGCAGGAATTTGATTCGTCCGAGCCACGAAGTGAAAAAAAATGAAACACGTGTACAAGTCTGCGTCTTGAGTAGTGTAGTCGTTCCCATGTACAAGTGCGGGCACATACCGCGACTACGCATGATAACGCGCTCGCCGTCCATGATATCCACTTTACTGACGCTCAACTACATCGAGGATTGCAGACGACGCGCCTCTATCTTATATCTAAATAGTTATAAAGCCTGCCTGTGCGTATTTGTTAAAATCCTTGTGAATTCTCCAAATTTTTTCTCTTAATTCGTCACTTTTCTCTCCCAGACTTCACGCTTAATTATTAATTTATAATTTATTAACTGCTTCATCGTCTATTTAATCCATATGAAGGTGCTTGGAAAATTTTTGTTCTCGTATATTCAGCAAATAATGAACAAGAAAAAAGTGTCCCCTTAAAAAAATAAATACTCTCATAATTGTTTTGATAATCTTCTTTTGGACAATTAGCAATTACGTAGGCTAATTTTAATATTACTTGATTAAAGTACAAGCATTTCCTGATTATTCTCAAAGTCGACAAATTTTACGGCAAACATTTTACAGGCTTTACATAATTTAAATTTTTAAATATTGAGTTCATCAACTATAGATTTACTTTTAATAAAGCGCTTTGTTGAATTAAAATATTTTTCCTTCTTTTCTGACTTATATATATATATATATATATATCATGGTTATTCATTCGAATAAACGATTCGAATATAATAATTATTAATTTTTAGGAATTTTTCCAATTATTCATAACTAAAGAAACTTTTTTCTATGTTAGGCTTATTTAAAAACTATTATATACATCAATAATTTTTAAAGTAAATGGAAAAAATAATAATTAACAAAAATATATTTAGTAACTAAAGAACACATGTTTTTTTCTCAAAAATATGAGTAATTTTAATAAGTTCAATAAATAAATATAAATGTTAATGTTGAAAAGAACTATATTATTTTGAAATTCTTCCCAAGTATATTAAGTCACGTTCAAGTAAAGTAATTTTGTTTAAATAGAATTAATAAGATAAAATGTTTTTAAAAAGCTATGATATAGCATAAATGCATCATTGACGGAATTTCCGAGAACACGTAACAGAGGGAAAGTGTCACTTAAGTCCAACTGACTTACATTCCTAAACATCATAATCTCTTAGCTCAATTTCCGTTCGATTAAAGACCAGTGTGTTTGTAAATTAAAGTATCTAATAGAGTTGAGAATTAAAAAGGTTCACTTACTAACACAAAGAATATAATATTTATAGACTTTACATTTATTGATAAGATTAATCATTATAATTATGTGCTTAGTTATGTCCATTTATAAGTAAAGCGATACTGCATTACGTAAAAAAAGTACAAATGAAAATGAGGATTATTTATTGTTAATGTACAGTCAATTATTTTAATATTGTTATTTTAAAACATCAAACGACGTCGACCCTGAAAGTATGACTTTAAAAATACATAGCCTCTGAAAATATACTTCATTGTTGTTTAGATTACAAATTCACAGCATCATGTTAAGCACATCTAATGGTAAACACGAGAGTCACTTAAATTTTGAAAGGTACGGAAAACAAGTGTCGTAATAATATCGTAGTTTGCTTTAGAAGAAGAATAGAATTAAGAAAAAGAATAATAAGCAGCAGAAAAATCATAAGAAGAAAAGTCGCAAGAAGAAAAATGAGCAAAGGTGTAGAAGGACAAGAGGAGGCAAATGAAAACGAAGAAGGAGAAAAATAAGAGAATGAGAGGAAGGAATGAAAGAAAAAAGAGATGTAAGCAGTCGCGCAAAACTGTCAAGTCGTCGACCGGAAATACATGGGAAGGATGGACGATGAAGCGATACCTGCTCGCACAGCTGCCTTCGCGTCACATTAACGGATTCACACGTACTCGCGGATGCCTTCCCTCGAAAGGGCCTCTCGTCCTCGTTCGCGCGCGCACAGAAGAACGCACGCACATTCGCTTTTAACGTGTCAACGGCTATTGCTAACGACCGATAGTCCCCCCGAGTCGTGACAGTTCAAATCCTTAAAGACGCCCTGTTGCATAAGTAGCTCCATGAACGGATGAGCCTGGGATGAGCTTCGTTTACCGATGCTGAGGCTTTGGCACGGCGGCTATCTTATTCTTAATCTCATGCCAGGAAGATGACGAATGTGCTAGAGCCGGCATCACCAGCCCGAACATCTCTCGTCGAAACGTCGAGTTAATACGGAGCGCGGCAATTTTCATTCAATTAAATTAGACGAGAATGTAATAGGAAGTAGACGTGGGTATGGGTTGATTAAGGGTGGAGCGAGAGCGGACTTCATGCTAGTGATCGAGGACGCTGATCGATAATCCAGGCGCAATGACATTATTTATAAGAAAACACCATATACCTCAGCAGTTCGTATCGAGGAATAACGTAGGTGCGTGGACTTCGGTAGCTTCAGTTAAAAAGCAAAAGAATGGAAGTGCGTCCTGAGCGTCGGGAAACGGAAAATCTTATAAATAACGCAGGCGCTTGACAAGCGAGTCAGGTAGAAAAAGCGGAATCGCGATGAAAATCCCCGCGTTTTTCCTCGTTTCTTCTTGGTGCGCGAGCGTCTCCCACACACACACTCTCTCTCTCTCCCTCTCTCTCTCTCTCTCTCTCTCTCTCTCTCTCTCTATCTCTCTATGTCTCTATCTCTGTTTCACTCACTCACTCATTCACTCACTCTCCGTGTGTCTGTCTGCCTCACCTCCTGCTTGTGCCGGCGGCGACGGCCCTCGTCCTCCTCCGGCCGAGTCCGGGCCCCGAGCCGTTCGACGGTGCGACCCCCCGTCCGATCTCTTTATCATCGGCGGGCGTCGCGCCGGCGCGATCGAGCCTCGGCACTTATGCGACGGTCATGTGCATCGTGTGCGGCCGAGCGAACGAACGTCGCGGGGCCGTGCGACGCCTTCCCCGTGGCCCCGAAGGAAAACGATCGCGAGCGCGTTGGGCGCGCGGGTGACCGGAGAGCAGCAGTACGCGCACGTGACGGCCGATGAATCGGGCTCTCGCGTTCCGGCGACGCTCCCGTGACTACTTCGCCGTGCACCGGAGCCGAGGATCGCGCGCGTGCGACTGCCGCCGCCGACTGGCACCTACGGGGACGAACGCGCGCTCGCATCGTCGTAGCATCGCCGCCGCGGCCGCGACGCGGAGCCAACGCGGCACCGTGGGCAGGCGAGGACAAACCGACGTGCGGCAGGACTAACGGGCTCGGAGGAGGTCTCGGAGGTGGGCCCCGAGCCAGGCCCCCTGCCGCCCACGGCTCAGAGGCTGCCTCATCCTCGAGGCGCTCGCAGAGTCAGGGACACTCTCGCGCGATCCTCTCTGCCCTTGCCGTGGCGTCTTTGCTTTCCTTCCTTCTCTCCCTGCCAAGAACACATTCTGATAGCGCCTCCCCCCCCTCTCTCTCTCTCTCTGGCTCGCTCGCTCTCGGCCCCTACACCCTCGCGCGCGTAACCGCTCAGCGCCGCGACAATAATAGCCCGGCCTTATTTCGCACCGCCGCGGAGGCGAAAGCGAAGCCATAAGCCAGGCGTCCCGAGGCCGGAGAGCAGTAGTAGTGACCGAGGACGGTTAGCCGACGCCAGCGCTCTCTTTCTCTTTCGCTCCTTCTGCTCCTTTCTCTTCCCGCACCACCCATTTCGCTCGGTCTTCACCCAACCGACGCGAGATGAACCCCTTCACTCGCCACACACGCGCTTACGCGCGCGCGCGCACACAACGCAACACCGTTTCCCCGCTTCCCCGCCACATGCGATGACGAGCTCTCTCGTCAACTCCCGCCTCCTGCCCCATATGCACCGCTGCTCCGCTCCTTTTGAAAGCGACGCTCTTCTGCACTCTTTTAGTCGCCAGCGATAATAATAAAAATCGACTCTCGACCGCTCACATGGAATTCGTTCTATTTCTGAATAACATTACTCCATCTTTACCATCCCCCTCGCGATGCCACGTTCACGTATCACGTATGCTGCAGCCGATCTACATTTTCCCTCCTTTCTTTTATCTTCTTATGCTATTTTATTCACTTTTCTTTGCAGAGAACGATGCTTTCTCGTGCTTCGATTTGTCTGCTCCTTCACTCGTAACGTACATATGTGTGCGAATCTGCGATAGCCCGTTCCGTATACAGTTTTTCTCACGTGCAAGTACGTCTATTTGCGTATGTGTGTATACCCTACCACCTAACACTTTTATTTGGTAGTCCAACGACTTTTGGCCGATTCAACACTTCCGACCAACCACCGAAAATTCTTGCTTATATTATATCTGTGTTGTTGGCCTCTACTTTATGGAGCTCCATACGCTATTATTCTCTTTAATTTTCAATATAACTACTCGAAGACTTACTTTATCTACACTTAAACCATTACTTTTCAAATAGTCCTACAATTTCCTTGGCATTTACATTATTTTACCTCAATTGACCAATACATATTTATTTCAATTAAACTACTTTTGACTATAGCATTCAAAAATAATTAAATAATGGCGCTTAAAGTGCTATTCAATGTACAAATAACCAAATTGGTAATTTACTGCCTCTACCGTACTATATTTATCGACTTTACGAACAAAATATATTTATAATCATCGCAAAATAAAAATATTAGGAATAATCTCTCAAAGTGTTGATTTATCGCTTACAAAATATCGAATAGAAATCTCAATAATAAAATATCGAGTGAAATTTTTTATGAAATTTTATTAGTTTTATTTTATTATTAACTATTGCTAATTATTACTATAAATAATTTTATGAATATTAAGAATAGCATCAGATTTTGTATCAATCTATACAATTATGAAACTGTTTTGAAATTTTAATAAATAAGCTACATTGCGATACATGACTAGACAACACAAAAGTAATACATTGTTCTTATTGCACGCTAATATTATTAATGCTCACATATTCTGTATAAAGTTAATAACGGATTATTTAAAAATTAATGACATACGATTATCTTTCGGTAAACAAATTAATATATCATAACAATAAAATTTAACAAACAACTCTATATTACAATTGTTATTAACAGTGTATTAAATTATAGATATTCATAAGCGTAAAACATATATATATATATATACTTAACAAATTTTTAACTATAAAAACACTTTATTCTTTAACAGATTTGTAACTATATCAGCAAATCAATATTTAATTTGCTTTACCCAAATTAAATTTTTTATAACGAAAATATATTATCAGTTTATGAAGATAAGGTTGACCGAAATTTTAAAATAAAATTTACGAATAATAAATAAATTTTAAATTATTACTTTTAAAAAATATGTACATAAATATATATGCATGTAAACATTATATGTTAGTAAGAAATTTAAGCAATTTTTTTTATTATGAAGTATATAATTGTACAATATAACTAAGCTAATACATATAATATATCTATATACGAATTACGATCCATATAAAATATTTTCATGTTAAAATAACTATATTTACATGATTTTAGGAAATAGACTTTACTCAAATAAAATAATCAACTACTAAAGGAATCAACGGTCTTTGATGTTCACTATATAAAGATAGATTCTCAGTTTTGTAGTTACATTATACATTTCATCTTTCTTGTACGCCTTTCTATCTTTGAGCTAAAAAAATTATTATTCTATGTAAAATCAATATAACATTGATTTGATTGTATAGAAATATTTATGTATATATTATTTTAATTATTTTTAAACTCAATTTAGCTATTAAAAAAAATTGTTATTTAACGCAAGATTTTTAGTAATATTTACCTACAGTCTTATGTGTATTAATTAATACAACTATTGTTGAGATATTAGAATAAAATGTAAAAAAATTATTATGTCACTAAATTACATATCATAAGTCTATGCTTAAGTAATAATTGCCTAAAAAAGCGAGACGATTAGTATGAATTATGACCCTGTATATTTTACAGTTTGATACCAGGAAACAGTTTTTGGAGTGTCATCTAAATTTGAATTCTAAGACGTTATTATTTTCATTTTATACAAACTACATCAGCAATAAATGCAGAGCTAAATTTATCAAAACAATGTTCCTTTGAGCCATTTGTTAATTTTAAATTAAAATTTTTTTCTATAATTATACGTAATTAAAAAGAAAAATGATTATCAAATGACAGATTGTAATTTTTGTAGAGTTACTTTAATAGTAGGGTATATCTCAAATTTAACATAATATGTAATAATAATACTTTTTTCTAAATTATTAGTTTTTGTATCAAGCAGTATAAAAATATACAAAATCTGTTTGAAATGCAATTCTACAGTGTTTGAAAGTTATTTAAATTCTGTTTGATGTATTGCAATATAATTTTTTACTTTTAGTTGTATTTTCCGTTTGTACATGACAACATATCAGTTACTGTCATGATCATATATATATATATATATATCTTATCTGCTATTACATAAAATTTTTTGTAATTCAAAAAATTGAATTAATGATTTTATCTGATATGAATTATTTCATATTACTGATATTATGACAATAAAATTTCATATTATTAATTATTATGAATGAAAAAGCAAATTATTTTAATAAAGCTTACCAATAAAATGTAATAGTATTTGATGCAGAATTTCAAGATACCCCATTCAAGTTAATATTCTAAAACTTCGATTAATATATAAAAGTGCAGAGCGATAAAAATTTAAATATAAAACAAAGCAACGTTTTCTGAAATTAAAGCTAATTATATTGTGTGGTACACCACATAGCTCCTCTACATTCAATCACTTTCATTTCTCAATATTTCAGTTATAAATAAAATGCGAAATGCGTTGCAAAACAATATAAAACTCACTACACGATGGATCATCGTTCCCTTGAAACTGATGGTGATGCCCTTATAAATCTACGTAGGATCCACAATTCGCTTTAATATTGAAAATCTTGGAATTTATAAAGATTAGGATCCATTTTATTTTATTTTTTTTCGAGCGTCTTCGTTAAATGTAGAATAATTGCGCGGTTTGGCTGAAAGAGGTCAATGAGCCTTTTGCATCGTGAACTTATATTAAGAGCCGAGAGATTTATACTAAAGCACGAAGAAGAAGTTCGTAAATCTTCTTAACGAAATTGAAGATAGTTTTTATTAGGCTATTGAAATTGAAGATAATCCGATATAGCAATAAAAATAGTTTGTTGACATCAGTTTATCGCGACAAAGCAAGCAAAGGGAAACCGTGAATAAATAAAGCCAGAGGAAGACTCGAGCCCACGCCGGGTATTAAATTAATTCGTTCTCAGGTTATTCCGACACTTGAATCAGCGGTCGAGCCGCGCTCGCAGTTTCTAAGCTCAGTGCACGCGCGAGCGTTCGCCAAATTTGCGAGCGTCCACGGCCGGTCAGAAATGCAATCGAAGAAAGCGTTATCGATCGCGTTCTATTAAAATTCGCGGCTGTCCCGATCGATATTAATAAATTTCGACAGCATGCATCGCAATTATTCAATTGGTGGAGCGTCGCTCGCACTCGACCGAACGTTCAGCCACGCCAGGCGAGTCCGACGCCAGGTGCGCTTCTCCGCAAATATTCGGCTCACTTGGAGCTCCGCCCGGCAGGACCGACGGACCGTACCAGAGCCCTGACGTAATTTTATCTTTTATTATTCACTTCCCAAAGATAAGAGTCGAGGCACGAGGCCTCCTCCCGAGTTTCACGGGAGTGAGTATAGAGAAGGGATTCATGGATTAAAAAAGAATGACGGCATCCATCGATGATTGCGCAATACCTGTTGTTCTGCCTTTATCCTAATGCATCATTTGGCAGCTAAATTTTTTAATTCGGTAAAGTGCATCTCTAGCCAGTCGAACCACCTACTTTTATGGACTCCATGGTAATTCTAATCCAAATATTTTTACGTTACGCATCAAGGATGAATGAAATGGAATTGGAATGATTCTTCGACTGGTGCTTGTTTGACTTTTGCATTAGCTCACTACATTTAAATAATTCATTCTCATCGATTCATATTAATTGAGTACATAAATATTTAACCTCAAATATTTTTGAACCATTTTAAGAATATCTACTCACATCGCTAATCATTTTTGAACTACTCAACAATAATGTATCGTTGAAACTCAACTGCATTTACTTAACTGTTTAGAATAATATATTTAAAATATAAAAATATTTTTATTCCTTATGTGGTACTAAAATTTAGTTAAAATTACTCGACTAATTTTCAGATTGAAGGTTCTTCCAACCATATAAATGTCCTCAAAATGAATATTTATCTGCAAAAAGAAAGTCATTTTAGTTTTAAAAAATATTTATTATTCGGAAATATTTCATTAAGAAATATTATTGGACAAAATAATGTGTCGTAAGATTGTGATTTATACGAACATATTCATCAAAGATATTACATTTTATGATTTTAAAGAAAATTCTTTTATTATTCTTTTACATATAAATTATGGCTTAAAATTATATATAATACTTACTCTAATGTATTCTTAAAAATTGATAAAAGAGTAGAAGTATTTATGGTGCAGATTTTCTTTTTTTACTTGGTACGACTGTAAATGATATTTCGACTTTAAATTAACAATTTCGTGTATACATAATACTTATTAACAATTAATATAAACAAGGAAATTGACAGGAAGTTATGTTACATATATTTAATTTATGATATGTACAAAAGAGTACATAAATTTTTTAATATGCACAAGAATGTCTTATGCTTTTTAATACATGGTAATAAAAATGAAATAAATTCTGCACGCGATGGTATAATAATTAATTTTTAATAGAAAATTATAAATTCGTCTTGTTAGTTATTGCTGATGTACATATTCCGAATATTCTAAATATAAATATAATATAAATAAAAAAATTTAATTAATCTTATAATATTGTAGTATAATTACAAAATATAATAAAACGTGAACTTTTTTTAGTTTTAAAAGAAACATAAAAGGGTAAAGATATCTAATAAATCTGTAACAAATATCTTTGAATATTTATCTTCTACGATTTTTATATCTCGTTTAATATCTATACTTTAATGAATTCAAAAGTATTTATAGACCTATATTTGCAAGTAAGACAGTAATTAAAATAGCAATTAATTGTAGAGCATGTAATACTTAAATTTGGTAGAAAGATCTAGTTCGATAAAGAATAGTCTTTAAATTTACAAACGAATATTATGTACTAAAAAACTCTGTGAGTTCACTCTTAAATTTAATAACTCTGTACTGAAACAATTCAATTACATCATTACCAACAGGGAAAAACGAGAACTTGATAAGTGCATTATTCTTGTTAGGGTCCGTCGAGACGAACACTTTGGTGTCGTTTTCCTCAATCGAGTTCCGCGTATTCGTACACTTCCTTCCGTCGCCATGGCATTATCGCTGCCTTCTCCTTCATCAGATTTTCTCGCTTTCTCCTACACCTGTCTGAAATGATAAAAAACGCCTCGGCTTCAACGACCTTTTACTGCAACGTACGCAAGTGATCAGCGAATAAAAAACGTTCGACATGCTGTTCGTATATGCGTGATTAATTGCTTTAGAGGCGTTGTTGCCCCGGCGTTTTTTCCTTCTTTTCCAATTCTTTTTTTGACTCTTTGTTCGATCGCCCGACGCAATCGTGTACGTAGTGAATAGCGATGAAGAAATTCGCTGAGAAAATTTGAAACCACGATGGCCAACGATGATCGTCGAGTAAGAGACGGAGTCGAAACCTCGCTCTGTAAAAATTTTTTAAGCTAAAGAAATTCGTGGTACTTTATGGTATTAATAATAATCGATTTATTTTGAAGCAATCAGAAGATTTCAGTAATGTGATATTATAGACTGACGTTAAAATAATTTCTCGCCATTTAGTGGAACTAATGTTATTTTACCGCTCCATTATTAGTTAAAATATAAAGCATGTGAATAATTCTTCATTATATTATTGGTACCGAATATTTTATTACAAAAGGAAAAATCTTTTTAAATAGTATTTGATTTTAAAAACTATTTTAACTTATTACGAATGTTGAATAATCTTAAAATAATAATATTATTGGGAATATGTTTTTAGGCTCTTGATTTTTGTAACAATTTTACAATATTATAATCATAAACATTTTCTGAAACATTTACATATTTTCAAAATTTTTGAAAACCAACATATTTTAAATATTTTGTAATCGATAACTAATTAATTATATTAATGAAAGTTTTCTTCAAAATCTCTTTTCTTCATAATAATTGGGTTCATAAATATTAATTAAAATTGTAAAATTCTCATTTTATATATTGTTTTTCGACTTTATTTTCAAAAATACATCAATAGATAAAATATAATATGAAAAAGGGTATTTATTTTTATGGCAATTAATACAACTTCTAAGAACCTCATATATTAGTTATTTTATGTTTACAAAAGTATATACATTTGCTTGCAAGCATTCGTCATATGACGGGTATTCGATATATAATTTTTTGTATAATCAAGCAAACATTATTTATAAGAAAATAGTGCCAAATATCCTTTCGAACAGTGACCACGAGCACTTAAAATATATTTTCAATTGTTGCTATCGCTATAGATTGTACTTTCACTATTTTTAAGAATTTTTTTCTTGCTAATAAAATAAATAATGTGCTTATTTTACAAAGATACTTACCGAAATAGTCTCTTATACCGCGTGTCTTTAAGCTAACGATCAAAATAATTTTTTTAATTTATTAAAACATAACACGACAATGAATCTGTTTTATCGATTTATGGTAATGACTTATGTCGAATGAAAAACTAACCATTAAGCAGCCGAACACTTCCAAGCGCTTCATACTCCATCTAGAAGGACTCCAGCAAAACCATAAATATACGTATTATTACCATTTAACGGTATGTGTATAAATGTTCTTTAAAAAAAATTACGAATTTTTCATTTGATTTTACGTACTTTAATAAGAAAATCATAATATTTTTAATTTAATTTTTATAATGTTTAGAATTGTACCATTCGATTAGGGATACTTAAACAATCTTTATTTTAATTCAAGAATTCAAATATTCCATATTAACAACACATATAAATTTATAATTTATGAATATACAATGATAATATATTAAATTAATAATAATTAATTACAATACGTAACTAAATATGTATTTTTTAAAAAATTTTTAATATTGAATTAATTATAAAACACCTTATACGGCACTTTAACAGTTGTGGAAAAAAAACAATTAGTATTTTTTTTAAGGACGTAAAATTTAGAATGATTTTTAGATCTATCTTTTTAGTTGTATAAAAAAAATTACTGGAATCCCTTATTATGAGAATCGAAACAGCGTGCCTTCTTAATATAATCTCTCTTGTGAACATTAGGAAGGGTGGCACAAATGACGAATATAATTTCCAAAACCTCGTAAATAATTAAAGTTCCCACTAAATTTCAATTTCGATTTACATCGCATCTGTACATCGCGACCTTATAATAATGTTCACGAATGGTGGTTCATTAGTAAATCCTTTATTTCCCAGCAAGTTTGGCGCTAATTCCATTGGCGCTAGACTGAATCGGAATTTTTGCATCAAGTTGGCGACGAAGAGAAAGAGATTGATCTTTGCCAAGTTTTCACCCGGACACTTCCTGTGTCCTGAAAAAGCAAAGCGATTTGCATTCAAAAGAAATCGGGATGTACGTTCGTGTGAAAATTGCTAGTGCTTCAGCTCGCGAGCATGTTATGAATATGGATTTAATGGAAAGCCTGGTGTGAGGGAACGTTTGTGTCCCGGTTACGCGCGACGCGCGACGCCATTGGGGATTAATTAGATTAAATCATATCATTAGGGCTCAGATATTTGTTAAGATGAACTGCTCATTTATACTCTCTGTGTTTTTTTTTAAACTAAAAACAACTATTATTTTAATTATATTATAATTTATTATAATTTTATCTATGAGCAACTTTCTATTCAACTTCAAGCTAAACTACAAATTCAACGTGAGACAGTCAAAATCAGTAACATTATTTATAAGTAAAAAAAATATGTAAGCTTACAATATTATAATCTTTAAAAACTGTATCTAAAAATAAATGTTTGCTTGCTTACTTAATAATCTTTTTTATCATTGAGAAGGCTGTAAAATTAATTTTTATATTTCATATTTCGAAATGATTTTGATTTTGCATTCACTTTCTCAATGCATCACCATTATTCGTACACGGAATTAATGTTCCGTGAAATATTCATGGATAATAATGCCGAGCTTACCAAACCCAAAAGGTATGACCCACGGATCTTCCACGAAGTTTCCGTTTTTATCGATGAACCGTTCAGGTCTAAATGATTCTGCATCAACCCAGTGATCCGCATCCATGTGAATACTCTGTAGGCTACCAATTACGGACCAATTTTTCTCAACGTTAAAACCCATTATTGAACAATCGTCGAGGACTCGGTGTGCTATTGTTGTCGAAGCAATGTTTGCTAACCTCGAAACTTCGACAATTGTAGCATTTAAGTAAGGCAGTCTAGAAAAAGACAAAAAAAAGATGTATTGTTTTTTTTCACAACGTATTAACGTGAAAATTGAAGAGTTGAAGATTTACTACTAATGTTTACTAATTTAGTTTGCCTCTAAATAAGGAGAAATTGCCATCGTCTGTACATGATGTACACTTCCGATCAGATAATAATTAATAAAGTATGGCAACTATTACTGTAATACCAGGTATTATATATTAAGTATTATTAGACTTCCAAATTATTGTGTGTTTTATTTTCCATACTTTTAATATGTTTGCGAAGCTTTATAATTTATTATATTTTTCAATTTAGACTTTTCAAAAATAATGCGATACTAGAATTTTAAGTTACGAAATGTGAATAATTTATATTTAACATCCGTAGGAACATGAATTGCACCAATTTTTTTTTTATAATTCAATAGAACAAATAATGAGTTCGCTTTATTTATTAACAATTTTTAGTATGAAATTTTATTTAAAAAAAAAAGTTAAAAATGTTGCTCGATACAAAAAACTTACAATTGTTTGTGATGCATTTGAGGCACTTCATTACTTTCAATAACTTGATCTAGTTCATATTGCAACTTAATCTGCACATCGGGATATGTTGCTAAATACACTATTACAAATCCTATTAAATTTGATGTTGTTTCAATTCCAGCCATAAAAAAATCTTTTACAATTACAACTAATTGTAATTCTAAAATTAATAAATATAATAATACAATTATTTTAATAATACAGCTACTACATTAGTTTTATAATATCAGTAGTGGGCAAAAATTTTAAACACCTAAAGGACTGCAAATATTTATATATAAAATATACCATTAAATGATGAAGTCTCATCCATAGCATTAGAGTCAATCTCGTCGAAGTACGTATCAATTAAATCTCTTGGCTGTCCAGGAATTCTGGTATTTTTATGTTCAGCGATTTCTTTCTACGGAAATATATTGTAGCTTCTTATAACATTTTACAATCATTTTATAAATAAAAAATTATAAATAATTTTAGTGAAATTACCATAAAAAAATTCGATAATTTAGAGTTTAATCTTTGGGTTTCACAGAAAACTGAAAAGAATGGTATAAATCGTAAAAATGGAAAGAATCGCCAAATTTGATTTGACAGTGTATTCGTACGAAAAAGTTTTTTAATAATACGTAAGATTTCCAACACTTCTAATTCTTCATTGGCTATATCGCATCTGTTGATTAAATAAAAATTACGATGATAATTAAATAAATAAATAAATCAATCCATAAAACATCATACTATAGGATTTCCAATATTTTATTCAAGGCCAATTTTACTGAAATCTTTATTGATGATAGAAGGCAATGTTTTTATTTGAAAGTAAATCCCCTCCAATAGTTCACTCACTCCAATGATTAGCTTACCTTTTGCCAGCAATTAAATTCCATAAGTTGCTTATGACTGATAATGATACTATTTCAACAAAATCAGTACTAGGTATTTCCTTATTAAGCATTTTCTTAGTGATCATTTCACAGAGCATAATCGAGTCTTCTTGGACTAATGCTTCCATGGTTCGTGTGCCAAATCCAAAATCTTTTAAAACTTTGAGTGCAAATCTATAAAATGTGATTTTTGTTAAAAAAAATCTGTTGTAAAATATTAACAATGAAAAAATAACTCTAGCATAACTAGTAAAAGTAAAAAATTAATTTTTTTTACACATATTACACATTTTTATTTTAATCAGATTTATTTCGGATCTTACGAAATCTAGTTAAATTTATACCAGTAATTATCTTAAATTAGGTTTATAAGTGATTAAATTTTGTTATCATATTCAACAAAATTCAATACTCTAGGATTTGATCAGAATAACCACTTAAAAGTGCCACTTTTTTTTGTCTGTAATATTTATCTCGAGCATATTTTTTGAATCATCAAGATAATAATTTATATCAATCATCTTTAACAGACAATTTAATTGATTAATTCCAAATAAGTTTCACTGAAGTAGAAAATCTTTTTTTTAAAATAATCAAATTTAATAAGCTTCTTCGTAAGTGATTTGTAAGGCGATAAAATTGCAATCAACGTGAATGTACAGCTTAGATAAATTAAAGTTAATAATAATACTTAATTGTAATTTATAAATGAACTTTTTTATTTGTAAAAATTACTAGATAAAGAAAATAATATTAAAGTGGACTTCGATACCTATAATGTAATATCTATTTGCATAGGCTTAAGCTTACATTGATTTAGTATTGATTGAAAAAATTTGTAATACAATGTTGACTTAGCACCTCTAGTAACAGTTTGAATACTTCAAGTCGAAGCCATTCCTGTAACCGTCGTACAACTTTCATCTCTCCTTTTGTTTGTCAAGAAGGACCATAATGCAGAGTTCATCAATGCTTAAAGGAAATTTCAGCGCCAGCTAAATACGTCTACTACAGTCTACTACTCCGAGTTTAGCTAGCATTCGTAATGGATTGCTAAGATTAGGTACCTCTTTTGCTTTGCCCACTCCTGGCCGTCGTTAAAGACAATTCCACGCCGAGCACCAAGGCATCGCAGCTTGATATCGAACGAATCTGGCCGGCCGTCCAACTCCCGCTTGCCCAGGAACTCGAGGACGGCCGGCCGACCCGTGAGGACGACGAGGGTCTCCCTCATGCCCAGACGCACACGCAACACCGGCCCGTACAGCTTCGACAACTTCGTCCAGACTGCCCAGTCGTAACCGGTCTGCTTCATAATGCGCCGGATTTGAATGAGATTGCCGATTAACGGGAGTCCGCGAGGTCCTGGACCGCACATGAGCAAAATGGACTGCGGTTAATTTTGTGAGAGGCTGCGAAATATAATTTTTCGGCTGCTCTCTCTCTCTCTCTCTTCGCTTCATTGCAGACATTCTTCCCCTGTCCCTTTGCCTGTTACGATTCTGTAAGATCGATTATCTCTTCTGATTGAGAATTCGGAATCTAGGATGTATTACTTACAGCGACTCGGTCATTATATACTATCGTCTCTACTCAATTTTTTCTCAATTCTTATGCACTTGCATACAAGCATTGTTGAACCTTGCGTAATAGGAGTTGAGAAAATCTTCGTTTAAGTACTCGATAGGTGATATTTGATAATTAAAGTTAAAAATTAACTGTATTTGAATATGTCGCGCATAGGAAATATAAAAAAACGCATTTTAAGAATTTACTTTAACAATATAATAAAGAATTTTAAAATATTATCATTATTAAGGTTTATTTATGTTTTATTCTTAAAAATTTTAATATCCTTATTCGGTTCAGTTATCACTAAAGTGTTCATTATACAATTTTTATTTATAATTTAAATTTAAATAATATTGTAAATATTAGTTTTAAAATTTCATTCTATTAAATTTACTTTTTTAAGTGAAAATTATTTAAATACTCCTTAAGATGGAGGCGAGGATTTGAGATTTGATAAAAAAAAATAATATTTTACATAATCGGTTGACGGATGCTTAGAAAATCGAAATATGCATGTTTATAAGGCTATATAGAATATTAGAAGCTTCTGTCGGATCACTGTTTTTAAAAGTAATTTTACAAAAAAATTATTTACCATTCGTTTAATTATTTATCTGCGATCTAAGATTCAAAGTAAACTACAATATCAGCTAGTCGAGTAAACTTATTAATTTGTAAGTAAAATAGATAGCAAACTATGTAATTCTTCTATCGTAACTTTATAAAATTAGAATTTTTGTATCTAAAATAGTCCCTTATCGTTTATTTCGACAATCAAAAAACTATAAAGTAATATAAAAAACATATTATTCAGACCTCAATAGTCATTTATAGACACCTAAAAAGAAACGTTGAGTTAATATTTCAATACAAATCTTATTCGAAATATTAATTCAATTGAAGCTTCTTTTTTTTAATATGAAAAAGTAATTGAAATTAATACTTTTTTTAGATTTAACAGTGGTAGAGAAAGGGGTTAACAATTTTTTTCTTAATTTTATATTTACTGAGTGTTGGCATCTAGCACGCGTACCTGTGTGCACCTGAAACAGTGCCCGAATAAGACCAAGAATTAGGATACAATAGGCGCTCAGGTATTCTCCGATACTATAATAACAATTATGCATGGCTTTTAGAATACTACTGTTTCTGAAATCCCCATCCTATCCTCCGTAATATAAATTTATTATATTAGGATTACAAGACGTTCAATGGATATTGTATACAATAACAGCATAGTATTTATAACTCGAATTCCGAAAGCGATATGATAATAAAAAAAGCTATTTTAATCTCCAACCATCCCTCACAACGATATACTAATGTTATACTGTTATATACATTTTAAGACAGAAACAAAGAAAATATCAGATATTAAGCTAACGTAAACAAAATCCCGTGTGAAACGCATCCCTTTTTAAAATACAATCACATTTAAACACACATTTCCCCATACTAAGTTATAAATAATCATATAAAGCTACAACTTCAAATTGTTTAAATATGTTTATAAACAATTTGATTAATTATTAACGAATTATCGTTTAAATTGTAATAAATTTATTAAAATAATTGAAATAGTACTTAAAATTTTGTAAGAATTAATTTTACACATTTGTTTTAATTTAAACAAATTTTTTTTCATTCAGCCGCATGCTGTGCCATAGTAAAACTTGATTCAACAATTTGTTTTCAGAATTAAAATTAGAGAATCGTAACTAGTTAATTCAAGTGTTAAGAAAATTAAAGATTTTAATTTCTATCTAAATAACATTAAAAATTTAAAAAGGAAATCAGATATGTTGTTTGGTGTAAATGATGAGAATGGTACATAAATTAAGAAGAACTGAACACATAACAGTAAAGAACATATCAGGTGATTTTAAAGGTGCATATATATGTAAGGTCAATCAGGTCCAAATCTGACTGTAATAATATCATAAACGAAAATGATAAGATTCTATTTTAGAATGAAGGCGATCGGTAAGCTTTTAAATCATTAGTTTATTATTTTCTTAATTTCATCTCATTTGATTTCAATATACAACTAAATAGTTAGTACAAAAGTTTTAAATTAAATGTCAAAACATATTTTATTAAATGGAAGATTTACACGCTTTGTAAATGTTTTAAATAATGAAGAAATTACAGTGATCTATCCTAAATCATATTATCTTAAACAAATTGATATAAAATTTAGAAATTTTGAGATTAAATACGGTAAAATTGATGAATTAACAAAAATGATAAACTGAAAGAGTTAAACAAATTTATATTATAAAATTGCTAATCGGGGAAAAAATTAAGTTAAAGAAGTTAAGTAATCAAGTGTAATTGTAAGGTGAATCATTAAAGTAAATAAGATTATTTTAAAAATGTACGATTGTTAAAAAAAATGTTATAAGTTTTAATGGTGAATATTAATATAATTTTTATAGTTTTTAATAATGCTTTTTATTAATTATTGTACAATTATTTCAATTAAGATGACATTTTTTAGGTTAGGATTAAAAGACAATTCATCTTCAATAAGAAATTTATTATAATGTGAACAAATTTAATTGAAATTATGTTGGAGCATTAGAATATTTAGAAATGAAATTTTTTAACTTTCGTCTGATAATACAAAATTATGAGTAATATTGCTTAAAGCTGAAGCAATACTACACGAAATGATGCAATAATTACATAATACGTTTGACGAATTCCGTATACATTTATGAGAATTAAAATATTAGCGGTGGTTAGTAGTAAATGTATATAAAAAATATAGTACCTAATTATGCTACTAATATTGGATAAATTTATCTTTAAATAAACAAGAACATGGCAATCAATGAATTTCCATTATTAGATCAATTTTATCAAAATAAGTGTCAAATTTAAGAAACATTTGGTATATATCTTTCCAAAGATAGTAAAAGATTGTCAGAGAATATTAATTTTTTAATATATTTTGAATTAATATTTAATTCACAAGATATGTTAGAAAAAAATAATATTTGAGTCGTTTTTTTATTTAATAACTTAAATATAGTTAATAATTGTATTACCGGTATTAAATAAAATATGGTAGTTACGGAATCCTATATATTTTAAAATTTTAATATCATTGAATAATAACCAATTTGAAAATATATAATGTTTACAATAGATATTAAAAAAATAATGGAAATTAACAATTTTTTCATATCCTTTTTGAGATTTTGCATATTAGTATAATATTTACTGCTTGCTTGAATTTGATTTTTTTAACAGTAACATTGACATACTTTGAGACAAATTATCACTACTTCATATTTTAAATCTTACACCGTAAATTTACTATAAATTTAGACTATCGAATATGTATGAATGTACTACATTAAAGAAGTTGAAAGTAAAGCTGGTCAAAAGTTTAAACCGATTTAGTCGACCAAAAGATATTATTCAAAATATATTTCTCCATGTGTGTGTGGGTGTGTGTGTGTGTGTGTGTGTGTGTATAAGTAGGTATATTTTATGTGTATGTTAGTTGAATTCAAAAATATTGAAAAAATTTTAATTTTTTTAAGAAGTTTCTAGAAATGCAATAAGATTTCACTCGTCAAATGTAGTTTTGTAATTTTTTATTTTCTCGTCGTATACGTACAACCTAAATATTTTAGCAAGCATCACTCTAGAATTTTTAAAGTGGAGTTTGTTTCTGTATTAAATGTTTAACTACACAAATGTGTGATAATTAAATTTTATTAATTAGAAACCTTACGCTAGTTATAGATTACAATAAAAAGACGATGTAATGCAAAATATTTACAATCGTATTTTATAAATTTGATGGACTTCCTTAGATTTTCAGAAAAATGATAAATTGTAGAGAGAAAAGTAAAATTCTTTTTTTTTAACATTATTAGAGAGTAGTGAAGTAAGAAGTACCATGAATATATTCAGTAGAAGCTTAATAAACACATATTTGTACGTGGTCATGTATGGTCAAGTATTAGAAGGAGTCACTTTTACTTAATAATACGTTTACCTGGTGGAAAGTGTTTAACGCCATGTGTCCTATGAAAGAAACCAATCATCATTAAAAAAAGAGCTACGCATATCACAATCAGGAGCCACATGATGAGATTTGTGGAATGACAGTGCACGAGAAATTAACGGAGATCACACGGTATCACGCTATATAATATCACTATTCTGAATTTAAAACATTTCTCGTCGGTCTAATGATAAAACACAAATGCGAATCAAGACGCGAATGTAATGATTGTCTATATGAGGAGCCTTCGGAAACGCAATCACGTGGCTCTTTAGCGCCGTAAGTAAGAAACTAAAAAAGCTATAAAATTAGTATTTCTTAACATGTTACTTTCACTGTGAAAAAGCCGCATAGCTACTCTAAACCTGTCGAAGATCATTTGGCAATTTATCTCCGAAGCAACGGTATCGGCTACGGTACTCATGTTGTAGTCCTTCTTCGTACGCACGACGATCTCATCTTTTTTTCTCACATTTTTTCTCTCTGCTGATAATTTGCGGCACGAAGCTACGATTCGTACTTCGGCCACTGCGACTTTTTTTATTTCTGAGTCTATTGATTCGGTTCTATGATTAGTCAAAAAACATCGCGCCTTAATAATGATTGCCAAGGCCATATGACTGTCGATTAACTGAAAACACGTTGCGATTGGTCTAATTAAATTGTCAACCCGTTAATTAAACCTTATCGCTTAGTAATTCAATTTTCAATCTTGCTTGTTTGTTTTTCATTGTATTTTTTTACTATTATATGAAACAATTAAAATATTAAATAATTATGTATTCTTTTTAATGGAATTTGAGAGTGTCGATAACGTAGCATTTGACGAATTCTTTTTTAGCTGTTCACGTCTTTAGGTTAAGATATAGATTAAAATCAGGGTATTTATTCTTAATTATTTAATTAATTTTTGTTACAGGACTTTCCCTTCTCATTTTAATGTCAATTTACAGATTATATTTATAAAAAACTACATATTATCTTTTTGCAATCGACTACTAATAGAGGTAGGAAAATTATCGCTAAAAATTCAAATACTTTCATTTTATTTATAATGTAGCCATAATAGGATACATATGTTGAAGAAACACAACTTTCACAAATACAAAACATTTATTAGAAATCCACACATATTATATAAAAGTTTGATTGAAATAAATAATCTTAATGATATCGTTCATTGAATATAAATAGGATGATTACAAGATTAACAAGATCTACACATTGCATTAATCAAAAATTAGGTTAGATTTATAATATAATAGATTTTTTATATAAATGAAATTTATTTTTTGCATGAAATCATTCTTACGAAATTATATTATTTTATAATAATATTTATAAATTTTTAGCTTATCAAGAAAGAAAAAAAAACAAATAGGTAAAAATTTGCAAAATATTTTTTTTCAAAAAATTATGAAAAAAAAGTAACAAAAATTGATTTACCATTTAAAAAAAAATTATTTTTTCTCCAAAAAATCCATCATTTATAAGGTTACTGTTTAAAGAAAAATATATAATTCAGTAACGTATTAAAAATTATATTGCAGTTATGTTGCATGATAATATATTAGGTAAACTAGTTCGCTTTCTACTAAAAAACAGAAATACTAAAATTTTTTCTAAGAATAAACTAATTAGTACACAATTTTCTTAACGCTATAATACTTACTATTTCCCGTTGTTCTACATTATTTTTAACATTTTGCAAAGAAAAAATATTTGATTCATAAAAAAAATATTAATCGAATCAAACCCAAAAATGAAAATTCAAGTTAGTTTTTCAATAAATACTTATTTATTATAATTTAATAAAATTAAATAACTTATTTTTTTACGTTTAATAATAGGAAATAATCATATTGTAAGTCATTATATTTTTTTCAAAACGCATAATTAGGACATTAAATTATACATATACATATAAAAATATTTCAAAATTTATAATACAATAGAAAATTTTATACGGACATTAAAACGTACATTGAAAAATTAAATTAAAAAAATCCTTGTTATTAATAATTAAATGATAATATTACAAAACATTAAAAATAATAATTTTACATTAAAAATAGGCAAAATAAAATATTAACTAAGCTAATAATATAATTTTTTCTAATATAACGTCATTAATTGAAAAATATGTATTGAAAATTTATTTTTGTAATTATTTGATTTTTTTTACAAGTTTATCTAATTTTAATAACACAAAATCTTGATTTATGTAATTGATACTCAATTTCTGTAATAAAATTATTCTTAAAATACTGCATTTCCGAATCTCTATTTTGGTAATTAATTAAATAAAATTTAAAAATTTTTTTGCTATACTATATATTTACTACATTGAATTTTCCCTATTTTTTTAGAACTTTGAATATCTATTTTCTTTTTTTGAATAAAACTTTATATTAATTTTTTTTGCTTTAAGGAAAATCAAATTTTTAAATATTGGGTAATTATTGAAAATTACTAGAAATTATAAATTATAAGTTTGCAACATGTAAAACATTGTAAAAATATAAAATATAAATTAGTCGTATTTACAAATATTTTTAATTTAATCATATGAATTTAAGTTGTATAAATATCGTGTTTTATATTAAACAAGTTATACTACTATTAATATTTAGTGTTTTAGTAATAATTGAAATAATTTTTCATTGTATCATAGGAAATTGAATATTACTTATGAATTACTCATAAAATTGAGTTTACTATAGTATTAAAGATGTGAGAGGTATTTGGAAAACTTTTTGTTTATATGTATTTTACGAAATATCTTTGAAACGGGTTAAAAATTCTTATTTATTACAATTATTAGACATATCTTTATCAAATTAATTATTAAATTACTTATCTTTCTTGAGTTAATGATATAAGATATAAAAAAGATCGGTCATTAAAGTAAATCTGATATCTTGTCTTAAATAATACATATTTTTGTTATACACTGCATTATTATTCGAATATATATTCAGTATACTTATAATAGAACCAAAAGGTAAATAATAAAATTTCAAAACACGGAGAGAGTACAGTTATTTCATTCAAAGAATAGTACTTGAAATTTATTGATTTCTGTAATTTTTCTTGAACTAACTCAAATATAATTAAACTATTGTTTCCTGTTTTCAGACAAATACAACTAGAAAGATTTTTAAATATTTATATCTTTTTCAGAATAAATTTATTAATACAAAAAATATCGTTTTGCTTTTATATTAATATTATTTGAAATAAAAATAATTATTTGAAAGAAAAATGAATAAAGTAATTTATACGCAAATTAGAAAATTATTAAAGGTTTTTATATTAATTTTTTTTATATTTCAATTTATAGTATGGGTTCTTTATTTGTCAAACAAATTTTTATCAATTCAATAATAACACACAAATATTATTAGCATCAGTTAATTAAAAGAACAATTTACTTTGTAAACTAAAATAATCCTTAAGTACAATATTTCATATGCATGCTATTGTTTCAACTTAAAGTACAGTCTTTGAAACATCAATGAGCTTCAATTAGTCCCGTGACAGCTGTAAGGAAAGTTTTTCTATACAAGAATAAAAACTATCGTTAACATTAATTTTAACGCATTTCCATTATTCGCTTAGGCATTCCGAATTTCAAAAATGCACGTAATCGCAGGCAAGTCAAAGCAATGGACTTATAATTTTTTAACATCCGTAAAGAAAGATTTCCTCAGGCATAGCTCACGTAAAATAGAGTTTGCGAGGATTTGCATAATCGGTTTGCTAAAGATCGAACACACGGTCATTATGGGCTTAACGATCGCTACGCGTTTTTTCCCGATTGCTGGTGTTACTGAAAATTCGCTATTAGGAAGTGCAGAAACGAATGCAAGATAATGGAGAGAGGAAGAGGGAGAGAGAGAGAGAGAAAGAGAGAGAGAGAGAAAGAGAGAGAGAGAGCGAGAGAGTGAGTGGAGTGACGAGATCAGGAAAGGCTGTTGAGAGGCATTGGTATGGGAAGGTGTCGCTAAATTATGGACCATCAATTCGTTAGGGAGTGCCATTGACAAGGAAAAACATGCGAATTGTGGTTTTGGCCAGTAGAGAAATCGGACTGGCAACTGCGAACTGGCACTTCGGTTTTAAACAAACAAAGCATTCGCGGCTTTCTAGGCCAGAGCGACCCTCAGGCTGAACTGACGAGTAATCGGAGGCGCGCGAACCAATTAATATAATGTGAGTTCGCTAGCCTCTATCCGAGCTTTATTATCGCGGGAGGATGAAAGTTCTATTGCAGTCCAAAGGAAGGAGTTCGTTCAATTATGTGGGAACTATGCAATGCTAGATTGAAATAATCACAGACCTGTCGTATGGCTTAAAAAGTAGATTGAAAACAAGTAAGCCTCGAATAGCGAGTGAATTTAATTGTCGAATTTAATTGTCGAATTTAATTGCTAGTTTGGGTACAATTAGCTCTTACCTGCCGATGAAGCACGTAATTATCTGACACAAGTACGTCGTTATAATAGTATTTACGATGTATGAAGTACTTACGATGAGTTGCAGATATTTTGTTTCCACAACTGCAGTTGCATAAAGCTATTGTCCGTATGAGCGTAGCCTGCGCGCACCATTTTAAACATTTCATAATTGAGACGCGAAGGCACGCCAGCGTATCAAGATCTTATCCCGCGCTCAATATTCAGCATAAGCATAATTGAAATACTATGGGGGCCGATCTCTTCGAAGACTCGTAATTCAACGTCCCTCGGCCACGGCTCAGCTCTCACGTATCGATAGATCACGTACGTACTTGCGGCCGTTCTTCAAAATCACGGACCGAGGGCATCGGAAAGAAAACGGACATCTCTCGTACCTGCCTCCCGGAAGAGAAAATACTCGCGCGAATCGCACGTGGAGCGGGATTCGGCGTACGTGTCCCCGCATTCGTCGCTTCTTGCTTCATCTTCGCCAGCCTGAAAAGCCCTGGTGGCGGATCTGGTATGCGACGCCCGGCTCCGAGTTTCACCCGACAAATGCCGAATTCCAATTGCATATGCAGCCAGTCGTGGATTCCCGACCCCGCGGCTCGATAAATCGCGGAATGACGTCGCCTAAAGTCAGAACTTTCGTTGCGTACGTTGCATTACTTTGGACGTGATTGTTTTCAATGATATTGGAGTTACTGTAGTCCAAACTTTAATGGAAATTCGTTCGTTTGTTTTTTGATTTTTACTTCTTACGGACGACCAGCTTTTACGTAAATGGCTATTCCTACCAGCTTTTTTTTATTGTCAATAAAAACACTCGCTATCAATTTCTTTTACCGTTTAAGTTCACAATCCTCAAATGCCTTCAATCTTAAATTCGATTTTTTCTTAAATATCTTTATTTTTAGGAATCTTTATTTACATGCCAAATACATAAAACCTTTTTTTTTATTTAATCTGATTTTAATAAGAAAAACTTACAGTACATATATATAAATATTTCATGATAAAAATAAGTATATCTTTTGCCATATGAGAAATATTTTAGCTAAAACGAAATATATTTTTTTTTGAAAATTCATATATATTGTGTTCACTAAATTTGCATTCAAGTAACTGAATTTTTATTGGTGTTGCTTTTATAGATTATTAAATTTTTTATCATGATCAATATCTCTTAAGTAACACATTAACTTTTTATACAATCTTTTTATTTTTTTTTTAAAGGTTTTTATAGAATTATAATAACAATCAATATGCATTTTAATGTTTTCATGGATGTACATGATAACATATATATTTAGATTTCTTATGGTTATGTTTGATTTTTCAACATTTTGTTGCATCACTGATTATTTTATTTTATTTTTTTATTTAAGTAAATTAATGATTAAAATGTTTTAAATCTTCATGAATGGTTGGTTAAATTTATTGATACATATGTTCCAATGACAGTACGAAACTTACCATTTATCTAAATGGAGTTTGTTAAATGTTTTCATATTATTGTTTGTACATCTAATAAAAATCATTTTTTTGATAAAATTAGGTTTAATGATTTCTTTGGATTTCTCTATTATTATGATATAATCATTAGATAAGAAAAAAATCAATTTACAGCCTTTTAAAAGTAACAGATTAAGGATGAAAAATAATATGACTATAGTCTTGAAGCTAGTTTTTTATAATTTCAATTTTATTATACAACTTTCTACTTGCACTAACTTTGTTATTATCTATTTCACAGTTTTTGTTATTGATATATAGGAAAATCTGTTTAAAATACGGTTTTATGATAAACATTTTTAAAAAATTATTATTCTATGCTGTAAACATAAGTCTATTTTATAGCTGATGCGAAGAATAATCTTCTTAAATTAACATAGCTTACCGATGCTATTATTGTTATATGGATGTATTAGTATTATTGTTTCCGTATGAAAATCAGTATATCGCGTTAAAAAATAAAAAAAAATTGGTGTCTAATCGCATCGTTTAATATATTCATTTTAATAATTTTCACACTCAATTAATTAAAACGATGATATCATTCAATTAAATGAAGGATACAGAAGTTTTGTGCTTATCATGCTTACTTTCTCATAAGACCTGGGTTAAACCAAACTCTCGAGTGTTATTGAAATGCTTGCAGACTTCCCCAGCTTTCTAGAGTCATGCGAGTACATATCTTATTATTCTACATTTTATGAATAAAAATTTACTTTGTGCTTAATTCTACTATATAATAAAAAGAGGAGAGTCTGTGTAGTGACAATATAATGAAAAATGTGCAACTTTTTCAATGTCTTTACTTAATACATGACTCGAGGATAGAATTTAGAACTTTCATAGATATTTGTCGATCGGAATTTTCTTCGAAAACTGAAAACTGTTCGATGTTCACACAAGAGGCCGACAAACGCCAGATGAATAATAGATAAAATTAGGAGGTAAAACAGTGCGAAAAGTAGAAGAGAAACTGGAGAAGCTGGGATAGTAAAAGAAAAGTATAATGTGTGAAAGGGATAAGGTGAGCCGTGTCTATTGTAACAATGAGGAGGCGAAGGCCGGAATAATGTCTCGCACAGCGTGGGGACTCAGGGAGAATAGGAAACCTCGGAGAAGTGTGAAAAAAGAAAGAAAGTGTAGTCAAATATATCCATTTTTCTCGGCCTGCTTCAGTAACATAGTTTTTGCAGTTTCATTTCGTTTGTTAAGCTCTTTAGAATTATGTTTAAATAAATTAGTTTAGCAAATAACATTTATTTACAAATGCTCTCATAAATGACTTATTTCAGCCTGTAATGAAACAGGAAATGTACGAATTTGCTGTTTGCTTCTCTAAAGCTTATATTACCCATAAATTTTGTAATCGTTCAATTCACATAACTTTGTACAAAAGAAATGCTCAACGATTGCAGAAGTTAATTACGAGAAAAACATCATTTTTAATTTACGCACTGAAATATTGTCTTTTAATTGCATTTCGTTCTGTATTGAAATTAGACAAAACACACTAACACATATAAACGCATGCATAAATGCACTTATGCATACAGATCACTGTTATTAAGAGTTGAGCTCCTATTATGTTTTTTATTAGTATACCGTAAACGCCGTTTAAACAGCCAATGTTATGGCTTACAGATTACTTTTACATTTAAAAAGAATTTAAACATTTTTTAAATTTTACAATAAATATTAGCAGCGACTTATGAGATTACGAAGAAAAAATTTTAAAAATACCTAATTTGTAAGTATTTTCTGCAATTGTAAACATATTCGACCTCATATCTAGTAATGTGTTTTCCAATATTGGTCTTAAAATACGAAATATTGTATACAGATCATATTTACATGGTATGTTTTTAGAAGTAAGATTTCAAATCTAAGTATCCAGCTATATTATCAAACTATTTTAAGGCAACTTTCTCTTTAATACAGAATTTTTAAAAAGTCAATTATATCACTTGACCGTTAAAGAAAATATCATTCAAGCATTAAAGAAAAAACCTAATATAGAATACTGAGATATATTTGCTCTCATCTTTTATAAACTTTTGAACTCTACTACCTTCAAAAGTTTTACGGCTATAATTTACTTTACACCGGTACTCTGAGCAAACTCCGAAATAACCAAGATTATAGCCATCGACACTTATGGGACTAAAGAAAGTTTTAATTTTGGTCATTTAAATAAATAAGACAATACAACTTGTTGAACTAGAATACTTTCTCCAGTAGCTTCGAGTACTGAATGGATAAAGTTTTTTATTTAATAATAATAATTAAAAGTATATAAATAATTATATTAAACTAGCCCTTATGATTAGTAAAACAATAACATTAAATTATATCCGCATAAAATGTGATAACGTACGCGTATTAATTGAATAGCACGGACAAAAATATCTAAAGTTTAGAAAATTTTAAAACAAATTTATAAATTTATCTTAAACAATACGTATTATTAATTATTTCTTTTTTTTATTAAAAATTGCTAAAAACTATTAATTTCTGTCACTATGTGTGGTATTTAGGGAACAATTCTTTTTGTTAGATAGTTTCATGTCATGATTAATGCACTTGTCGAATTGTGAATGGTTTAAACGTAGTTGTACGTATAAAAAAAATATTTAAATTTATCTACCATATCACGAGCTTCTTTTTATAATTTCAGCATAAACATTATTTGATAAATTATGCTAGTGACGAGGAACGTCGTAATGTAGAAGAGGTTACTTATTCTCATAGAAAACTATGAAATGTAATTCTAGTACAGCACGCAATATTATTCGTCTTATTATAAGACCTAATTTTCTTCAGCTCAACAAGTCTTCGACGAATCTTCAATTTTTTTTCGTTTTCTTCTTTTTCATAACTAGTAGTCCGAGAATAAAGTAGAAATAAAAGATAATTTATCAAAACACAGAGAAGCAATTTCAATTCTCCAATAAAAGACAAATCCTTCAATCGGACTTAAACTGCTTCTAATAACAATAAAAAAAAAACTGCATGTTCGTTAATCGTATAAAAAAAAGGTTACTTAACCCTTTCCTTCGATATTCCTGCACAAGTATAATGGCTGTGGTCCATTTAAATTGTATCTATTTCAAACTCGTCTTGGTATCGAAACCGCAAGCGACGTCTCGATATCGCGCGGCTTGTATCGCCTCAGCGATGAATTTATCCGAGAACTAATCTATACCAGATATCCGATGAAAGACCAGTGGGAATAAATAAGCCGTCGCGGGAAGCCTCGAGCTGATTTTTGAGCTGCTCGCCGGGTGTGCGGGCGCTGTCGGGGCTAGAGGAAGAGCTTAGGTCGGCATCTAGAAACGGGTTGGCGCCCGCGGCTCGAGCGGAGTATCCGGGGCGCCGGCGTACCGAGTCTTCGAGTGAAAACGAAGGTTCCCAGCCTCGCTCGCGAGAGGAGGAGAGCTCCGAAAGGAAAAACGAGCTGGGCGCCGTGGGAACGGGCGAAGGTGGGGGCGCAAGAAGGAGGAGAACGACCGCCAGTTTGACCCGGGGGACTCTTCGCCATCCCTCGGTGAGGCTTAGTCGGCTCGCGCCTTCCATTTCCGCGGGACGCGCACCTCGTACAGAGCCGTCGTAGAACTGGAACAGCTTTAGCACTCGAGGCCTCTCGGCGAACGCGAGCTCCGGCTCGGTCACCCGGGACCACTGGGCGCGAGGGTGCGCGAGCGCGCGCGACTCCAGTGCCTTCCAAGGATGCGAGTGAGGCCTCCGCGTCCTCGGGGTTGACATTTCGATAGGGGAGATGGAGGTTCGACTCGTAAGTGATTACACCTGTTTGTGGATGCGAGAGTGCGTGATTGCAAATTACCTGGCGTTTTTATAACCGTATTCCATCAAGCCGGACTCGCCTCGAGTTTTCGTATTCCGACTTCCGCTGCTCGCTTTTTTTTTTTTATAAATTCTGGTGTCCGATAAGAAGTTCGTTCAGCTCCTTCAGGGACTTATCGTATGATTCAACCTCACAAATATAGGATTTTAATATTCATGACTAGCTAACGAACAACGCGCTTGATACATAGAGGAATTATTTAACGATAACATTTTCAATCTTCCCCTTTCGGTATATTAAATGACGCCCATTTTCTTTTCATTCGTACAAATAATCCGCCCACTAATGCGTAATTTAAGATTATTTTATTCATCCTTCATTGATAGATACACCTTTATAAATACATTTGTTGCATTATTTAGATATATTTTTTTTAGCATTGACCTCAATTAAAAAACATTCTTTATCAAGATGATATACACGTGCACCTACTACAAATTATATTCTCATATTCAGGTTATATTTCTTGTTTACTTTTCCGTAATTTTCAACGATTTACTATTGCTCACATTTTTTTAATTCCCTTTCAATCAAAGTTGAAAAAATAAATTATTCGTACATAATTTTTTATTATTTAACGTCCTTCGATCACTGATAAAATTACTTTATTGTTTACTAAATTCTCAAGTAAATGTAAAAAGTAAGCAAAAGAATAGATTCTTGATATTATAAAAATGTTTTAAACATGAATGAAAACAATTTATTCTTATTAATAATAAGAGTAATAAATGGCATAAAAATTTCCAAATAGAATGATAAGTTTTAATGATGTTTGGCTTTGAAATATTTAAAAACACTTTTAAATCATTGAAACATTTAGCAATAAAGTTTTGTGCAACTTATCAAATTGACAAGATTGTACTTACAGTTATTTAATATTCAGTATATTTAATGTCGTATGAATATTAATAAGTAATTTAAATTTCATAGAAATACTTAATAGTATATAATTAATTTTACTATTTTCAATTGATTAATTTCATAGTACATGTACTGAATATATTCAAAGTACAAATCAATGATCTGATTATAGCCTGAGTTTAATATTAAAATCTTTTAAAACATGAATTAAAAATTATAGATACTTTTTTTAATGAAATACGAATGCTTCAAAATAATTTATATTCAAATAAAAATAAAACAATATAAAATCACATTGAGTAATTTAATTTTTATAATATGTTACAACATATATACATGTATACATATTTTTCAAGAGAATTGGCAGATATTATCTATAATCGAAGTGCCAGTCATTTTCTCTCTAGTTAAAAAAAAATAAAGATAATCGAAATTGTATTATATTCCATATGAAAGCATTGATACAATGTTGTTAAGTTATACTTAGTAGGATTTTCTTTCTATTTACTTCTGATTAATTCTCAAATATATGTTAATAAAATTTTTAGTAAATTAAATGATAAACATATACATTCATCAAATCATATATTATAATTGATTCATGAAATTGTAATTGATGGGGAAGGCCTGTAATTAGTAAGTAAGAGTAGTAAAGTTTATTTGTAAAGAAATATATTTTTTGTATATGATACATTAAGTATTAAATATTTACAAAGGAGTTCTTCAAACATAAATACTGACACGTATAAGTCTATGACTCTTAAATTTCTAAAAAACTTCCGGAAAGATTATAATTACGATAATAAAAGGATTTTGTCTTACTAGCTTTTCTCAGTAGACATTACATTTCAAAACTCAAGAAATCCTTTAATTTGCATCATTTACATATTAATATCGGAGAAACAAAATGCATTAGTAAAATAGTAAATAGTAGAAAGTAAAAGTCATAAATAATAAATTTTATGTGCATAATTAAATGGATTAAAGCGACAATCGAACTGTAAATTCAATATTACAAAAGAGGAAACGCATCTTTATATCATTACCATTGAGAAGAAGAAAATATTTTATTATTATTCTATTATTTTACTAACAATTGAACTAACAACGCTTGTTTGTTATTCAACTAAAATACGAATTTAGAAAACTGCTTAAAAATGTTCTCCGCCTCTAACATCTTCACAGTAAATCTTGTGATAAGCTTTTTCAGATAGTTGATACATTGTAACAGTTATTAAAATTTCACCAAAGTATGCGTAATTCTTAACTCTGTTTGTCTACTATTGAAAATCTTGTTAAGATTATGCAAAACAAGTTTTCTTTGTTTGGTGGATAAAATGTACGCAGTTGTTTAAGAAAATCTGATCACACAAAAATTAATAATTTGATCGTGATTATTATCGTGTATGGAATTGAGTAATTTAGGTTTTAGAAAACAAATAATTGGAGACTGATGGGACAACGTTTGTTTAATTGGTAATAATTTAATGCACTCAACATTCTGGATGCCGCGCTAATCTTAATATGCTTTCTAGTAAGAAAAATATTTTAAACTAACAGTCAGACGATATGATTGAAATACCGGAAAGACGAGTAAATCGTATAAGAATATGCAAGAATGCAGCTAAGTCTACTATCGGGCACACGGTTAAGAGGCGGCTAGAAATCCCCATTATTCCACATCGTATTTGTTAACCTGGCTTAAAAATATCATATGCTCGAGGCTGTATTTTCCCGAGTTTTCCCGCGGCGTAGTGATCGTCTGTTATCCGTACGATCTCGTCGCTCCGGAAAATGACTGCAATCGATGAGATCGTGGAATTCGAGATCAGCGAGTTTCCTTCGAATTTTGACACATCCGGCGTACCAAGGCCTTGGACATCCTCCTTTCGAGTTACGAATTCCGGGGGCTCGCGCACCCGATCGACTTTCACCCGTCGTAGGAAAGCATCCGAAATAACAGAGCGAAAAATGACGAGCGGTTATCGTGCGACTCCAGCCCACTAATAACCGGCGCTCACTGGTAATGACGCGCCCACCAACGAACTCGGTGGTGGAGGGGAAAGGGCCCTCGGGAGTTGGGTCGGCTAACGGGCCCTGGCCGAGGCCAAGGGCACAGAAAGTCGAGGAATCCATCTCTCTCGCTCGCTCTCTCCCTCTCTCTCTCTCTCTCTCTCTCTCTCTCTCTCTCTCTCTCTCTCTCTCTTTCTCTCTGTCCGTGCCAACCGCGTGTGTTGAGGCCCTTTGCAGGAGGTCGGCTCGATGTCCAGGCACAATTGAACCGCTTGGCCAATTTCAGCCAGGAACTCCCGATACGGACGACGTAGTATTGCCGGGATCTTTCGAAAGTTTTTCCTTTCTTTTTTTGTACTTCTGCTTCCTGCGTTAAGGATCCTCGAATTAAGTTGCGTGCTCGCCGAGGATTAGCCGTCGGTCGAAAGTTCGACTTTATTAGTTCGATGGCGAGTTGACAATGGAACTCGGCTTATATGATATAATAATATGTATTTAATGTCGCATATGCAACGGTTTCAATGTCGAAAAACATGAAAGTTGGTCAATAATTCTTAAATCAATACCACGTAACTATACTTTACTGATACAATTAAGCAGAGCTATTGAAATAGTAGTTTAACGAGTAAGAGTCCGCTGTAAAAAAGTCGTTACACGTAATATCCAATCAAACAAAATGTCACCCTTTATGGCCACCGAGTTATTATTATCCTCGCAATAAAAAGACTATTCTTTCTATTATGTACAATTTTCAATTAATATTCAGGCAATGATTACACCTATAGCTTAGGCTAGATTGCACGTTGCGGTTTGACGATTCCATTGGAATTGCGCATTCTTTATGAAAAGTGAATTTTTTTGTTTTCAGGATATAATGGCTATTAAAGTTATTATAATTAATTAGCAGATAATCTTTTATCGTTGCAGGTGATATTTTTATCTCTGTAAAAAAGTACATGTCTATTATTTTGTAAATAACAAAATTATAAATTTTAAAACGTTTTTCAATGGTTTAGATACTTGATTAGAATATAAAATTATAAACAGCAACTTTTTTAAATCCATTGGAAGCGTACAAAATTATGTTTACTATTATTATTTCTACCATTGGAATATTAAAGTGCAAAGGCATTGTATTTCAATTGTAATATAATTATACTGCTACATGGTTTTTAAAATGCTAGCAATTTTTGTAACGATGCAATAACTAAACAAGGTACTTCACAGAAAAACTGACCAATAATTAATTTTTCTAAAAAGCTATATCTAATGGCTTAAATTATGATTATTATTATTATTATTATTGTATAGTTTGAAACATAGGAATGATAAATATACTTCAATAATGTACTGGTAATAATACTTTTCAAATAGTCATACGTTTTTAAACCGCTTAAATATTGGTAAACCACTCCCTAATAATTATTTATCCTCGTTTTAATGTTGACTACTGCAGTAGCTAAATACATCCATTCTGCCAAATAATGTGTATTAAAGGTGCTAGACTATTTGTACACGCACGCATTACTAGCTCTTCTAATTTCGTAACGGACACGTGTTAAATGAGGTGCATCAGCAGCCCACTTACCTACATTAAAGTCCATAGACTGCAGATGCATCGTTCATTCTTGTTCTCGGTATCTTTCCTGCCAACCCCCTCCTCACTCCCTCACTCGCTCTCTCTCTCTCTCTCTCTCTCTCTCAATCTCTCTCTCTCTCTCTCTCTCTCTCTCTCTAAAGATATATATATATATATATATATATATATATATATCTATCTTTTTCCATTCGTCTCACTCATCTTTCACTCGGTATTTGCCTCTTTTGTTTTACAAACTCCTGCGAATAGTTGCGCGTCACCGCAAAGACTTTATTGCATGGAAAAGTCGAGGGAGAGTCCCGTGGACGAACAAACAAGATCGTAACACTTAATGTCTCTTGGCGACTCTCTTTTCATAAAGAGAGTTTTTTCGCTCGATAAGTGCCGGGCAGCGCGAGAGTTTTTAATTGAACCTGAAGATTATTTAGTTGACGCTTTAAGATGGGGTGGCAGGAGGTACGGGACGAGCCGAGGGACACTAGTCTCGAGGAATCACAGGCTTGCTACGAGCCCGAACACTTCGAGCGTGCACGGGATGTAATAAGTCAATCTGCAAGAGATCGAGACTTCTATGCACCGATGCTGTGGTGCTTCGTTTTCTTTTTCTGCAGTTTTTATCGCCGCGCGGAATGAACCTTGCAAAGCCTACTTTTACGACGATGTATTGAATGTCAACGTTTCTCTCTATCTTTTTCTCTTTCTTATATAATTAACAAGAGATATTTTCATTTTTTTTTAATTAGGACGGTAATACATCATTGAAAAAATAATGGACGAGGCTTGTTTTGAATGGAGAGGAATTGGGAGAGCAAACGCTTTAATTGCACTACTACGCGTATTGCATTTAAACTAATAGCTTCTGCTTGTTAATGCATGTCATTTTAAATATCTTCGAGCTCTATTATATATGAATGAAAAACTTTCTTACAAATAATTATTGTCAATGCAATGGAACATTGACTTTTATATAAGGTTATAAGGTTGATAAAGGCTGAAATATTTTTTTGATATTCTTTTAGAAAAAATTTGTTATATATTGCTCGTAGAACTCAGAAAATTATTTAGGTTTAACATAAGATAAAAAAGCACGAGAATATCACCGAGATAACTCAATTTATTTAAAATTAGTACAGTCATATGATTTTGTAACTACAAAATAAGAAAAGTCGATAAGTTTCCACGTCTGCTCATAAAATAGCATAGTAGGGGTGTGACGTCAAAAGTTGCCTTGCACGTATTCTCGTTAACGCGTATGTAAAAATGCATCAAGTTAGCCAAGGGTCAAGGATTCACGATACGCGATTGATTATCCCCCCTTCCACAGAGTCTATCGCTCCTCCTCTGGCTGGTCTGCGCGAGTGGCGCCTGGTCAAAGAGCACCAGGCACGTTTCCCCATGGAATCGGCCGCACCACCTTCTCAGACAGCACCAGCTTCATCGGCAGGCGCGCGCCCTCAGTGAGTTTCTCCTGCCGCCCCCGGCGCCGGCTCTACCGGGCCAGCAGCTGAGGCCTAAGGACCAGAATCAGCCGACTACGAGCCTTTCGTCGGTCCGCGCGCCACAGGATTGGCACACGCGTAACGGTCGCTTGGTCGATCATCACATCGGCGGCGGCAGCCCCGGCGGCCCCGGATACTTCTCCCGACTTGTCAGCTGGCTGAACACCTTCGGAGGAGACGGCCAAGACGCGGAGCAGCTCGTCAAAGCTCCGCGCTGGCCGTCGCTTCAGCACCAGCAGCAGCACCAGCAACAGCACCAGGGGATCGGACAGTACGCCCCGTATCAGCCGTGAGTACGAGCGCGTTGCAACTTTCGATTTTTGTAAGCACCCGGAGTAATTGATAATGCATCCGGCAGTGCCATCGACTACATCGCTATTAATTGCTCGTGATTTCCTCTTGTACTGCATGAGAAAGTCAATTACGTCCACTCGCCGCTTCTCTAATAAGATGAGCTTACAAATTACAGGCCAGCGCGCGATACGACTGAAATCCATAAGCGATCGGGTATTCGTAATAAAAATTGCGTACAAATCTTACTCTGAGATCAATTTTTATTATGCAATAATTTTAACGTTATGGTTAGTGATGCGCTGTATTCACTCGCTTTAGAGAAAAAAATTACTTTTTCTCGATATATATTTCTATAACGTAAAGAGAAATCATGTGCATTCGGTATTTACGATTATTACTACGTCACCTCACTTAAGATTGATTTATTATGAAAATTGTAATAAAATATACTTACCTAATTAAAAAAAAAAAGAAGACACTTAACTTAAATGGTAAATAATGCGTTATATTTTACAGGTATTTTACAGCTTAGGAATTTTTACCGCAAGGTCTAAAAATAATACAAATAATAATAAATTAGTTAATAAATTAGTTTCAACTTTATTAATGATAAAAAATTTTATCCTCTAAGAGTCTTGAATTTTTTGAAATATTAAAGAAAATAACGAACTTCGTTAAATAAATGTATTGAGGATAATTAAAAGTTGAAAAAAAAAAATTATCTACTTTTGAATATTAAAAATAATTATAATATTTGTAATGTTATAGATATACTAACGGGATAACACAATATGGAGTATCGCCGCAGGCTAGTAATGTGCAAACTGGATATTCTAATTTACTCGCTTGGAATGGTGGTAAGCCATGCAATCCATGCAACGAAGTACCATGGATGCCGATTTTTCGCGATAATGTAAATTATAATCCAGGTCAGTATGCTTCTAATGCTGGTAACGACGTATACTTGGCCCCGCCATCCCAACAAGAGGTAAAGGTTCCGGATTTCTCGTATTCAACGCTTGTCGAACCGGCTTTAAATCACCATCAGACCCCTTCGATTCCAAATCCATTTCTATATCCAGATGTTATGCCGCCATTATTTAAAGCTGTGCCTTTCCATGAAAGCCATCCGGAGGATTTTCCGCCAAATCACGAATCACCACCTTCCTTTGATAATAATCAATTACCATTATTACCCATCGGCAATCCTCCGGTATTCAATTTTCACCAAACGCAATTCCAAAATCATGGCCAATCATTGCCCGAAAAATTGGATCTATCTACAGCGAATTTTAATTCACACCAAACTCCTCGTACCGATGTTCTTCCTACAAATGTGGAGCAATTGCTTCCACCGAACTTTAGTTATGAATCTACTGGAAGTTTTGAAAATCCTTCCTCTACGGCTTATATCAATCATTTGTCCGATGAAAATATAAGCCCTCCCTTTCATAATTTCAATTATCAAACCTCTGATGAATTGCATATCCCTTCAGTAAGCAATAATGAGTCGTCGCCTGAAAATTTTGGACTTCACTTGCCACCAAATGTAAAAAGCCAGACACCACCGGATTTCTATTACAATCAATCTCCGCGTTATTACGACCAGCATTCCACGTCAAATTTGGAACAACGTCAAGAGCCCTCACAAATGGTTGGGGTAATTAAGGAATCCCCTTCAAGTGCAGAAATTATTAAAATAGAGCCAGATCATGCGGAGTCACATCCAGTATTTGTGCATAGTGAAATATCGAATAATTTAAATAATATGACGGCGAACGAAACTCATGAGCATATCTTAGATGAATTGCGTCAAAATGTTCAACCGATAAAATTAAAGTCTTTAGAAGTGAAACAAGAATATTATAAAAATAATGAAAACATACATTTTCAACGCTCGCCCATAGTAGATCTAAGCACCGCTGGTGAATCTTTGTCGAGGGTACCAAATTACCATTTTTCTCGAGAACGCAACGATCACTCAAATGATAAGCCGAGTGAAGAAGATTCGGTCACGATAGCTCCATTGAAAGGGAAATTATCCATTATCGATAATCGTGATTCCTCGACACGGCCATCCATTGTGATCGATTATATCTTGTCTAGTCCGAACCAAGCGCTCGATTCGAGCGAGACAGAAACGGATACCAGGCTATCGCTGTTATCGCAACATCAAAGCGAAAATACTGACCGACCACCTAGTATAACGACTACGAGGAGCACAACTCAACGAGCGGCAGCGATGTCCCTGAATCAACGACAGCAGGAAACGCTTATCGAAAGTATAGTACAGTCGTATGAGTTTTTCAAGACGAAAAATGAAATGAGAGCAAACAGCCGAGAATCCGGAAGCAAGCTCGTTAATGACACTGATGAATTCGGTGCGAGTAAAGAAGTCACGATTCCAAATAATAATGTAGAAAATGGAATGAAAAATAAACAGGTTAGCAATTTATAATAACTCATTTTATGGCCTTAATCTCCGAGCGAAAATAATATCGAAGGTAGTAAAATTAAAGGAAATTCGAATTTATAAGGCTTTTTATAATACTTGAACTCAATTAAAAATTAAACATTGAACAATAGTAAATAACTGGAAATAACGTGGAAGCTGTTACGGGCGAATTTAAAGAACGCTCAAGTTCAAAATTAAATGGCTTATTTTATTTAAAAATTACGTTACATTAAACGCAGGCGATGTTCCGTTTTTATCTAAGATATTTACTTTTTTCATTGAAAGCGTATATTATTTACAAGGATGTGAAATGAAATAAACTTAATACAAAATTACTTATAATTAATTAAATTTTGTTGCTTAATGAAAAGTACTACCTGTAGTGAAATAGTTTTTTTAGCAATGCTGAATAATTCTACGCATTGCTCAAAGCGTAAAATACAAGAACCGTGAACAAATTAATAGAAATTGAATAAAAATCCATTGAACAAACGAAGTACGAGTAATCCAAATTCTTAATTATTCAAGGTCATACAAATAATAATTCCGTATACATCACAATACACACCGAGTCCCTTCCATCAAACTCGATCGTTCGAGGATCAGAAGTCAGGTCGGCCCGGTCACAATTCTAGCACGACGGCAGCGGCAGAAGGCACTTCTGCTCCTGTTCCTCCTCTAGATAACAATGACGAGGATAACGTTGTTATTCAGGAGTCGAGGCGCGTAATCGTGACTCAAAATGCACCAGAGCGAGAATCGCCCAACAATCGGACAGATGTCGTGGAGAGTAAGATTGGTCACACCATAGACGTGCACAGATTGCAGAAGAATATCGATAATTGGACGATTCAGGTGCGTGATATGACTTTGCAGGTTGAAATTTAAAGAATAAAACAAGCCAAACATGCGCAGAATGAGATTTCTTTTTTTTAACTTGAAAGTTACCCACTATGCAGAGAAACCAATGCATCGCCGTAAAAAATGTCTGCCAAATGCCATTCAAATTTATAATAATAGAATACACCAGTCGCACAAAGATTTCCTTAGTTTTCAGTATTTCGCATTTTATTAAAAACACATGATGCAGTTTATTTAAAGTTTGAGATATAATAATTATATAAAAAAAATTGCTTTATTTAATAAAAAATTTCATCTTACAAATTAACTAAATATATATAATAAATTATCAACAATTTTGAATACTAAAATTAGGTGTACCGAAATTAACGCGTGCGGACAAAATAGAAATCATATATTACAATGTAATTTTGAAATACCGTGAAAGCAGATTTAGACATTGTATTGAAATTCTAGGAATACGCTAGACGTGCGCCCTCGTTCATGAATTTTCTTAATTCATCACACCCACGCTGGATAGCATCGAAACAAATACCCGATGAGTATTTATTGCCAATTGCGGAGTTAGACGATAACGAATATTACGATTTTAGTAATGAAACAGATTTTCAACTAGCAGCGAATAAATCGAAGGTAGTATTTGAGAAACATTCTGTCCTACTGCAATTGCATGCACTATTTCTACTTTTTTTTTTAATATACATATAAAAATTGCGATTCCAATGACGAGAACCGAAGAAAAAGTAATTATGTTAAATCGAATAGGCTGAATTGCCGATGAGTACAACCAAAGTCAGCATAATCAACGCAACCTATCCAAAGAGTAGGACAAAGTGGGATCAGATCCGGAAGCGGAACGTTACGGAGGCTCCGGAGGTCGAGCGCGTGTACGTGGTGACGCCCATTCCGAATCCGAACTCCCTCGAGTCGGGTCAGGAGGCCGACAAGAACGGCTCGAAGCTCGGCTCCCGCAATCCCAAGTCGGGATACGCGGAGTCCGGCGGCCAGGTAGAGCAGGCGTACCAAGTCCTGCCCCAGGCGGTTAACAGCCTCGCCGTCCTCTCAAGGGCTCCGGACTCCGCGGCCCCCTCGCTCTGGGGCATCATGGAGCACGAGGAGCTCGCGGCGAGCGCCCACCAGCCGAGGTGGCGCAGTGAATCCGATGTACTTCCGGATCCCCCGGCTACGCCTGTATTGTACGCGGGTCACTCGAAGGTAAGCCTCGATCGTTACGCTGACCGCCAATTATTAGCCCTGAGTAAGACTTTATACGAATTCTATCGGCTTCTCTTCTGTTACCGGAGCTTCAAGATTTTAGGATTTATAAGACGCTCGAATGACTTTTCGGCGTGAAACGGTAGCTTTGTTCGCTCGATTAAGGCTCCCATGAAAATTTTAAGCGCCCTGCTTACATGTGCTGTAAATCTAAAGAGGAAATTAATCCTTTTGTCACGCGATACTCTTAACGTAATTAAATATAATGTCTGTTATTTATTAAATTTTTGACGGCGTAGAGAAGTATTTAATTGCTATTTACGAGACTTTGGAGAATAAAGCCCAGAAAATAGCTGCTAAATACACATTAAAAATAGATAAAGTTAAAATGTTTTAAGGCATTATTATAGTTGTAAGTTGTGATTATTATAAAGTGAAACGATTCGTAGCACCGACATTAGAATGCACGTACAAGCGGCAATGTATGATTATCGAGCGATTAAAATAGTCGTCCAGTGGCTGACACGGTAAACTGCCTGACTGTCTAGCATACGAAATTTCATCCAGAGCCCCATCTCCATAGCGAGTAAGAGTCCCGACGGTGTGGACATAAAACTCGTCAATGTCATGCAACCGTTTATTTGCTTTCACATTCGCGGGATTATTTATTGAACGTCGTGCCGATTGAGATTGCAACTATCTACGGAAAGATTTTCCCTGTCTCCTGTACTTTCAGGTGTCGCGTGCGAGATGATGGATCATCTATAAAGATTGTGCCCCGAACGCGTGACAACAATATGAACTTAACGCAAGGGAGGAGAAAAAGAGCGGCGGGAGCGGCAAAGAGAGAGGGACGAAGACCCAGAGAGCGAACTATTTTCACAAGTGGTTAATGGAATTTTCGAGCTCGTTACGACCATCGCACCCACTGCTCGATCTCCCTTTCCGAGTGCTTTTCTTTTATCTTAAGTTATGATTTTAAATTGCTGCGTGAACAAAATGGCTTAGTGATCTTCTAGGAAAGTCGGGTGGAAATGTACAAGTATGCTTTGTGAAATGACGACGAAGAAGAAGTTCATTACTCAAGCCAGCGGGAACACGTCAATATTTATTAGTCTAATGCAGCTCGTTGTCCATTATTGTAAGGGAAATGGCATTTATTGTACCAATATAATACAGCGGCAATGGAACTTTACAACATCTTCTCTACAACGAACGTTACGATTTTACAATTAAAGGAGAAAAGTTTCAACGCAATTTAAAGAATCGATTAGCCTTTAAGATAGCCATATAGAAATTAATACATATGTATTAATGAAATATCTTAAAAAAAAACTCGCTCTCGCATTAAATCGATTGTTTAGATAAAGAAGAAAATCCAAAGGTTAAAGATTTTCAACCGCTCAAATAGATATGTATGCAGGATTAATCGCAAGCCCTGAATAGGATAAATTCTCACGACGCGGGAGTCAATTATTCTATGAGAAATCGAGTCCCCTGCGTCATTGAAATAATTCGTCACGAGCGCCAGAGGGTCTCGGTAATCGCGGCGCCAAATTGAAATTCGCCAAATACTCCAAAGTAAGCGTTAAGTTCGCTGCAAGCCGCATTCCGCGATCGCCTCGAGGTCAGTTAATTCATTACCCGGCGACGTCGATGCCGGTCGAGTATCGCGAACAGACATGTCCTCTTCCTCCATTCGGGTCGCTCGGGAAAATTGTGAATTTCCGACGCCAGTTTGCGTCCACGCGTAAGAAATCGTTGGCTCGGATGGCCGATGTACGTTGAACAGCCGGTGAAGAGGGAATGAATCCTGTTCGATTATGCATGAAAGGCTCGGGCTCATTGTAACGCGTACGGAATGTCCGAGATGCGGGTGCTTGACTACCGTTTTATCTACCCATATGTAGCTTTATTTATCGAGTTTCGCCCCGCGTTGGGCCATTGCACGAAGCTCCGTATGCGTCTTCGCGATATTACCGCATGTTTTAGTTTCTTCATTTATGCAAAATCTACTTTCGCATACAATGGGCATACTGTGGCTTACGTCTTAGTTAATATTGTTGGAGTGGATTTACAGGGAATTCACATTTGAAAATGAGAATTAGAACTCCAGACTATAATCATCTGCAAAATGTTTCTTAAGTGCAGTATTTTTTTTATCGCAATTTATTTCAATCCATTGTATCAAAAATGTATTTCAATGAAAGAAAGTCGGCTAAAACAAAAACTATCCGAAGCTAAAAATAGATAAGCCTTATCAAGATAACTGCTAAAAAATTTTGATTCTTGGGTAATCAACACAAATTAAATGTCACTCCATTATATTCTCATAAATGTAATTGTAAAAATGATATGGACAACTGACTTTTTTAAGTAGAGATGGTCTATGCATTATTCATCAGTATTAATTTATGATTTCACGTACATCATCATTACCGTTACGTGTAAAAAAAATTCTCATCGAGTATAATTATTTCTTTTCGATATAGTATCTTTTATAACATGCATTTAATGCTTATTATAAGTCTCTAGGACTGTTTTTTTTTGACTTGCAATCAACAAAAAGCCGAAGAAATCGGATGAAAATTAAGCACTCGTTTAAATATATTGATTTATCAAATTAGAATAAAACAATTTATTTAAACGGTGGCTTTTAAAATTACGAATTTATTCCAGCAGACACAGTAAAGATTCTATATGTCGAAAAATCTCATTGGGCGTGATATTCAGTGAATATCAATAACGGAAAAAAGTCAATAAATACATGAACATTCGAGCATCAAAGGATTAACCTCGCGCATTCGCAGAATGGCCCCTGGTTTAGCTGGCTCGAAAGTAAACATTTGTTATTCAGTGCAATGGACGTGAGCGGCATGCAAAAAAACGATGACGGCCGCGATAAGTCCTTGGTAAGTTGTTAATAAATATCAGATCCAGAAAGGCCGCCGCGTTAAACAGTAAATCGTAATTGCGTTCGCGAGACGTAGGCGAAAAAAGCAAAGTGTGAAACTCGGGCGCAATGGGGCGAAGGATCAGCGAGAGAAAAGAGGACGGGAGAATCGCGAGCGCATTTGTGTGGGTGCGCAAGGTAGAAAGCAAGTTTGGCGGGCAAGGGGGCGAGGAAATGAGGTGGAGTGAAAGAGTCGTCGTGTACGTGACCGAGTTACGAGACGGCTCGACTCTTCAAGTTCATTTTCGTACGTAGGCAGATGAAACGAGGGCCGCCATTACGGGCTTGTTACTCTCCGTCTGCATTCGTTTCATGAACGACGTGGGGGCGAAGCCGGGGACGGTAGAAGATCTTTTCTTTCCGGTGATAGCAGACTTACCTGTTAACGCAACAATTAGCAGCCACTTGTCGAGAGCGCGAGAATCTCCATAGCCCAATGGACCTACGACCAGCGCCGCCCAATTATTTTGTATTTATGACGCCTCTGGTCGTTGAACAATTAAGTCACATAAGGTACTTCGCGCACCAGATAATTTTACATAGTAATAGTGTTAGATCGTAAAATTGGCTTGGCGCTTCTTCTCTATTGGTTAGATCTTTAACATTGGATGACGATTTTACCACTTAAATTAGTAACATTATATATTTGATAAACGTAAAAGTAAGGCTTTGTAGGTGTTTCTTTATTGGATGCGCAATTGTAATGATTTTTAACGCTCGAAATAATGAAATTATCCCTAAAACGTGACTGAATTGGCAAAACTTCTCTTTACTTGTAATTTAATTTACTTGTGAAATTTGTTGACCAGAGCAGTTGGAAAATAGTCTTTTAATTCACTTTATGGTCAATTAAATAATCTATTTGTACATTAAACAGTTAATTCATTGAGCTACATGACGCTAGAATTTCCTGTTAAGTAATCCTTGCATTTTCATTTTCTAGCTATATAAATGCGGTATGAAGATTATAGTAATTATCTAATGGATGTTTGTATTAATTTTCATATTCTGCGAGTGACTAATTGTAACGGGCTGCTTAAGATTATGATTTTCTGTGTAAATTAATTTCTTTTTAATTTATTTAACAAGGATGTATCAAATAACGTAGGTATAGAGGTAAATATTTCTTTTCTTGCTCATGATATACAAAAACTGTTATCAAAGCGTTACACACCAATGAATGTTGATATGTTCATATTTTATAATATTTATGTATACATATATAATTTTATTATAAATACATTAGTATTTAAATTTTACAATAAAATTTTTAGTGTTTTTCTGACTCGATTGATAAAACTAATAAAATTTAGAAAATCAAATACACGTAAGCGTTTTTTTAACATAATGATTAATAATTGCTTAATAGAAAAAATTAGTTCTACAGTCCTTAAGCGTTGACTTAAAAAAAAATAATTTTATCCAATATTCTTTTAATAAAATAATTTCGCTATTATTACTATAATTTTGCATGAACGAGTAATTTTTAATCATGAAAAGTATTTACTCAATATTTTAAATATGTAATAAAATTCTTTTAAATAAAAAAAATTGTTATATCCTTAGCTACAGTTAAAAATATTTTATAACCAAAATGTGGAATCATCTCGTAAACGAAGTTCGTAAATGGAAGTTCAAAAAATTTAACACGCATTATTCTGAAGAAAGCTTTAAATTATGTTGGTAATATTTTATTGTTGAGATATTTTATTTATGAGATCCATTATAAAATGATTGTTTTGAAAAATTCTTACATATTTATGCATTTTTTAAACTGCAATTTTTTAACTGTAATAAATAATCGGCAAGGTAATTTAATAATAGCATTTAATACAGTATTTTAATTATTTTCAAATTATTATTCGTATATGAAAAGTTCAGCTAATTTATTAAATAATTATTATTTTAAAATATATTTTAATAAATAAACAGTAAAAATTTACTTTTATCTCACATTGGTGAATAAACCTTATTGAACTATTACTTTTTCTTTGAAAATATCCCGTCTAAATAATAAGATTAAACAGAATTGAAAAATAATCCTTATTGTGTAATTAATCATTACAATTCATTCATAAATTAAAATCTGAATAATAAGAAATTTGAGCTGTAAAACTGAAAATTCCTTAATTTTAACCAATTTCTTTTTTATTGGGTTTATAAAAAAGTGCAATCCTATAGATAAATTTATTATAAACATTAAAAAAATAATAATACAGTTAAGTGTTGGCGACTACCACAAATATTATTGTATTGATTTCCATAAAAACAAATTTTGTTTTGAACGATTATGCTAGTTTCAAATAGAAGTAACTAAATTTGTGTTTAAGTATAAATTCACATTTCAATCTTCTAATCTCATTGTCGATTCTTCCTTCTTAAAATTTAGGATCGAGTAGGCAACTTAAGTTGTGAATAAAGATAAAATACAAGAAATGTCAAAAGTGATAGAAACAATTGAATTAGTTTATGCACATTTACAACCTAGTTTAGATAAGTCACCCAAATGTAATAAATACACGAACCTCGTTCACATGCGCTTCGCCATTGAAAAAGAAACTTCATTCACGATTCGCATTCCTCAAAAATTTCTCTCCTTCTCTACCTACGACCAATACTTAGCACAGTTCTTCTTGAAATTGAGCACGCGACTGTACCTCCGCTCAATTCACGAGTCTCTATCTCGTCCCTGATCTGTTTCTTCTCTCTCGCGCTTACTCTCTCTCTCTCTCTCCCTCCCTTCCTCCCTCTCTCCCTCCCTCCCTCCCTCCCTCCCACTCTCCCTCCTCTCTCTCTCTCTCTCTATCCTTTATCTCCCTACCAGAGTATCTGTCAATCCGGGCCTTCCCACCCCCGCCCCGTCACTATATCTTTCTCTCTACATTTCCTTCCTCTTCTCAATAGGCTGCAGTGGTGCAGCGAAAGAATTAAGATGCTCTCGCACGAGAATTTGCACTTGCGTCTCGTGTTCCGCCGGGAAGCGTGGGAAGAGACGCGGATGAAAAGGTGACGTGAGAAAGAAGACTCGCAGCCCATCGTTCTGCGTACGTATAATCGATGCTCCAAGCACATGGTTTTTACTTGATTTTTTCTACTTCTTAATCTCCGCGACGAAACTTTTAACGAGCCCGATTAATTGGATCCGCCGAACCCGAAGACTCCGAGGCTGGAAGTTACGTGGAACAAGGACACGCTCGCCACCGCAATGACTTGGCCAAGAGGTAAAGTACAGGAACAAGTGGGAGCAACAACGCTAGATCGGATTTCTGAGGATTATGCGGAAGTAGCTCTTGGACAAGTGTATTCGAATGTATTTTCACGATGAATTTCTTTTTTCCTTATTAATTCTTTATTTTTAATTTTATTCGTTGTTGTGATATATAGCTCGCTCATCCGAAGAGCGTATGATTATAAATTTTACATGCAATATATAAAATTCAATGACATAAAATATATTCTATTTAGAAGTCCGATTTTTACTATGTATGGTTTTCTTCTAAAATTTCAAATCTTTATTCTATTCAGGTAATGATGATTTTTAGTTAAGTAATTTAACTACATTACACATTATTTTTTCTAGTATATTATAGTTACCACTTAAAAACTATATTATTAAAAAAAAAGGTTTTTTAATAACTAATAAATGAAAATTTTTTCATGAAAGATGTATTTTTCTATTTATCGAAGCAACAAGTACAATCAAAATTACACCTTCTAGGAACTTGACTCAAATCATAAAATGAATTCACGTTTTTTCGATTCCTAATGTTTTGTATTATTAATATGAAAAGCACCATAATCATTATGATTATAGAAATAATATTTATAAATACGATACATGGATCATAATTGCCAGTAACATCTTTTATTAAACCTAGAAAAACAAAAAATAATCAATTTTTTTAAAAAACAAATTACGGTTTATCATATTAATTCGATTATTAATTTTAGATTAATTTCAGTAACTTTTTCATTTATTTGCTTTTTTTAATAGTTCATCTAAATATTATGACAACATTTTCATTCTATACTTAGATTATTTTTTAATCACGCGTTGCCATGAATACAATAAAGATACCGATTATTATTGGTAAGACTTGCATAATGGTTTATATTTTAAAATAAAAAGTATTCAACAATTGAAATAAAATTATTTACCTAATATTGGGCTTGCAAAAAGTGAGATACATCCACCTATCAATGTCTGGATGCATGAAGCTGCTACAAGCTTTTCGAGAGGAACATAATTTGGTATTAAAACATTCATGTATACGATTCGTAAGCCTTTGGCAACACCTAAAGAAATCGATACAAATAATACGGCCGTATAACTGCTTGTGAACAGGAGGACTGTGGATAAAATTATTCGTTAATAATTATATGCGTAGAGTAAAATACATAAACAATATTACGCTTTAATGCTTGTTTTAACTATGCAATGTTTTAATTTAATCATGCGAGCTTTTAATAATTTCATTCGGTTTTTTTTAATATATAATAAGAAGAATTAATTATGTGATCATTATTAAAGCTAATTGAGTTTCAAATTTTTTTTGAAGTTCTATTTATACACTTAGAAACATGTATAATTGAGTATAACGTAGCCGTATAAATAATTTATGTACATGAATTTCTTAAAATGTTTATGCAAATTAAATATTTTATATATTTTACGTTTTAATATTAAAAAAGCAATTTTGTTCATTAAAGAAATTCTATCTCCGTAAAGAAATTGTTCATTAAAATTCATTATAACTAAATTGCAAATTGAAATGGACATTGAATTTAAGCAGTCGTAGGATAAAATCAATAACAGTAAAGCAGCTAATGTTTCATCAATCTCAATTATCATTGAAACATTGCTTGGAACAATGCAGGATAATTGTAAAATCCATCGAATGCGTCCACGCTCGGCAAAGTAAGCGAAATGTCCCGTCACGGATTTAAAATATACTACGCAGATGTTCAGACGGGCACGGAAAGGTTAAAGACATAAACCGACCCGCACTTTCGACCAGCACCCGATTGATCAAGCATAATCCCGTGGGCTTGCCAGCCCAGGCATGGCCGGATCTGTGCGCGAGCTTGGATAATTACCGATTTTTACGACTAAGGATATCCCAATACTAGTGAGGAATAAGACCATCGGCGACTGACGGAGCCAACTGCCGACGTACGGCGACAGACCACGGAAGACAATATCCGCGATCCCGTGGATTATGAGCATCGTCGCAATGTCGTCCAAGTTCAGGTTGCGCTCCTCAAATATAAGGGGCATCAAGGAGCTGAAGTTCACCTCGGCGTACACCGTTAACGAAACGGCTAGCATTATCATCATATAGACGCCGTCGCTTAGAAGCTCTAGATCGAAGAGCAGTATCAATTTCCGGATTAGATTCAACGGTCTGTATTGGCTACTGGAGAGACTCTCGAAAGTATCCTCGGCTCCTTGTGCAGATGTCGATGATCTAACACTGTTGATATGTTTATTGTAAGCTTTTCTACATTAAATCATAATCTTCTATATTTATTAAAGCACCGATTAATGAATTGACCTTAACGACCTTATTCTTGCTTTTCTTTAGCTGAAACTTCAAATATTAAAAGTGCTTTACTATCTCGGTGCATTTTTTTTATAATAACCATCATAAATTTCTTTTACATTTTAGCTCTCACAACTATGTACCAACAGTACGACGACAGCACTTTTTTTATAAATATTGGGCTAATTTTCTTTTCTTTTTTTTCTTCAATCCATATAATTTATGTAAAATCTTTACGTATTTTTCCCGAATTTATATACTTTAATTTTTGAAGAACAATATAGTATTTTTAGATATAATTAATTTCAGCACATTTTAAATTCAATTTTTTCTTCAATTGTTTGTAAGTACTACTTAGATTGAATTTTCTTTAGCAAGAAAAACTAATTTATAAATAATTATGCGAACAATCACTTGTTGTAATAATTCGTTACATTACAGTTCAAGTCATAGAACAAAATACTTACATTCCGCTTTTAACTTCATTAATATCGTTACTATTTTTAAACTCTTCATTATGTTCTTTTGTATTTTTAATTTTATTTGTGACTGAAGACATATCAACTTTCAAAGAAATAAAACTAATTTTTCGTAATTTGATTGTATTCAAACTATTGCTTCGCTTTGTGGAAACGTTTTCGAAATTGTCGATCGCTAAATTATTGGGTACATTTTTATCAAGTGCAGTACCTAAATTATTAATCTTTGGGAGCCACTCTATATTTAAAAAAATAAATAAATTCATTTGCTTAAATTGCTATATATATTTTTTATGATTAAAACTATTATTACCTTTTGCACAAATAGTGCATTCATCTTTCAGGCTCTGAGTTCTTACGTTCTCATAAACATTAAGGCTATGACTTAATTTACTGCCAGAAATTGTAGCTATTTGATGGTTTTTTGCATTTGCCTCCTTCTTCTCAGTTTCAGCATTATTCGCCATCGTTTCTTGAAAAATGTAACTATTTTTCAACGTATAGACCATATTACCTAAATTATAAATATTCAAATAAAAGTCTATCGATAAATCATTGTGAATAGTAATTTAATTCATTTGATTGATAAACCATTGGGTTATGTTATATAAATTTTGTCTGTATTTTCCAATTAACTCATAGTATCCACACCTTTAAAAATTATTTGAAAACAAATTTTTTTTTACGATTTTTTTTTAGATAATTACTTGTCGTGTTTTTTGAATGTCCTTCTGTATCTTCTGCTGGTTTTGCATGCCACTCTATTGGATGTAACAAAAGTGAACCGACAACATGATTCAGAGTCATACCTCCCAATATTAACATCGATCCCTGTTACAACTTCATAAGTGTAATGACAGTACGTAATAAAAATCTATGTATTATACATTTAAGTTATGCATTTAAAAAGAGCAAAAAATTTATTATGGCTACAAGAACTAATATTTTTATATAATTTGAATGAAATTATAATTTCGTTGTAATTTTTATTATTAGCGAAAACTTTTCAATAATAGCATTTAGATAATATGTATTTTAATTGTTAGAAAATATTTTTTTTTAATGAAGCACTGATTAATATTGCTACACATAACATGAAAAAACCATTAACTATTATTGTCTATAAACAAGGTAAAGGAAAGACCCTCACAGAATTATAAAAGAATTGCTGTACTATCGATTATAAAGATATAAAATTATTTTGAGAGAATTATAAAAATAATTAAGCGTATAAAATGGGGGGGGGGGTAAGCTTTTACAAAAGTTAGAAGTATCTACCTTACTACCGTAGATCGGTAGCGTTGAGGAAAGTACGCGTGGTACAACTGTCAAACCTAATCCAGATATCATCAGGCATATACCAACGGCATGGCCTCTTCTCTCTTTGAAGTAAGTATTTAGTGCCAACGTAGTAGCTTGCGCGGACATAGTAAGCCCAAATGCTATAAGTATAAAGTATTTTTAAATTTTTCAATGACTAATTACAACATTAAACAATAACATTTTATTAAAGTTCATGTTTTTCAGAACTTCAATCGATTAAAATGGTATTAGATATAATTGAAACAATCTTCAGAAATGTAAAAAACTTGATTTAATCTAATATAATTTGATTATTACGATACATACTTACAATTGATCATTCCGAATGTAATGATAAAGTGAGTAAAGTTGGTAGCATAAGAGGTAAAAATCAATCCACTTGAATAAAGGAGGTTACCGATTATAGAGATTTTTCGAAATCCGAACCGTCGCAACAATGGCACATTGAGTAAACTCAATAACATTCCAAATGCTTGGTTAACGTTTATGATAATACTCAACTCAATCGCCGACATTCCCATTTCCGGAAACTTGCTGCCGTATATCAAGGTGAAATTTTGTAAAACCGGGGCTGTGAATATCTGCGAACAATTTGCATATCTACTTTAATTTAATCTTTGGCCGATTTGATCTTTGCAAATGTTATTGTAACAAATTGTTTATGTTTTTAAACTAAAGAAAATGAAAACAGTATCTTTGCCATAATTTTAAATGGATTACGGGATATTAAACGACGATTGTAAATTAATATGTAGTTAAAAATTTTTTGAGAATTCCTTAACTAAAATATAAGATGAATGATAGTAATAGATATAATAGATATTTGACATCTAAATCTGCCAATTTTATTGCTCTTGAAATCGTTAAATCAATGACACATCTTTTGATCATATTTAATTCAATTAGGAATATCGTAGCACTCTTGAAGATCATTTATTGAATTGAATGTACAAAATATGATTTCAACTTAATCTACTTGTAAATTTTTTAAATAATGGTTACGTTACAAAATATTATTTACGATTTAAAATGCTTTTTATTAGCATTGCATCTTCGTAATATTTCCAATAAAAAAATATGTATATGTATATATTTTTGTATTAAAAACGCGTATTTATTTACTTAATCAATATTATACTATATAGTTTTCTTGCAAACCACTTGAAATTAACACATAATCAAATTTCACTTAGTTCAAGTCATAGTAACTAATTTGTAACTGAGTTCTATTAAACGCACACCCACACCCACACACACACACATATGTATATATCTATCTATATATATACATATATATATATATATATCACTTCTTGCATACATCATACATTACAAATAAAAACCGATTTTAAAAAAATCTTACAGTAGCAATACCGGCACCGAGCACTACCATCCAGCCCCATCCGCCATCGGGAGCAACAAATACCTTCTTCGCCATACTTTTAGCAACTAAACAAGCCTTTTTTAAAAACCCCTATTTAAATCTTTCTTACTTCAATAAAACTGCAGTCGAGTCGATATCTAATTGACATAAAACAATTTTAAAGAAAAGATTTTTTCATCGATACCATACAAGTATGTATTATTTTATCAGATATGAAGTACTTTTATCTGGGTTAAAAAATAAAATCGTAAATATACGCATTTAGGCAAACATTTTTACGTCAAATTTTACTGTTAATTTACGAAATGTTTCAGTAGAAAAAAAAATAAAATCAGTGAAATACTTTTTACGATGATTAGTAAATTTAAAGTTTTATCCGTAAAAATTTTAAATAATCTCAACATTTATACTTAACCATATATAATTTCTAGTTATTTATTCCAACAATGGTTATTTAACAAATCGGAAGTCTGAATTGGTTTCGTATGGTAAAAAAAATTCAAAAAATTGTTTCTTAACAAGTTTAAAAAAATCTAAGGTTAAGATTTATAAAAATCAATCAAGTATTATCGATCATTAGTGTCTGTATTTGTTATTCATTACAAAAAAATTAAGTAATTTTATTAAATGTCTTACAAAGCTTATTCAAAATTACGAGCTCAATTTTATAAAATATATTATTGACAAATCAAATTATATGGAAAAAAAAAATTTTTATTTTAAACTTTATATTTATGAGGTTCGGAATGTAAACAAAATTTTAAAGGAATGTACGGCATAAGATAAACTTTTAAATCTTATTAATTAACATAATTGAAAAATAATAATTTTACAGATATTACGTTATAAAAATAATACATTATTTATTTGGTTTTTTATGCGGTATCTTCAAAGCAATTAACAATCATTGTAAAAGGCAATATTTTTAATGTTATTATTATATCTTTCAATCAATAAATAGTATGACTTATCGAGAATTTCTAAGTATTCCAAATATCTATGTACTATTACACATTTTTTCTTTTTTTAGTAATTTATAGATATAATAATAGAATTATAGAGGAACAAATCTATTAAAAAGTCAGAGTTATCAAATAAAATTTAAAAAATTTTATTGCGGTTTTTAAAAAGTTATTAGAACACAATAAAAATCAAAGTTAATAATAATGTAGTAGTCGTATTATTATAATTTAGAAAAATTGCATTCCATTATAAAAATTATAAAATAGTAAAAAAATGGTTTATGCTATTCCAATTATTTCATTTATTGTTAAAAAATGTTAAAATTACTTAAATCTAAAAAAAACATTGTGTTGCTTAATTATCATATAATAAATATCATATATTTGAGCAATACAAATAAATTATTCGGACAAAGTTGTGAATAATTGAAATATAGCCTTGAAAAGAGAATAAATAATTTCTTATTAATACTTCCTTATTAATAATAAAGATTAAAGCTTTTATTATTAAAACATTAATATTTTATTAATTTTTAAAAGAAAAAAAAATTATTGATAATTTAAAAAAATTAAATGTTTATTACTTATGATAATGTTTTCAGCAGGAAAAATTGTATATTAAAACTACATTTTTATGTTTTTATTTTTTAAAAATCTTTTTTCAAACATAATTATTAATATGTACTCTTAAAAAATTTAGATGAGATTTAAAAACATTATAAATTGTTTTCGATTTAGTTTGACGACTGAAGTAAACGTGATACAAGACTTTAATTTGCTAATTTTTATACTAATTATTTCATAATTTGATTTAAATTTTAGTTATGCAATTATTTTGTAAGTACTGGAAAGAAATATTGACAAATAAAAGAGGAATTAAGTATCTAAATTATAAAGGCTAAATGTTCCCAAAATAGACAGTAAGATCCTCAGGTAACGTACTACATAATTTATCATATAAATAAAATAATTTATAGAAACATTATAATTGTATATCTTACATATTTTTTATCTGTGCAGAAAAAAATTCAAATTAAGAAAAAGAATAAAAACTGATATTGAGATGTAAATTTCTAAGTACTTATTACTAAAATAACACAATTATTTGTATAAAAATAATTTTATCAAGAGATAAATGGTATAAATAAAAATCGTAGTAACAGTAATATATGAGTGATAGAAGATATTAATGAAAAGGAAGAATGCAAAAGTTAAATAAATATGGAAATCAGATTAAGTTATGATGAAATTATATTAATAAATATTTAAAAAATAACTTTAATTACATATGACATAAAGAAAGATAATAAAGATAATAAAGAAACATAAATAATTCTCTTTCGCCAATACAAAAGCATTTTTTTAATTCAATTTGTAAGAACAGTAAAAAATACTTACATTATTGTATTTTTAATAAATAGTCATCGATAGTTTATAGCTAATAAATCTGATATAAGTATCGAAATCTTAAAATATTTTTAGACTGTTCCCTATATTTATTAATTTTTTCATCATTAGAGAATAACTATGCATAAATAATTAGCATTTAATTTCAGAGTGTTTCTCAGTAAATTTTTAAGAAAAAATGCTACAAAAAAAATACAAAATACATTATTAAAATTTTTTTTAAGTAAGTGGCATTTTTCTACACAGATCTTAATAAGTGCTTCACATGTTCCATCAAAGCTGTTCACTGTAAAAAAAATGCAAAATCAAAACAAAAAATAAAATAATTCATTTTTTCACGTAAAAAATTTAATAAGTATTCATGTTGTTGAATACTATTCATGCTGCTGAAAAACAATATATAATATAATTACAAGACAGCTTATATGAATATATCAATTTAACAATATATATTAATTGCTAATTCGGGTCACTTTATTTTAAGGAATGCACGAACTCAATTATGGGTAGAATTATGAAAGTTAAACATAACAAAGTAATCTTAGTAAATCTCTGACAAGACAAATACTTTATGATGAAATTCTAAAAAAATCATTGTAAAAATTTTATTTATGATTGAGTATATCACCGACAAATATATGCATACTTCATTAGTTATTATCGCATTTTTGGAATTATTTCGAAAACACATGTTTAGAGGGAACAGTTGATTTGTATCTATTTTACTAATACATGAGCTAAATTAAAATTCTACAAAAATAATAAATGAAATGAACATTAATAAAATCGCAGATTGTTTATTGTAAATTATAGATTGGAATAATTGAACATTTATTTCTTATTTTCCTCTGTTAAACATAAGAAAGCTTACATAATTAGTTATTAAAAAGTTAATTAACATATTTTGTGAATTAAAAATGTTTTTCTTCATTATCTACATCTTAAATAAAAAAACTTTTATAATTGATATAAACAATAATTTAGCAAATTTTCTAATGTTTTTTTTGAATATAAACATTTTAACCTTAATTTTCCCATAAATATCACAAATGTTTATAATTGATTGTTAAAAAACAAATTAAAACAGTTTTCATAAATTTGAATATACTTTTAAATATACTATTGTAGTATTGATTTATATCTAAGGTTAGATCTAAAGTTATATCTAAAATCTAACTATTGAATGAGATTTAATAAAAAATAGTAGACAAATCGTACTATAATACACCATTGAAAATTAAAAAAAAAATTTGCCCTTATACTGATATTTAAAAACTATATCTTAGATAATAAAATAATATTAAAGTATTGAAATAAGGCGAAGCACTTTGAATAACATATAACCTGATAATAATTAAAATAATGAGATGAATATGTGTTTAAAAGGTCTATGAGATGGAAAAACTTAATATTTAATAAAAAACAAATAATAATTTTTCTTAATGAAAAAATGTAAATGTATAAAAAATCTAATAAATTTTTAATAAAAATTGTATATTAGCACAATAAAGGTATTTTAATAAGATTGATATTCGTTATAAAATACGATAAAATTCTGGAATAAAGGATGTGAAAGCGCAAGGAAAGCTTTTTCTCATTATCCCAAATGCTTCTATCGATTTTCTTTTTCATAATTCTAATAGAATTAAATGCAGGTATACATGTGCCAATAGACGCTGTAGTAACAAGTATCTACCAAGAGCAGAATTAAAGTATCGCAGAAGAAAATTTAATATTAAATTGATGTAATCAATATTTCAATAAAATCAGAACGACGAATACTTATCGTATTCTAATCCTTATTGTTTTATCAACGAAAAAACAAGGTGGTTGGTAATTAAGAAAAGTTACACGATGCATGGCAGACTTAATAATAGATGCTCTGGTTAAATCTGGTTTAGGTGTGTTACGTTGGATGCATTAAGCAAAGAGCGGGCAATTTTCACTAGAGCCTGATGCAGCGGTGACGCGCTCAATTGCTCTATTTTGCTCTATTAAATTGGCAAATGTGTCTGTGATTGGCATGAAGTCTCTGCATAAACAGTGGCTTTAACTAAACTGTCAATTTATGTTAGTCGGTCGAGATTGACGCGTAAACAATTATTAAGCGTGGTAGCCCGTAATAATAATAAATCGATTTCGTGATCGGCTTATCGAGCTTTAACGAAGTACGAATACAATTGTAAGTCCTCCTTTCGGGACGGATAGATCATCTATTTAGATTACGGCATTCCTTTGTAATTATCGGGCTCTTTCTTCTTTAAATTTGGGCTCGTGCCGATGAATCAATATCGATGAATCAGAACCGAGTATGTAACTTTCCTCGACAGGGACTGCACCGAGGCGCAGATCAAGATTGCCTCTCCGTCCTTCCCGATAAAATCCTGGTATCGCTATTGAGCGCACTAGACAAGAGGTCACTCGACCGAGCGATCATCGCTCGCGCGAACTCCTCCCACCTCCCGATCCCCAGGGGACTCCTGCCGCGAAGCGTTCCTGGCGCTCTTCCGAGAGGATGGCCCGACGCCTCCCGGTGCCGGCTGGAGGTCGGGGGGCTCGCGGCCGCTAGCCGACGGCCGGGGGCCGACGACGCGTCGGGATCCGGTCTCAGTTATCCCCGGGGAGTCCGCTCGCGCGCGACCGAGGTCCGTTTCCGCGATCGGGCGCGCACCCGCGCACTGGCACTGGCATCGGCGTCCGCCGGCCCGGAGGGCCTCGCGGCGCTTGGGCCCCTCGGGCCGTCGGGCGGGGAGGAGGCAGTCGGGCTCTGGACCCTCGAGCAATTGCTTGCCGGATACGGCTGCAATTCTCGCGCTCCGCTTATCGTTAACGAGCTGCCCGACGGGGCCACGAGTAGCTTCGGTACGACTGAGCCTCTCCTCAACCCCTCGGCCTTCGTGCTTTTGGCCTTATGGGATAAGGACGTGGCCTGTGGGCTCGATGTTCCGTCCTTTGCTTCGAAACTTCTATGCTAATGCGCGCGAGCCTCGGACTGGAACGGTTGAAAATTGACTTGCAGACGAAGAAGCCATTAGGGCGCATTAAAGGTATTAGCGTATGGTAATGGCGACGCTCGGACTAACCACCAAAGCTCACCACATCGCCAGAGCTCAAGACAATTTTAGCTCTTTAAGTTAATTTTATGACTTTCATTAACGATTAACAAAATAATCCGATGCTGCATTCACTGTTTACTATTATTTGCTTGATGCATACATTTCTTTTGCTCCCATTAGAAATTATTTTTAAATTATACTAGATAAGATATTAAAAATTGGAAAACTTAGTTGAGGAAAGAAAAAAAAATTGCTTCTAGGTGTATTATTTAATTAATTATATTACATTAAAATCGCTTTCTATTATATTGCAGATTAGATGTCAATTATTTACATACATATTTAGTAAAAGTCTTAATATTGTTTCGCGAAGTAGTCTTATTATAATTTTACGAATGATTCGCGAAAATAATTTTTAGATTTATTTTACCAGGATAAATGTATGAAATTATGATAATAATTGAATAAAACGTTTGCATTTGCTATAATTAAAACTTGAAAATTTCAATGCATCAATGGAATGTTTTTGCATCTAAAACCGGATCTAAAAGCATAGATAAATAAATCTCTTATCAAGGACTTCTTCAAATTATGATTTTCTTATAAATAGTAAACTTTTGTCTAATTTATGTAAAAGTTAACTGATAGTAATAACGTTGAGATAGAGTTTTTTTTAATAATAGAATTTATAGTACAAAAATTATGAATAAGTAATTACTGATGTATTGTTAAGGAATTTTCCGAATTCGCAATTGAATAATAAAAATACTTCAGTGAATTTATGGTCTTGCGAATAAAGTATTAAATTTGTTCCGCATTTCAGCAGTATTTAAATAACGGTTAATCAGATATAAATATAAAAATAAAATATCATAATTTCATGAACTATGATGGAAGTTTTACTCCTTGATAATTAATACATATTCAATAGTAAAGATAATAAGTTTTGAGCATTTGTGATTGTATTACATGAAATAATGCATGGACTAGATGGCTTAATACCTTATAAATATTGTCGTAATATAAATTTTCTAATGTTGTATAAATTTCTAGACGGCTTCTCAGTAAGCATCTGCATTAAAAATAAAAGACAAATAAAAATGAAAAAAAAAAATCTGTCTGCTCCTACTTACGTAGCTTGTAAATAACTAGTTGTCATCAGATAATGTATAGATAGCTCGAAATAATAAGCATCGCTGACAAGTAAAATCATTAAAAGCCAACGGATATATATGAATTCTCTTCATCCGGTAAGAGATCATTGCGGTGAGTAAAAAGCGCGTGGACGTAGAAAGGTAAAGTGACCCGATGCCACTTAGTATTGGTTTTGGGGCGATGGGTAAAAATTTAGGATAGTACAATAACGGGTGAGCTGCAAGGGGTCGGAGGTGGATGAAAGTACAAAAGGGAGAGAAGGCCGGCGGCCAAGCAGGAGGAGTAGAGTAACGCAATAATAATATTATAAAAGCAAAAACAAAACAAAAAGGGAAAATAATAATAATAATAATAATAATGCAGATGACGAAAGTACGGGAGGCGAATATCCCGGGGAAAAGAAACGCGGGGCAGAGGATTGAGCGCGAGGCGGACACAAAGAGCGAAGCAGTTCTGGTGCGGCTTTTTTCTTTTCCTCTCTCGCGAAGCCTAGCGCGTAGATTAGAATGTTATCTTGTCGTAAAGAATAAACATATTTGAGGAACGATCAAGGCTTATTCTTTCACGTGGCTGGCAGCTCGGCGTGCATCTTCCTCTAGTAGCGTCGCAATTTAACGGCTCTATTCACAAAAGGCCAGCTTGGGGAAGAGGAGGCGCACGTAAAGAGCGCGACTAATCGGGCCCGAGAATAATTCGACGCACATGTCGAAATCTTGAAGTTCGGCGTCCCGCTCCTCCTCGACGCTTCGGCCGGCACAGCGATCTCCGATCGCGAGCAGAGCCAGGCATAGAATCGACCGGGGAAGCGGACCCTGGAGCCAAGCCCTCGCCCGGTATTTAATGAGGCCGTCGCCGTCCCCGACATCCTTCTCGACGTCACTGACCGCGCGATGGTGCTGAAGAAGAGCCTGGCCAACGGGCACAAGCGTGGCGAGGAGAGGTCCTGTGAGGTCGAGGACAAGGAGCCGCCCACCGAGTACGAGGCCTCCGACGGAGGATGGGGCTGGATGGTCACCCTCGGCCTCGTCGTCGTCTTCGTAAGTCTCGTCTGCCGACGCCGCGTCGCGGCTCTGCGCGCGACGGGCACCGACTCGTGACTCCCCTTCTGGCGCGCGTGAATCGCTCGACTCGAGGAGCTCCCGTCGAAGGGACACCGCCGGCTCTGCCCTTGGCGCGAGCTGACGAGCTTCCCCCCTCGATCGCCGCCCTCCCGTCCGACCCTCGGTCTTCTGCGGCGGTCCGAGCGCGTATTCGGGGCTCGAGCCGACACCCTACCTTCCTTCCGATCCTTTTATCCTGTGTCCTCGATGCCTTCCAAACCATTTGCAATGCCATCCTCAGCTCCCTACTATTTATCTATTTATCTAACATTTTCTTTTTCATCGAAATTTTTTGATGTTTTTCCAGCGGCCGTACATATGCGCTCATCGTTGATAACTACCTAAGCGTCCTATTTTTCGACGTCACAAAAATACTTCTAGTTTCCTAAGAACGTCGTAAAATTTGTAGTCTTCGCGACATACTCATTATCAGTAAAATTCCTGTTAATTAATACGTGTTAATTCAATTTAAAAATTACATCGATTTTCTATTGCTTATCTTATATTTTTACGTAAATGCTACGCTAAAATCATTTGTACAATCAAATGGATTAAATACAGAGATTAATGAATCCTTATTGAAAAATCACTACTAAGTCTGATATATTTATTAGTATTTATAATTATCATAAAATTACTTTTATCGTGCGTAAACATTTTTTTAATATGAAATACGGTATAGAATATGTTATTAAATATTCACGCACATGTTTTCTCTGCTGGTAAGACACAATTATTGTTGTACAATGTACTTCTTTAGCTTTATAAACGCGTTAATTATTTTGCAATAGAAATATTTGTGTAATTACTTATACCTACAAAAACATCTCATTATAAGTAAATGCATGTACCATGCAATTTTTAAAATTTGTTTTTTTTTAAGATTGCATGTTAACTTATGTTTGTTTAAATAAAAAGTTCATCTTTAATCATAGATAAATACCGATATAAAAAAATATTAAAAGAATGTCAAAAATAAGTTGAATCTACTTAATTGTATCTTTTTCATAGGTCACAACAATTGGACCAAATGCTTCGTTCACCATTATTTTTGGTGACTTTTTGGAAGCAACGAACCAAGCTGGTTCCGTTACCACGATGTTAAATTCCTTATTCAACATAAGTTACTCTCTAGCAGGTAAGATTCCTTTTAAGATGATTTAATTTTCTGAAGTTTTTTTTTCATTACATTCTGAAATTTTCAATAGTTCTTTAATATTAATAGCGTAAAACTTGATAGATCTTTGAACGTAAACTTTCTTTTTAATCAAAAATAATTTAACTTCATTGCTTTTATAATTTTTCCTATTCACTGCAACCTTGTTGAATGAGATTTGTTTTGAAATCCTTTTGTCTCAAATTGTAACTTAATAATATAGAAGAATGAAAAACTCGATTACTTGAAAACTTTCTGACAAATTGTTTCAAAATTTATTTTTAAATACTTATCAGTGTTAGCATTTTATATGAAGAAAGCGACTTATTGTGAAGGTTTGTTTCGTCAAAGTATAGAAGTTTAACGTAATAGTTTTTGAGTGTATTAGTTAGAGCTTAATTATCTTTAAATAATTCTTTTATTACAAAGAAATTCTTCATGCACGACCATTTCATAATATTCATAATAGATGTTGTTATTGGCATATACAGCATAAATATTCCTATGCTGAATAGAAATGTAATATTTAAAAAAGTGTACCATTAATAACAGAAATTTTATTCGATTAAAAAAATTTGATTTATTGGTCCAAATAAATTATATTAACGTGCATTCTAAACATAATTTTCAATGTTACATCAAGCTTTTTATGTCTGATAGTTATAGATGATAAGAGTGCCATAAATTAATGTAAAAATACATTTATTAACACTACCTTTGATTTTTGAAATCTTGAAAGAGTAAAATATCATTTAAAAATTTTCCATAATAACTGTAACTACGCCCGTTGAAATTTTGATATTATAAAGTAATATATTATAAACCGAATCACAAACAACCACAGTAATAATTTCAAATTTAAAGATACCGTGAAAAAGAGTCACAACACTACCATCGACCTCCTCGTATCTCATTTGCTTTTCGAACAAACAAGAGAATATTCATAACCAGATTCAATATTTACAACGCAAATCTATATTGTATATAACCATGATAAGCCAGTCTCCAATCATTTTATCGGTTATCATCTAAGATGCAATAGAAAAGTTGTTATCAATTTTCAAAAATATCACTATAATACTTATAATACTGCATATCGATATTCCAATTGTAATATATCAAGTTTTAAGATAACTTCTTCTATGTTCGTCTTCCAATGTAGTGCTTAGAAGTATTACGCGAATTTTAATAGTCTTTTAAGCCGTGACTAGAATCATATTTGAATAATATTATTTCAAAAACTCAATAAATACTTATAATTTTTAATTATTTACATTAATGGGAGTAATATTATTATAATTTGGTACAAGTTTTACCGAAGCGTAATTAAATTGAATATACAAAAATTTTATTCCTAATATCATATCTTTATTGCATTTATTGCTTTTCTTTTTATTCATCATTTAGTATTTATCAAAGAAACACATCGTATTCCATTTGTAAACAGTGTTCTGGCATATAATGGAAATACGTGATGTACGATACATCAGTTAACATTATAAAAAACGAATATTATAATTTATAAAAGGCTTAAAATGAACTTTAATTACTTAATAATAATAAAGTGAGTTTGAATGATTGCCTAGGATAATGGTGATTCTTATGATACGAACAATAATTATGAATGTTGCTTATTCGATGTATGTTTGTAATAATAAAATCTGCTCTCGTAAAAATTTTAATGCAGCCTACTCTTCGTTTCACCTTTATTACATAGAAGCTTAAGCCTAATTAAAATTAAGCAATACAATCTGACACTTTTTGATAAGAGTGGATTTAAAATACGTCATTAAGTATTAAATGAACAGATTATCTTAATAATCACCATTTCTTATAATCTTCATGATAATTGACAACAAGGGATGCACACATTTCACTATCGTTATTGTCTGTTGTATTTAGGTTTGCTTACAAGTCCTCTGTTGAAGCAATTTTCCATGAGGTCAATCGGCATCATAGGTGCTATACTCTTTTCAGTGCCAAATGTTATGATGGCATTTGTTCACCAGGTTATAGAAATGGCTGTGATATTCTTCCTTCAAGGAATCGGTCTAGGATTGATGTTTACGATATGCAACACCAACTTTAATGCATATTTTGATAAGAAGAGGTCGATGGTACTAAATGGCACTAAATCACTATTATCAATAACATATACAAATGTTATTAAATTCATATAATCAACAACACAGTTATAGAAAATATTTCAATTAGAAAAAAAATATTTAACTTAGAAATACTTGTTTTAACAAAAATTTAACAAGACGAATAACGTAGAAATTCATAACAATGAAATAATAAAAAATATCTGACTTTAAGAATCGGAAATGTTTTTATGCATCATGTATACTGATTTAAATTTTTTCGCAAGATTTAAAAATTATCTTTATTTTTAAGTTATTCGTTAAATTTTATAACCATTTTTTAATTTTAAAGTAATTATTTTATATTTTTGATTTTTAAAAATTAATTTAAATTATTTAGTTAAAAACGTAATATTTTCAAAAGAAAATTTTTAATAATAAAATATAGATGTAAAATTTATATAATGACAGACTCAATAACTTTAAAGGCCCTTCTTGTTTTACATTCAATAACAAAAGTGATAGAATGATACAATGTTTACTTAAAAACTTTTTCAATGAATGCGCATATTTACATATAGTGAAATAATGTTGAATTTCAATCAGGTTATGGGCATATCGCAGGCCGTCGTTGGTCTAGGTGGAATTGCGTATCCGACTGCTATTGAGCTTATGATGGAGGAGTACGGTTTTAGAGGTAGGCTACCGTTATTATATTTATTAAGACTGGATCTGTTATCTAATATGCACTGAAAATATTTAGATTAGCAATCGGCCCTGACGCATCGATCAACAAATCAAAATAACGGTCATATCTCCTAATACACAAAAAATAAATGTTTATAATATCAGTAATCAATATCATTCTTAAATTTCTCATTTAATATTCATTGTGATTTATAAATATATATTCAAACAATTCTTTCGATAATTTCATTTCTAAACTCTTTAAGCACGAATTTTTTAATAATATTATTAACACTTTGTTTACACAAAATATGTATAGTAAAATTTAACAAATAAAATTTACATTGGTTTTTTAATATGCAACAAACATAAATATTAAAAAAAATATTTTATATTTTATAAAAAATTAAAAATATACATATTTAAGCAAGATCTCAATACAAAAATTAGAAAAACTAAATGAAAATTATAGGTACAGCAGCAATTTTAGGTGCTATAAGTCTTCATTGTATTTCGGCAATGGCGCTTATGCGGCCACCCTCCGACTGGAAGACGAAATTCCGAAACAAAAAGCCCATTAAAGATAATGAGCAATCAATAGCGAATGAACGTTTATTAGGTCCTAGAAATTCTCCACCTCGGCCTCGGAAATTGCAAGTTCTGAAAAGAGGCGAGAAATGGAACAGTTGCAGAAGTTTACAAGAAGACGATAGAAATAAAAATCTCGATCTGGTAATTGCTTACCTTATACATCTATTAAAATTATAAATACGTTTACAATTTTTATTGTAAATTACTTAAAGTCATACATATTACAATGTCCATACAATATATCATTTTTCAATTAAAAAATAATTCCATGATACGGATATACATATTACATTTAAATATAATTGTAGTATATCTGTAACTTTATCCTCTAAGACGAGTTAATGATCAAAAGTAATAACGATTATCTTCTATTCAATGTTTACGTTAAATTTAAGTAAGATTGACTCTAATTTTGTTTTAAATAAGAATTTGAAAATAAAATTATTTATCTGTCATTATAATTCTAACTGTTTAATTCTGGGAATTAAAAGTAAAAATTCAAGAATTTCCTTAACTACTTGAGCACGGATTATTATTATGATTTCTTAAGATATCCTTCTTTTCAGAATTAGAAAAAATTTTTAAAAAATTTAGCGTTTGTAAAATTTGACCCAGGTATGAAAAGTCTTATTTCAACTAAACTTAATTTCTATCCTACAAATAATAATCAGCATTCAAGAGCATAATAATTGTGCACGAGGTAGATGTTCATAAAAGCGCAATGAAACGATAGGAAAGATATAAAATAAAAGAACCGCCACTTAACTCGTATGTAAACAGAGCTCAAACACCCCCTTTGAAATTATGAATTTTCCAAAGACGCCTGAAGTAAGGGTTGCTTCAGTTACGGATGTGCAAAGTGGCGTTTACCGGGGGCGCAGCAAGTCGCTGCTGGTCAGCGGCTGGTCCGACTGGAGCAAGTCCCGCAAAAACATCCTCGTGGGGGGCTTCACGTCCTCGAGCCTAACCAACCTCTGCGTGCAGCCAGGCACAGAGATCCTCAACAATGCCGTCATGCAGCTGAGGCGCGCCCCGACCAACACGATCGCCGAGGTCGAGCCGGACGGCGAGGCTGTGGAGATCGAGGACGTCGACCAGAAGACGACGAGGGTATTCGCCCTAAGGTACGAAACCGCGCCAATGGTTAATTGCGGGACGCGATTGTACGGTGATTCCCTTATGCGCAACATTGCTTGCTTCGTTCGATATTACCGATAGCGTTGCAACAAGGAGAGGCTTTTTCACGAGCGAAACAGTGAGTGAGCTGGGGCTTTGATTTTCAGGAATCGTCGACTCCTCGATAATCTGATCGACTTTTCCCTACTCAAGGATCGATCCTTTCTCAACATGTGCCTCGGGATAAGTTTCGTATTTACAAGCGACTTCACCTTCGCCGCATTTCTGCCGATGATGATGACCAGTCGGGGCTTCTCGCAGGCCGACGCCGCCCTCGCGATTACCGCATCTGCAAGCGCGGAGCTCGTCTCAAGAATCTGCCTTGCGATATTCACAATATTCGTCAACGCCAGACCGAAGATTATATTCTTCGTAGCCATGATTGGGATGACCCTCGCCAAGCTTGGTACGTCAGTTTTCATTATTTAATTTTATTATTGCTTAACATTTGATACATAAGCTTTGAGTGCAATTTCTACATATGACAGGAAGCTACCCCTTTTTTTCAACTCAATTACAAAAGTACTTTTTTCACACAATTATATTGATTGAAGCTCTAATGGAAACTTACTGAAAATCTCATTAAATAAGTCGGCTTATTTTTACATTACAATTATTATTTATATATACGTAGGTATACTCTAGAGCTTAACAATTTCCTCTGGGGCGTAATTACCTAATGATTTTCTTCTATATACTTAGCAAGAAAAATAACGCGATTAATTTTATGCTATTGCTACTTACGTAGAAGCATTTTATCGCCTGGAAACACCTGGAAAGCGATTAAAGCACTGATTAAATAAAAACGCTTGATTACCAAAGAAATTTAGGATCTTTATATACAATTTATTGAAAGAAAAATTTAGGGCTACACGGAATAACCGGAATTTTTCACGTATGCGAGCAGAATATTAGGCTTCGTGTAGTCCTAATGCAAGTGTCGTAAGCGTAAGTGGAGTATTTATTGAAGTAGGGAAAAGGCCGCGAGTCCATAATTACGGTGGAATAAAGTTTGGGTAACTCTGGGAGCAGCAAATCTGAATCGCCTGGCTAGGTGAATGCCGATAACGAAGTCGATAACGAGAGAGCGAGGTAGCGCGAGCTATAACGACGACGCGGGAAGCTCTCGAGAGACGAGCGCGAAGACGCGGGGAGGCCCGACCTCGGCTCTCCTCCGATACGATAGTCCCATAAGCCCGAGAGAGGCTCGACCTTGGGGCAGCGCAGCCAAGGCCCGGCAGATAACTCCTCTGCTCGTCCGCGCAGGCTACCTCTACCTCGAGGACACGCTCACGGGGACGATAGCAATGGTGGCGGCGATCGGGGCCGCGCGCTCGTGGCTCTTCGTGCCCCAGCCGCTTGTTGTCGTCGAGAACGTGGCTGTCGACCAGTTTGCCGCCGCTTACGGGGTCTACGCGATCGTCAGCGGCGTCATATCAGTGCTCTTCGGCCCCTTCGCCGGTGAGTATTCCTTACCCGCCCTCTCCCAATGGGATCCTGCCCTCCCTAAACTCTCCTCTTCTCTTCGCCACCTCGCAAGAAATCTCTATCTCACCCTTTCTCTGCTTTTCTCTCGAACTTCTCTCGCAAACTTCTTCTCAAAATTATTGCTTTACTCGTTGCGCAAAGTTAAACATCAGCGCCAAATAATTGCCCTTTCGACTCGTCGAGCAACTTTTTCCTCTTGATTAATCAATTTTCAACTGCTTCAATTTATTTATGGCCAAGCAGACGGCGAGCGGTTAATTATTCGTTATAATAATAGAATGCCAATCAGTGAGAAACTTATTTGTCATATAATATTCATAAGTTAGATCGACCGTAATATTCTATGAATAACTAATATCTGATCGGCCTTATTAATCTTGATATGCAATTGATTTATTACTTCAATTTTCTCCAACGTATCTTTTTAACTAATCCTACAGCAAATATACTTCATATACTTATACTTCACAATAGAAAATTCATCAATATTATATTTAGAATACATTACTTTATTAATATATCTTTTTTCAATTGTGTTTTTAAACAAGAAATTTAGTACTGAATTAAACGGATAAATTTATTTTGTTTCGTAGCAACGTAATTTCAATTACATTTACCATACTTGTCTTTCCAATAGGTCTCGTAAAAGACTGGACTGACAGTTTTGTCGTATGCCAAATTGTACTTTTAGTAATGAATGCCTTGTTTATTATACCATGGGCCATGGAAATTATAATAACCAATAAACGAAGGAAAGGTGATACGTAACGCGAATCGACGAATCAGTGATAAAGTACTCGAGAAACTGGTGAACAAATTATAGAAGAATATAAAAGTGATTTTCCTAAAATAGTTAAATTTACTAATTTTCTAATTTTATCAGCATTTGTAAGTACAAGCTATTTTACAGTGTAAGTTACAAATGTAAAATTTAGATAATGTTTCATTTATTTTTAATTTGGCTTTCATAATTTTTTGAGCTTTCATTTAGTTCAATTTATTACATCGCTGTGTAATAAATGCTTCATCATAAATGTTTTAGAATTAATTTGAATGTATGAATTAAATTGATTTGATTGTATGAAAATCGTCAAGCTTTATTGTCAACATGTAATAAGTTTATAATACAATAATATTGTTTATCTTATAAAATATGGTTTTATTTTCAAATTTACATATTTTAGGTAGATTTTTACGATTACAATCGATGCTCAAATGATAATTCTTTGAAAAAAATTACACCAATATAATTTAATAAATTAATGTTAAATCGTTCGCTTAAAACTATTTTTTTACTTATTTATTATTCGTTTAAAATATTTATCACTCTGCAATGAACTTCATTAAATTCAATAATTTTCGTTGTATTGATATTTTATTTTATTTAAACAGGTGATTAAATTTTTTGTAGGCATAACAATGAAATACTGTATCATATATATTATATTTGATTCAACAAATTTTTTTAATTAAAAGTTTTTAATGATAAACAAAATGTACAAATTGGTATCATAAAATCAAACTAAAACTAGATAACAATGGTTCTATTGCGTGGTTCAATATTAATATTAAACCCATCAGATCTTTTCAAAATAATATCGACTTGTAGCTTAAAATCATTTTCAGTCATATTTAATGGTTTAATATAATAATTTCGTAAAAACGTGGATATTAAAACCTTTAGCTTCAGCATTGCATATTTGCGGCCGACGCATGACCTTTAAAAAAAATAGGGATACTTAATTATTTTATTCACTTTTTATTATTTATTAATTTTACTATAATCTTATGTTATACTTTCGTTACTGATAAGCTCCTGATACTTTAATTAGCAAATAAATTTTAATAAGTACATAGTAGATGTAAGAGAAATTGGAAAATTTTTTAATAATAAATTTCATTCAGTAAATATATTGAATAAAAATTGAAGTGTATAGAATTATAAATAAGTAAGTAGTATATATCCAATATGAAACTAATAGTTTAATTGTATAACATAAACTAAACGAACCTTGGCCCGGCACTAAATGGAATGTAAGCGTAATAATGCCTGTCTTGCATATTTTCTGGCAAGAAGTTATCCGGATTAAACACATCAGGATTTTTATAATATGTCGCTTGGCGATGGATCTTGTATTGTGGTATCACAATAGTAGCACCCGATGGTACAAGATAATCACCGGATGCTGAAGACAATAATTCAACGCATTTATGAATTATCTATTACAATTGTATGCCAATCATACCAGAAACATATTTTCACGGGATTGTAAGATACAACATCATCATAATCAAATTAAAAAAAAATATTTGCATTTTCTTACCCAATTGAACATCACATTTTAATTGTCTTGCTATTATTGGAACGGGTGGAAAAAGTCTCAAAGTTTCTAAAATGACTCTTTCAAGATATTTCATTTCAATCGTATCTTGGAAAGTACAAGGTCTATCTGAATCATTAAATATTTCATCCAATTCTTGCAATACCTTAGCCTAAGTAAATTAAAATTTATTTACTGTATTAGAAACTTCAACATATTATCAGATTCAAAAGGAATCGTTCTTTATATTAAAATAAAAAATACATAATACTTAAAAGTAATATCTGAAGTAGTATAATGAGAGAATAATATTAACTAACTTCTAAATATTCAAAATAGTACAAAACTCATTTTACAATATAATTTCTATACAAACTTAGTAAAATTGTAAATAAAAATAAAATGATTAGCACCTGAATATCTTGATGAATTCCTAGCACTGAAAGTACGAAACTTGATCCAGCAGCTGTCGTATCATGGCCCTAAAATATTTAGAATAATTAATTTCAATATAAAAGTAATAAAAATTCAACAATAAATTAAATAACAGTTTAAAACAATTTATAAATAAGAGAACAAAATAAAAATTGTTAATCTAACCTCAAACATAATAGTATCGACTTCTTCCTTAATTTCTTCATCAGTTAATTTTTCACCATTTCTCTTTAATTCTAACATTAAATCCAGAAAGGCTAATCTTTTTTTCTCTCCTGAAGTAAAAAATGATTTTCAAACTAATTCTGATATATTAAATGTTTATGTATGAATTATATTGTGTGATATATATATAAATATATATATATATATATATATATGTATGTATTAATTAACTTTCCATTTATTGGTTATGATTTTGTTTAAAGGTGAAATTTAATTTGTGATATAATGCAAAATAAATATAATAATAACAATTTTATATATAAAAAATACTTGTAAGTAGTTTTTTTTAATTTTAAATTTAAATTATATTAATACTGCTTATAATTTCAATACATACTAAACATATTTAAGCATTTAATATCTTACTTTTTAAATATTTATATTTTTGTACACATATATATATGTGAGTGTGTTTTAAATTTATGTTCACAATTTAATGTGTTATAGACAGCCACATTCATTCTTCAGGTATTCTAATAACGAAAATAGAAGAATAAAATTTTTTTATAATCTTTACGGTATACCTAATGTCTTATTTCTGTCTGTTTTTTTCCATTTAACTAAATATATTTTAATGTCAGTAAATAAGTCATTCTCGAGAAAATTGTAAATTAATTATAATTTTATTAAAATATCAAAATTAATATTAGCAATAACAAGAATTACAAAAGGTCTTACCAACGTCACTGTTATCTTTATCATCGATGTCGTCGAGATCATCTCTGACATACCGAATCCTTTGTTCTTTAGATTCCGTCACATCTTTCACTAATTTCTTCGATTGGTTCTCCATGAGTATTACCTGTGACGAATCTACTGTATTTTCCATCTCCTCATTGCGTTTTTTAATTATACGTTTTGTAAGCCCGTGAATAATGTCCAGGAACTTCTGTTGTTTCTTTGCATATGAACTAAATTGGAAAAATGCTTCAAGTCGCAATAGTAAGTTATAGTGTCTCTGATGAATGATGTTACACATGCTATGGAAATTACGATAAATGTATTTTATTACAAAAACATAATATTTACAAAGCACATAAAGAAATACGTAATATTAGTAATATTAAGCATTTTTCTTGAGATAATCATATTTCATCTTAAATTAGTACACAATTTTTTTAATTTGTTATACTGTAAAAAATAGATATTATAGCTATTGAAGAAGTAAATAATTTTTTGTTACGTATTTTACAGTAATAAGAAAACAATAAGTTTCAGAATAAAATATTGATTAGATTATAGGTTGATCGAACTAATTAGCAGAAATATAAGCACTTAAGAGAAAAATTTTAGACTTACTCCATAACTGCAGAAGCGTATTCGAAACTGCTCTTCTCTTTGGAAGTGCCCTTTACTCCCATGGCTGTCTCCATGAGGATATCGACAGTCACAGTGGACATAAACTCGTGACAATCGAACTCCTTCCCTACCTTCTCTCTTAGTTTCTTCACTAAGTCTATACTATTTTCATAAAAAATTGGAACGAAGGACTTGAGAACGCTAAGGTGGAATGTCGGGGCTATGAGCTTCCGGTGGGTGCGCCATTTTTCCCCGGTACTTATTAGAAGACCCTCTCCAAGCCATGGAGCAAAGAACCTTAATTTTATACAAGTCATAATAACAAATCAAGAGAAGAAAATCAAATTTTGAAAATCTAAAATAAATACAAATAGGCATATAAAAAATTAAACTCGTGGATGTAAATATTTCATTGAACAATTTTTAAGAATCACGACGTTTCATGGTTCGCTGTAGTTCGTGAATATATTAATGATCTTTTGGATTAAAAACAAAAGCGAATATTACTTGCATATACGGTTTAACAAATTTTGTCTTTTTTTGTCTTTTAAAATTAAAGTAATTTAAATTGTGGCATTTTAAAAATTAATATTCTTAAAATATATAACAGCTGAGAAAATTAACTAATTGAGAAATTAAAAAAAGCTTTTATTAAATATGCTAGATTTCTCTTTAATAGATATTAATTATTGATTCAATGTTTTAAAAGCTTACCTATATTCAGGTGATTTGTCAATGTGAACAGAACTACTAAGAATAATTTCAACATCACGTGCGTCTGAAAGAAAAACTATTAATTTTGGTCCGAAAAATACCCTCATCACATCTCCATAAATGTCATATTTCAGAGCTTCCGTTAATGCATCCTTGGGATTTACTCCAATTGCCAGAATAGCATTTCCAAAAAACGGAACTGTTTTTGGACCTTAAATAACATATTACTCTGCGTTATTTAATACTTGAAAAAACAGTCTTTATTGAATCTAGATCTTTCAAACTATTAATTAGTAAATTTCGTAATAAGCATTTTAAACAATAATTTATTATTTTTAAATTAAATTTAAAGTTAATTACATTAGTAAAAGAAATTATAATCCATTTCTATTGGTTTTATTGATTTATACTAATATAAATGCACCAGAAAATTATAAAAATATTATTCTTTGGCATAAAAAAATTTTTTTTTTTTTGTAATAAACTTGAAATTTTAAACTACTAAAAAGAAAATACCCGGAATCAACTTTATTAAGATATCTTTTTCATGTTATTTTTGTAAGAGGCTCACCTGGAAGTTTATTACCCATTTTCACAATTCGCGAGGACTCTATGAAATAATGAGCAATAGCGAGTGCAGTTGTAATTATAAGGAGAGCCCAAAAAATGGGTGGAGATGAATAACTAGATACGTTCACCGATATGGCTTCCATTATAATATATATCAAGGTAAAACGCTTAAAAAACTTCAACCGTCTTTAATATTCAAATAAAAGTTACTATAGGACAGAAAAATGCATTTTGTAAAAGAATCTATTGCAATATTGACTGTGTTCTATAATAGTATATAATTTTTAAATGTCTATAATTATATTGTATATTATAGCTCAGAGTAAGAATTTGTATTCGCTGAAATTAATTAAAAAATTCTATCATTTTCATAAATATTCTAAAGGTCATTAGAAATATACTTAAATGAAAAACTAAGGACACAATAAAACTGATATTCTCAAAGAATTATAGATTAGCTGTAATTACAGTAAATCCAATTAAAAACTCATTTCAAGGATAATGACCAATAAATGTGATTAATTTCAGATATGTGATCGATAAATGATGAGCTTATAACGAAGTTTTCGTTATTTTAAAAGATAAAGTGTCAATTATTCACTACGGATAATAGACGACGACAACGATCTGACACGCACTTGTGCAACTGGAACTCCAAAAATGTTAGTCGTCGGGTCTTATAGCAGGTAAACATCCCGATGAATATATCGGACAATGACCTGAGTTGCCTTGAAAAATTGATCGTTTCAATACTTTGCATCACAAATTTGTCGGATAAAACTGATTTTATTAAGGTTGTTATTGCACTTGTCTCAACTATGCGCAATAAAACAGAAATTTTTACAATACATGAATACAGGTTATAATTATAATTATTTTAAAATCTAGGGGAGATGCTCGGGCTATTCCTTCCTTTGAAAGCCATAATGCCATTGTAAACCACGTATTATCATGTATACACAAAATTGAGTTCTTATCACAACAAAGTCTTTTTTAATCTCTATCATACTTATTTCATGATGTTATCTTACATAAATGGAATGGTTGCATTGTAAGTTTCAATGGAATTACAACCTACGGTTTACGTATCAACGTAAACAAAATTATTAATGTACTATTGTCTAATGCTCAAGTTATTGGCATTATATCACATTGTTTAATGAACTTATGATATTTTTAAGCATGGCTTTCACGAATAAAATTTCAAGTATATACGTATACGTGTAAGTCAAGTATATACGTCTGATTTTTGATTCATTCTAAAAATGTTTCAAAAGTCGTCGAAAAAAAGTGTATACCATTATAAAAGAAATCACTTTTTACACTAAACGCTAATATGTTTAATAAATATTCCCTTAAATATTAAATATTCTTTGCAAGATTTGCAAAAGTTGAACTCGGTTTATTTAGTAACTATTTTTTTAATATAATAAACTTTTAATATAATAATATAATAATATAATATAATAATACATAAACTTGTAATATTAATTAAAATAATTGAAAGTTAATAAGATAATGATAATATAAAAATAATATATAAATTAAATTCAGTTTTTGAAAATTTCAGGAATGTGAGTATTACATCTAGGATTCTATGCACTCTTATAATCTATTGATAAAGTGAAAAAATTCATCAGAACGTTCTAAATATTTTTCTCCAACAAGGTCTTTTAAGTATCGCGGAAATCGCAATAGCTTATTATACCTTATAATGTTCTTTTTGAGCACTGACCATCTTTATTTTTTCAGGTATTTGATAGCATATTTTTCATTTATAATTAAAATTTCGTAGACAAACTAATAGTTTTATATAAACATGCATTACACAAAACACTTAGTATTTTCGAAATCATTGAATTATATCTGTATAGATTAATTCATAATCTAAGAATATTTTAAGATTAAAAATTTATTACTAAGGCTGTTATAAATAAAATTACTTTAATTAAAAGCTCATGTATAATAAGAATTATTTTCTTCATTATGAATTAAATTTAAATTTAATTTATAGTAAAAATATAAATATGAAAATTTATTTAATATTTTTTACATAAATACATAAATTTACATATATTTAATAAAATATATAAAAAAAATAGTGAATGAAGTTTCAGATAAAAAATAGTATTAAAACTTTAATATCACTGTCAAATCACAATAATGACTTTCATTGAAGCATTTACAGAAAAAAATCTTTTGTTTGACTACCAAATTTAGCATTTAATTGCCTTCGTATATTAATAAAAGATGACTTGGGGCTATAGTGAATTTGCTTGACTTTTTAATCAATTTTTCTTATGTTCGTAAATACTACTTTGGAGGAGCAACAGTTCCTTTAAGAAGTTTATAAAACATTTTAATAACGTATACTGGAAGGCAATTTACGTTCATATTTTTTCAGAACCACTTTCTAAATCAGTCTTTTATTCACCTAATCGTGCACTCAGGCTAACTCATGCTGACTTTTTCATTTCATGTACAAAGTTGCGCTGATTCACTATTCGCAAGAGTAAGTAGTTGAAAATCGGAAGAGAATGTGGAGTTTTAATACACAATATGTTATTTTATACCATACAGTTGATTGGCTATATCTGTTTTTTTACTACACCGAGTATATTGGATGCAAAATTTCACACATTAATTACATTAATTACCTATAATTAATTTCAAAGTAAATCGTATTTTTATCCATTAACAATATTTGTTGAATTTAGCGTAATGGTATGATTTTTTTTTAACAACTACGATTAAGAAAGCATTTTTTTATAGCTTCCTAAAAATTGACAGCCTTACCCATAAAATATGAATAAGATCTGTATCAATACTATTATTAATACATAAATTCCAAAAACCTTTTAATTTCGTTTGATGAAGCGTATTGTTTTTTTCAATATAATAACTGTTGGGGAGAGAGGGAATTTAGTAACCAATTTAATATGAATTTATAATTCATGCTTATAATATAATTAAGAAAAAAGTGGGAGTTGGAAAGAAAGAGAGGATCTTCTAACAGGCTTTGTAAATTAAATTTAATATTTCAACTCAAATTTTATTGATTATTTATTAAATGCAAGGGCTTTAATGGCACAAAAGAATGTGCCTCTACTGGAGGAGGAAAAAAGCCAATTAAATAACAAGTCCATGGCACGTTTTCCATGCTTAGCTTCAGGGTTCTGTGATCCGTGGCAGCTTTTCTGCGATACCCTGAAGTCGCGGATGAAGAGAGATTCCTTGAGTCGGCTTGCCTGATCGACGTCCTCGAAATCCGCCGAAGGCATGACAGTACTCGACTTTATGAGGAACCACATGCAATCAAACTTACCAAACTCAAAACACGAATCGTGCTAAACACACACGTATGAGAACAATTTTCTCCTTCACTCGCGATAAAGTCGTTGCGTTGCGAAGCCTAAATATATTTGCTTTCTACGATTGCGTGGGGACTCTTTTCCCATTTTCACGTCCCTTCGTTCCCTCCTACTCTACTGTGGGTCTAAGAATGTTAGTCTGCTAAGAGGGGGGAGGGAATAGCGCACGATTATAAATTAGCATCCGACCATACCACCTTATACTCAAACAATATGCAGTTGAAAGAAAAAAATTGTAATGTAATGTATCGTATAAATATGAATTGTTTAATGATAAATTAAGCATTAAATTTTTAACATTCTCTAAGAATATTAAATTAATCCATTGTTAAATTAATTATAAACAGTAATAATAACAAAAAAAATCTCTAATAACTACTACTCTAATAAAATATAAAAACTTTAATAACTAAAAAAACGGTTTGATGAGTTACATCATTTTATCATTTTTTTTTATTGTTTTGTAAGCTTTACAAAACCGTTTTTAAAGTCATAAACGAAAAACAAAGAACTTTCTATGTCTTTGAAATAACTATGACCTTGATTAATTTCACACGTCAAGTACTAATTTAAAGTATGTTTCATACTTAATGCCTCGCTGTTTGAAACTACGCATCAAGTCTGTGAAATAAAGCTCGATTAAAGCTATGAGCCGCTGAGTCATAGGCATTTTTAAACGAACAATAACAAAGCATATTTAGAACATATTTTAATATGTAAGGCGCTTTTCTTTATATATAAATTATAAAAAAAATTTTAATTTTAAAACAATTTTATCTTCATCTTAAATCATTTTTAATGAAAACAGGAATGGTGCATACTAAAATCAAATAGAAAATTTATATAAATATTTTGTTTAAAAAATTTTCTGTTATTGCGTCAATAAAATATTATGTTTTATATGATAATACGCACTCACAAAATATGAGTACATAAATTATTGTAATTTTAATTGCGTAAATTTGATGATTAAATATAATTATAGAAAAATTCATCAGAAAAGTTTATATTTGTATTAAAAAACTTACATCTTATTTGAATAAAACTATACTAGAATTAATAAAAAGCTTAATTCTGCTTTCTTTAATATTTCTGAATCGATATAAATTATTCATTTTTCATAAATTACAATAATACAAATACAATTTTACACATAAATGAACTTTTTTTATAATTTCAACAATTACATAATGTTCAATAATATAGAATTTAATCGTATTTACTTTAAAAACACACAAAAAATGTATTTTACAACAAAATCAACTAATGTGTTTAAGCATATTTCATAAAATAAATCCTTTAAAATATAACATAATACACCAAAAAATTTAAATATTATTTTATTATAAATATCAATTTTAATACATAAATATTATATACGATAAAAAGGCAATTTAATTACCGATAATTTTTTTGTAAAAACACACACATGTAGCCAGAAAAGTATAATAAATAAGATGAAATATCTGTAAAAGCTATAATACAACTCATAATTACAATAATAAGGAAGCTTTCGAGTATAATATAAATTTGAGTTTCAATTATTATTTATGCATGTGGTATGAATTTAAAATGTACCGTTCACTTTACTTTTATTAAAGTAGCTGGAATTTTTTAATGAAAGTTGAAAAAAGGATCGTCCTAATTGAACTCATAAATATTACGAAAAAGGAATAAAATACTTTATAAAAATTTGTTAAGTAATGATAATAAATTATTACAATTAATTAAAAATAATTTTAAATAAAAAGTGCAATAAATAGGAATAATATTTAATATATAATATATCTTGCTATAATGTCTCCAAGTTTAACCTATAAAAATGAAGTCAAAAAATGAGTTGCTTAACAATGTCCATTATTATAAGTAATTATTATAATTAGGTTATGAACTTTATGCTTTCTTAATTACAGTCTTGCAAAAGTATTTGTATTTAATTACAGATTTTAAATATATATAAAATTCGACCAATAAAACTGGAAACTGATAGATACCAAACAGACTATCACGAAACTTTCGTCAGACTTCTATCAAACGTCTCCCCCTGTCGTATCTTTTTTGGTAGTTAATAATAATAAGTAAATATTAAGTAAATAATGCTATATAAATATTGGAATAGCTTAGAAATATGTATTAAACATTTCATATTGAAGTTATTATTAATTTTAATAAATTTTCGTTCGAGAAAACTCAGTATATCATTAAATAGTGACAACCCTTTAAAAAAAATATAATTTCAGACATCATGTAAAAATAAGTAAATATAAGTTGTGAGGAATTTTAGATGCAAATTAATTTAATAATTATTTTTATAAAAACGTATTAAAGCTGAATTTTTCCTTTGATGGATAGCTATTAAAATGTCATAAGAAAAACAAACGTTGGATAATCATCACTTACGGACTTTTGTCTGTATAATTAAACTTTTCAATTACATTTGTTTGTAATAGGAAATTTATGGACATTTTTGATGGATTAAATATTTTTATTCAAAATCATTAAAAAGAAATGTTTTAATTCCATTATATTTAGTTATATTATTACAGAGATATTTCAGTTTCTTTATATGATGCTATTTTTACGCTACTATTGTTATACTGCTTTGTAATTGCATTTATAAGGAACTGCAACATAAAAAAATTCGAAATATTCACTATTTTGTAAAGCGAATATTATATAGCTAGATAAAATTTTACAAAAGGAATTTTTAAGGATAATTTATATATTTTGTGCATACACGCACATTGTATTAACATGGAATTATCGATTTAGAGTTTTTACAACCGGAAATAATATTAAACAACTAAAAATCTCAGAAATGCTTCATTCTTGGATGAACCATTTAAGGACTTCCTTTATTACCAATTTTATACAGTACATATTTAAGGATAGTTAAACAGTCTAAAACATCATACTGTGTATAAATACAAGTCTATCCATCAGAATCCATCAGCGGTAAGTGGAACGCACATTGTAAATATCCCAACGCTGCAACGAACCTTAACGGACAAAACACGTGTCTGTGAAAAAGCTTGGTCGATTATCGCAACCCAATTAAGAATAAAAAAGCAAAAGAAGGTAAGTAAAACAAAAAAAAATACCCGGGGGTCCTCCGTCGTAAATTAATGTAATACGCGTGGGAGTTGAGCGGGAGGGAGACCGACGAAAAACGGCCAGAATAACCCCGCGGACGTCCGGCGGAAGTGACATAGTGGAATGAGCGCCCCGTACCCCCCCCCCTGGTGAGTATACTTTGGAGAAAGAGGGAGAGAGTGAGAAATGTTATGGAATGGGGTGGGGAAGAGAATTGAGGCAGTTTCAGTCACCGGAAATGGTGGAACCCCTTTTAGGGGTGGCAAGCTGTCCACGAGACTAAGTCGATAAAAATGCGCGGGGGAGAAAACTTAATGAGAAGCTCACCTGTGCGAGCTATACCGGCTTGATTTTCAAATTGGCAATACTGTCGGTGCACGCAATGCTCTAATTTGAGCCTAAGCCATAGCGAAACGATTCCTGCATGTTCCAATATATTAATCGTTTTAATTTTGGCGCTGGGCCCGCCATTTAAGAAAGACCCCGATGTCGCGAAAGATTTTAATCGCTACTTAATTAACTATATATAAGGAACACATATATTTTTTTAATTACAACATTAATAGTAAAAAATGCATTCCAAATATTGCTTTTAAAAAATTACGGTCGCGTCGAGTGGGAAAATTTAATTGTGTTAACAATCATTCGGTGCACATAATTATGAGCGCTGTGATGATTCGTGGGATACAAAATTGTCATACATTATATTCTGTGATTAAACTGACATATGAGTCACCTTCTGGCTGCATAGCTTGCATGATAATTTATTGAAATATATTATAAGATAGCGTATAAGTAATTATAGAACTACATTTACTGTTAATATTCATTATAAATTATTCGGAAAGTGTTTGAATATAACGTACAGAATTTGCATTGAAAACGAAAAGGAATTTTTCAATTTGCAAAATAATTTTACGATTAAACATTTATAATTAAAATTATAAATACTCGAAGAGTTTATGTTTCTGATGCATTAATTACATATTAATTAATAATGTCAATTTATTTTTTATCGTATAAATTAAACATTTCTGTTTAATATTATAAGAAACAAATTAATCTCTATTTTAATAGACTAGAATATTAACTAGTGTAGTAATAAAACTAAATAATTATTGGTTTAAAAATTTAGGTTTTAAAGCATTTCATTTGCAATATCAACTCTATTCGTTTTGCATTAATATTGTTGTAGGAGTCAAACATATATTTATGCATAAAATATTCACGATAAACTATTAAATCTGGTCTTACTAATTCATAGTTTAGTTATATAATTTATTCTAATTAAAGAATTTATAACATGTAAACCATTTTTTTCTGTTATCAAAGACATCAGTTAAAAGTTGCTTTTGCGTATAATAATTATCACCACTTATACCATATCAACCATCATATTATACGTATGAAAAATACATTTAATAACTTTGCTACAACTTATTATTTTAAATTTAAATTATTACTCTTGTCTTACCACTTTATAATTATGAAGCTCGTATTTCCATTTTATTAATAATATAAAAAAAATAACTTAAAATTAGAACAGGTAAGGTTAAATTACATATAAAGAAAACACTTGCAATTTATAAATACGTGTAAATTTATTTTAAATACTTTTGGCATATAAAATATAAAATATTAAAATATTTTATTACAGAAACTTATCGTCAATTCCTCAAAGGCACTATTATAATACAAGTTCTATTCTAAAAATGAGATAATTCTTGGAAAGCGCTCATCAGTTTCAGATGCATAAACTTTATCGGTGTATAATTGCTAATTGCATATAAAAATACGCGTTATTATTCTTTAATAAATAATAATATATTTATTAAAATTCAGGCATTTGTACGATTCACCAATAAATGAGCAAAAAAGTCACATTATTTTATTGCTCTTTAAAAAGTTTGATTCTAATCCACTTTAAGAAGTTTGATACTAATCTCGCAACTGTAACTACAAAACTATTCTTGTACAATTCGTACATTAATGAACGACTTTTTAATAATATTTACAAAATGTACTATTCAATGGCAGTTTCTTATAAGACTAGTTTATTAACAATTAGTTTGTAATTGATCGTAATGTAAAAAAATAAATATATATATATATATATATATATATATATATATATATATATATAAATTTAACTTAATTTATACCTAGTAAAATAAAAAAGTCATTAATACAGTAAAAATTTTTATTTTACTTCAAAAATTAATTGTCATTAATGATTTTTTTATTCCTGTAAAACTATTTTAACTTAAATTAAAAATAAGTAAATATTTTCAGCTTGTTTTGCCACAAGTATTGTTAGACTGTTTAATGAAAGTATTGGTGTTTTGCACTTTTATCAGCATTATATTTCGTTGGATTTCGAAAATAAATAATTGTATTAGTTGAAAATAAAAGTAACCATCGAAATGAGGTTGTTACTTTTAAATTCAAACAAGTGTACCTGTCTTCTTCTATATATTAAAATTGATTTTTGTCATTAATAAATTGAAAAAAGCTCAATAAAAAAACAATGTATTGAGAAATAAGTACAAGGCGACTAATTGAAAGGAGAATAAATTGCGGATTCGTCTACTCTAGTCGTAGGTCGGGTTAATTTCTCCATAAAATACAATCTTGAAGAAATTGATTTAACCTATATATATCACTATACAAATTCATAAACGAAAACTAAAATAATGATCCTAATAATACATAATGATAAATATACATCGTACTAATAATAAGAAATAATTTAATAAGCACTAGGTTTTTTTCTGACTCTTTAAGGCACATACAAATAATGTTAACGTCTATACAAGTAAATTTTCGTCCTCGTTAAGTATAAACCGTGTTCTCATATGCACAATATCAACCGTTACAACATCGCTCGGTATTGTTATTCAACCCCTCCTCCCGTCCATTCTCATCGAAGACAGAGATCGCGTGCATCGCTACGCCCGGGAAAGATAGTATATATATCCCACGTATAAAACATACTATATAATAAATGCAGAAATACACAACCACTTGATTCGAGCGTCCGCTCGTTTCTTTTGGTCCCTTGATCCTCGTTCTCTTGTACTTTCCCACCAGTTTCAACCCTTCGGTCCTCGTCGCCGGTATGTTGGCTTCGATGCCATTTGGTCGCTCGGCGCAAGAGAAAAACATTTTTTTCAACATCTTATCTCGTGGCGTATCGGTGGATAACGGACGACGCCATTGAATTTCTTGTTGCCTCGCTATTGATCACACTGTAACGATAAGGGACATATTAGTTTTTTTCAATCCATTTCCTTTTTTTCTTGTTAACTCTAGAAAGGCTATATTTAAGGTCAATTTTCGGCAAAAAATGACTAATATTTAAAGACAAAGAATGTCACTACTATGAATTTCCCTTAAAATTATGTGAAATTCATTACGTAAAATTATATATAAAAGTTCACCCGCGGGTATTTAAAAGGATTTTTGATGCATTACAAGACATTATCTGGCTAAGTTATTAAGGTATACAAATATTTGACCGAAAATAAAATGTATATTATGCAAATGGTTCGTCATTTGCATAATTAAATATATCCCTATATCATTATTTCATGTCATAGAATTGTATGCTTCTATAAAATTCAAATTATTATCATACTCAAATTTAAGCTGTTGTGTGGTAATTCTTATTTTTCAGTTACTACTTATCAAGTGTAACTAAGATACGATGTTGCTACAAAAACGCATTCCATAAAATAAACGAACGAATAACCGTTTTTTTTATAACTACAACTTATGATTCTCTGTTGCATACGTCATTATAATATAATTGTTTATGTAACATAAGACATTTATGTAATAACCATATTAAACAAAGTAAAAAAAGTTAATTTATTAAAATTTTATGCCCACAAATAATAATAATCGCAATAAACTTAGCGATGATACTGGCACGCTGACAGTGTCAATGCTCAAAATTTTAACAAAAAAAGGTCAACAACTTAAAATTAAAAGTAGACATCAACGAATAATAAAAGTGACGCGTACAAGCTTCGAGTCGTAAGAAAACATGATTTCCGCCCGTAACGTTCGTATTGAACATCGAATTCAAAAGTTTGTAATAATAATAATCGCACACGAAGGTCCCAAAAAAGCTTCGAATTCAATTGTAACCGTTTTGAGCGATCGATCTAGGCCGACAGGGTCATTTCTCCCACTTCCGTACATAAATTCAGAAAAACACTTCCGTCCCTACCTGAACTTGAGGGAGACAAACAGCGCGTCGCCCACGGCAAGTTTTCGCAATCCCGTGGGAAAGCCATGGGATTTTATGTGCACGGTGCTAAGAGTGAGAAGGAAAGTACGCTGACGTACTGGCAGGAGAAGTGTGAAAAGCCGCCGGGAGCCAATGAGATACGAATCTCAGCCCTTTGCGAGAAAACCCTCGAGAGTCGATGGCCCGACGAATAATCGGCTCTTGCGCGAGCCCTTAATCCCGTGGATATTGACTTTTCCGGCGTGACAGCCTATGCCTCGACTGAGCCTAATAGTTTACACTCGCATACAAGTAAACATTGGCATTTGTTTGAACTTCTTTTCCACTTGGGGGTATTTAGGGAAATCGCTACTTTTTACGCTGATAAAGAATTTTGATACTTCCAAGCCACGTATATTAATGGGCTTTAATTTTCGAGGAATAGGAGCAACCTTTAATGAAATCCACACTAATGTCAGTCAGTATTCAATATTATACTTTAATTACGAAACCAAAGCTTAGAGAGAGAGAGAGAGAGAGAGAGAGAGAGAGAGAGAGATAGAGCGAAGATTCTGCTCATCCGAAGCAAAAAACTTATACGAGTAATAAAATTCCAGGCGCGAAATGCCTGGAAGCAAGTTATTAGGAGAAATTTCAGAGTACAGACAGGGAGAGAGAAAAGGAGTGTCGAACTAGAAGTGCCCGTGTCGGTCACGACAAAATAAAAGTAAGTAAGAACGCGCAACAGAGTTACGGCAATTGGCAAGTGAGGTCATCTGAGAATAAGTTGATAAGTCGCTTCGGCGCAATGAATTAATTGAATGAAGCCACCCTTTTCTCCCTCGGCGAGCCTCTCCGCTCCGGCCCCGGGGGCGACTCCTGAACCCTTTTTGAAGCGGCGCATCGCTTTGAGCCTCGCTTTTCTTTCTCAAGTGCTCGCTAACCTTCATCTCCCGCGCATTAACGGCTTCCTCGCTCCACGTACATCAATTTGGCGTCCTAACAAGCGGCAAACAGCTTCCACGGAATTACGCTATCGGGCTTTTCTCGGGCTCTTGAGATCGCTTTCAGCGAGAAGGACCCGAACCGAGGGTAGAAGGAGGGCGAGGTGGTGAAACGAAAAGAAAGAAAAAGTCGAAGCGACCAAGGAAGAAATGAAAATAATACTCGTATTTTTGGGCCAACTGGCCCTCTGCCCGCGGCGTCTTGACCAATCAAGTCGGATTATCTATTTTGACGTTGCGTCAGTTCCATCCAAAATTTTGGAGGTTTTCTTGGGCGTGAAACAGCCTACATTATTCGAAATAATACGTTTGTCGAAAACCGACCGCTACCAACTTAATCACAAAAGCTTATTTGAGGCGACTTATCGCGTACAATGTGGCTAAAAAGTACAAATGTGCTCTTCCTATCTTCAATATTCCTTTCACTGCCCGTAATGCAAAGTCATGATAATGTTAATTTACTGCGGCATCTAACCGTAAAAGTTTTACGTCGAAAAACATACAAAGCCTCGCAAGGAAGCCGTTCGCCCTTAAGAGCAGAAAACGTGAAGCTTAATGTGCAGGGGAAAGGAAAGGAAAATTGATGGTCGTAGCCTGTCCCCGTTACCAAGACACCGGAATAAATACGAGAATTACAGCGAATCGACGTAAACGTACGCAGGTTAATAGACTCTTCCATTTGTTTAGCAAAGGCCGACGGAATTGAAAATGCCCTCGCACCATTCATCGGCCACAACAACGGCGCTTTCGACGGCAGGACTCCTCGTAACGACAATTGGCAGAGCCTTCGGAACTCCTAATCGTACTGTTGCGCCGTGGCGGGAAGGGGACCGGAACAAAGCGTCGGCCGTTCGAAGATGCGGGCGTCGCGCCGGCATGACGTCGCAGGACCGCGGCTTATCCACCGGCGACATCCTTCCCGCTCGCTCCACTCTCAATGTGGGTTTCACTCACTTTTAAAGGAGCTGCCGATTTCCTTTTCCGATTGCGTTTATCGGCCAAACATTACTAGGTAGTGGCGATAAGTCGAGTTTTTCCTTCCATTTCCCATCCCGCGTACACCCACAAGCGCGCGCGCGCACCTGACTCAACCTATTACGACAGTGAGCTGATTTTGCCGGACGACTAAGTATGCGAGTGCGATAGCCCTTTCTAAACTCGAATGCCTTTCAGTTTGAGTGACGTCGTACATTTAAATTTATACTTATCTTCCGTGTCACTTGGAGCATTAGGCTCAACCACGTTGTTTTAAACGTTGGAACGTCTCCCGTCTAAAATTCACGCTTGAAATGTTTGTTTGCGATATTTTTGAAAGGGGCGTCTTGGAGCGACGCTCGGAACATTCCAATTTCGCGAGCAAGCGTTTCGTCCGATTACTAAACGGTCACAATACAATTTAACGAAAGCTAAAAGCTACGCGCTCCGGGGAGTAACGACCGATCCTTAATCAATCGGTACGCTAATAATTATCGATTACGAATAATCGGCCTTGGGAATTGTAATATCTCGCGAGTAGTTTCCTCGTTCCCGCGCGATTCATCAACGGCCTCGTACTCCCGTCGATATCCCTGCGGACCAGTTTCTCACGAGCGGGCCCACCATTGGGGCAGCTAGTGGCGCGCGACCTTGACAGCGGAAAGGGGAGGCCCGTGAACTCGACATATGGCCCACCGCGGCCTTTTAAACCTCTAGTAGCTCATCGCCGCGGCATCCCAATCGGCCATATGTCGCCGGCCTCCTGCTGTCGTGGGGCCCTTATTTCTAGGTGATCGGCCCCAGCGCTTCCAACTGCTGATCAAGGACACCGGAGAAACGCTTCTTGCTACTTAACCCGGCACTCGTTGGCTTCTTCGCGCGCGAGCATAGGCTTATTCACGCTCGTGTACTCGCGCCTTATCGCGACGATCTCGGCAATTTGTTTACGATGTCTCTCGCTGCCAGATTATACAGATTAGCGCGATAATTTAGCCGAGAAAACGAATTTCGTCGCCCCGACGCGTGACTAATGGAGACTCCCCCGTTACTTCTTCGTTAAAGTGAACTCGAGCATCGCGCGAAGCCCGTCTACGTATTTCCAAAACGAGTGGGCTGGATGATAAGGCGCTTCGCGAGGGATCAAGTGCCACCAGCGTTGGCTGCGAGACCACACGGAGAATAGGCAGAAGTGCTGGATATAGGTGATCGGAATCGCGTAACTCGATCGCCTTCTGGTTACCAGCCAGTCTGCATCTCGCTCCGCTCATCCCTCGACGACCCACTCCAAGCTCTATTCCTGATACCATTGAAAGCGCACGCCCATCCGATTTTACCCTTCTATCGGGATCGTCCTCCTGGAGGACTTCCGGCAGTGCTTGGCCTCGATACAGCTGGATAACTTCCGTCCGAACTGCACGAGTGGGCTGTACCTCATTTTCTCGCTGTTAGGACGCGCCCCGGCCGATCCGAATCATCCAAGTCTATTTAAGTGAAAGAGCAAAGCAAGGAGCTTTTGCAAATTCCCTTCCGCCCTTCCTTCGCCCATTCATTAACGTGAAAATGACAATTTTCACGTTACAACGTACAACGGCGGTCCCAGCACGAAAATAAAGTACTTAATTTCAAATACGCATTTCGACGAAGCTTGTAGAATCTATTTGTTTGCTTGTCAAACATTGCCCGTATGAGTTGGCCCTCTTTTTTCTTTCCTTCTCGTTTTAAATCGTATGTATCTAATTTATGAGCTAATATTGCCGGCAGGGTAATAAAGAGCCTCGTCGAGAAAAAAGAGAAGAAGAAGAAGCAGAAGAAGAAGAATAAAAATAAGAAGAAGAAGAAGAAGAAGAAGATTATGATGATGATGATGATGATGATAATGAAGAAGCAGCAGCGGGAGGAGGAGGAGGAGAAACATTGGTGGCGGCAGCAGCGTATTAAATTGTCTGAATTCGTGTGAAACGTTACGAGAGATAAATACGAGCGTGCAGGCGATGTTCTTTGAAAAATTATTTTTCAGCTCGAAATCGAGCAGAGGAAGCCGAGTGGCGCAACGTCGTCCCCGCTCGCGAGGAAGTCCTCGAAAACGAGGGTCAGTCGTCGGAGTCTCCCTTAGCATCACCACTTTGTTTACCATTAATAATCCTAATGGAGGAGAGAGTCTCCACATGGGCTGGCCGGAGCAGCGACGTTATCCGGTTACTCGTCTCCTGGCGACGAGCCGGTGACCGGCATATTATCGAGTTACTCGTCCCTCGATCAACTGGCCAGACGGCGGGAGCTGTCGTAAGCTGGCGCCGGAACGTGGGCCGTGGCTGCGGAGGCTTCGAGGCTCCCCGGAGAAGAGCTGCCGGTGAACCGCGGGGGGAACGTCCGATACCGGGCTTCTGGAAACGGCGAGTATGCGGTCGTGGTGCCGCCCGTGGCAGGGGGCGGGGAAGGAGGTGCGGAGGACAGGGAGCGCGTGGGAGACGCGAGCGCCACGTGGCTTGCACGAATTGCGCACACGATCCTCCGGACGGGCGAGTTAGTATGCGTGACTGCGGGCAAAGTGGTCGTTTTTCCCTGCGAGGCATGGGCGAACCTCTCTCTCTCTCTCTCTCTCTCTCCACCACGACACCCCCACCCCTCTCGCCAAACCCCAACACCGAACAACCGCCCCAACATCGCCTCCGAACTGAAAAGTAATGACACTTCTATTTTCGGCTTCCACGCACACTACACACGTGTGCCCTCCAAGTGGTTCTCTCAAGTTTTTTCATTCCCTCCCTCCCTCCCTCCCTCCCGGCCCCGCCCCTCGACCCTACCATTCACCCTCCCTCGCTCTCCCTCGCTTGCTCAGTCGTGCTCTCTTTCCTCCTCCCTCGGGTTTCCTCGCGTGGGGAAGACGTTGCGACGGGACACGAATTTTTACTTGCCCGTAACTTCCTTCTGTCTGGCTTCTGCTATTCTTTTTACTGTTTTCTCACACGTGACGGTTTTCTTAGGACGCGACCAGAGCCACGTATATACTCCACTTCACTCGGTTAAGTGTTTCAACGTTATGGATTATTTTTTCTTACTTATCCCCTCTGCCGCAGCTCTATGGCCCCCCTCCTCTATACAACCACGCTATTATTCTAGTCTTTTGAGAACTCGAATTGTGCGATTGCCTGACTGACGCTTGAAGGACTTTGAATTCTTGCACACCGCCGACTCCTTTCCTTACTAATAGCATTATAATCCTCTGGACATACAAAAGCACCTTTTAATTTTGTTATTTTATAACGAAACTTATAACGCGCACTACGATTCGTATTCAAGTGCCTCACATTTAATGTAAATCGCTCTGATGCGTGCGTTCGACTAATCTTTATTCATACATGACATGAAGCTCTTGTGCCTCTAATGCGATTATTCCACATATATACACACATATATGTGTATATATATATATATATCTTATAGGCCTTGACAGATCATTTGTGTGTATTTCAAAATAGCAGAAAGGACGGTCAATTTTTAATAACGCTAATAGTATATGATTACGTACACTAAAAAGAAGATCTGAACATTTTCTCTAATATTTGAGTACATTCTTGAACATTCAACACATGGACTAATTTCTCTCCGAATACCTGTTTGAACGCCGCTTCGCACATGTTACCGAACAAAAATAGACAAGAGTAGAAAATTACCCTTTTCGTTGTATATTTCTTTTTCTCCGAGAAAGTGGGAAGGCAACAGTTGTGCGTACGTCACATTTTCAAATTATTGTAAAAAATTCATTTCATCCATCTTCCGATTAATTATCGATTGAAGGTTTATTGCATAGAGAACAATCAGGCCTGTGCTCGAGGCGAACGAAGGGCTTTTAAACCCATGGGTAAAGACGGAGTGACAATCGCGAGCTCAAGTGGCTGCTACCGTCGAGGATCGCGATTCCTAATTACGTATTCACTGTAGTGGATTAGGATTCCTCGGAGCGTGGACAGCACGTCGTCGGGACTTTCGAGAGCGAGAGCGAGAGAGAGAGAGAGAGAGAGAGAGAGAGAGAGAGAGAGAGAAATAGATAAGAGAGGACAGCCGATAAATCGGCGGGCCCGAGTAGGCGCTCAAACAGATGTGGAGCTGGAAAAGATTTTCGGTTTCAAGGCTATTGCCGAGCCCCTCCCCGAGGGCTCCACACTGCACATGTTGCAGGTCGATCTCGGGACGTCAGCTGGACTGGAGGCATCGTTGGGCTTGTGGCGAGGGAATCAGAGCCGAGGGAATCGAGGCCCGGTCGCGTTCACTCACCTCGGACTGGGGAGCGCAGCCCGAACTGGAGTGGTCAGACGTGGGCGAGCCTCTGCTGGGCCGCGAGCTGCTGGTGCGTCTGCTGGTGGGCCGGCTGGTGCTGAACGACATGGTGATGATGATGATGGTGGTGGTGGTGGTGCGCCTGGAGCTGCTGGCTTATGCGTCCTTGCTCTTGCTCCCACCAGCTGACGACGTCGAGGAACTCGGTCCCTGGCTCCGCTCCGAGCTCGTGTTTGTAGTAGGCCTCGGCCGGGAGGCCGTCGGCGCTCGCCGCGACGTAGACCAACTGGGCCCCGGCTCCCGAGGCCTCCTCTTCCCCCTCGAGCTTCAACGGCACCAAGCGACCGGTGTCCGGATTCTCGATCAGGATCTCGCCCGTGTAGGGCATCGGGACGCTGAGGAGCCCGCTGCTGTCCTCGCTCGAACGGCGACTCTCTTCCTCCTCCAGTTGACAGATTTCCCGCTTTATCGGCGGTAGGCTTAAGTTGTTCGGCGACGTCGACTGTATGAGGATCGGCGAGAATGCGCTCATGAGATTGTTATTATTGTTGTTGTTGTTGTTGTTGTTGTTGTTGTTGTTGCTGCTGCTGCTGCTGTTACTGCTGCTGATGCTATTATTATTGTTGTTGCGGTTGGAGAGCGGCTCGATATTTTCCTCGTCCCCGAAGGTGGAGGTATGACGCGAAGCGTAATACGTCGTCGGGGAATTTCGACGACGGCGAAGCCCTGAACTCTGGATTGTCCGATCTCGATTTTGATTCTCCGATAATCTAAAATAAAACATAGAAATTACTGTGGCTACGTTTAAACAAAACTTATGAATTTAAAAATTCCTATAAAATGATATTCATTATTTTATTCCCCACGTGTTCGTTTCATACGAACAGAGCATGTCTGTTAAATATATTGTATTTGAACAAGTAGAATGAACAGATAAGTGCAATTATTATGTAATACTAATTTAACTCGAATTTATGATAACATAATATACTTGAATTATTGACTTCTGGTTACTCAAATTGTATGATTTTATCATTTAATAATTATTTTAAATTACATTTTATATATTGTTTAAACGTTAATATCTTAATAAATGAAAACTTACATTACAGTTTACGTTATGGAATAAAAATCTATTTCTTTTTATTGTTTCACGAGACTATTTTCACGAGATTTTACATTTTTTAAATTGTAATTTAACTTTTCTTTTGCCTTTTATTCATAATTCGAACTGACCCCTAAAAGTTAATAGCTGCTACAGTGGAATGTTTAAAAAAATTATAAAGCAATGATCAATGTATTTAAAAAAATGAGATATCAATAAAACAGAGAATACAAATAGATCAATTTAATTATAAAGAGAAATTTAATATGAAAGTGTAATTATTAATTACATGTAAACATGAGAATCAAATGTATATTTTGAACAGCTATAATGATAATATTAATGAAAACCATCAGTCAGCGTAGCCTTGGAGCTCTGTTTCTTAACAGAGCAAAGTTTCGTAATACATCCAAAATAATAACTGCGGTACAAACAAATACTCATTATGAATATAATAATTATGTATTTAAAGTGGAAAAAAGAGTAAATGTTATGCACGTACATATCGCTTTAATTATACAGGCCTGATTATTTGAGCTTTCTTTTGTTTAAGCGCCACATTTTTTCCCGTTTTTTCAAAGTCTAGTTTTTTAATTTTTATTTTGCGTTCATTGAACAGAGTACATAATTATTTAAATGATTCTCACTTTCATTGGAGTTGTAGACTCATACGTAAACTCGTTTGTAAACTGGCATGTAAACTCGTGAATAAACTCGCGTGTAAACTCGCTCATAAATAGAATAAAAAAGAATGAAAAATCAATGATGAACTGCAACTATTTGTTCACTCTAAAAACAATATTTTTACAAATATGTAGTGCTATTGGTGCTTTAAATTATTTTAATATATATATAGATATAGATATAGACTAGAGAGCAGAGTAGTATAATGATTTTATTCGAGGAGACTGAAGCTAAAGGCGAGTAGGGTTTCCATGTTAAACCAATCCTATTCATCAATTGCTCCGAATAAATAAAAGAAGGAAGAGCGTCGTGTAAGCTTAGCACGACACGAGGCTGCCGCTGCTTCTGCTGCTGCTCTTTGTTTTTCTTTCCTGCACCGCGCAACCCTCATTAAAAATGCAAATGAGCCGAGGGAAGCCCCTCAGGCAGTAGCCCGAGCGGCAAGCCCGAAAAATCCTCAGACGGCTATTACGAAAAGAAGCGAAGCGGGCGGGGGTGTAGCCGGTCGGGTCGGCGGGGGATCATGGAGGGGGCGACGAATCCGGTAACGGAGCACGGAAGCGGAGCCAAAGAGGAAGAGAAGCCTCGCTCGTACCTGTTCTGGGCCTGTCCGTCGTCCCGGAAGTGTTTGGCCTCCCGCCTTTCCTTCTCGTTCTCCTCCTCGTCCTCGTCGTCTATGAGGTAGGGCTCGGGTTCCTCGAGGTTGGTGGCCTCCGCCGGCTCGTCGAGCTCCGAGCTGCCGAGGCAGAGGACGTCGCCCCCCGAGCCGTTGTGCGTACTCCCGGAGTAGACGCTGCCCGCGGGCGAGGGTATCATCATTGAGGCGTCGCTCGGGTTCCGGCCGGGCTCCGCATACTCGAGTCCGTCAGCCTCCGCGATGAGCCTCTGCAGTCCCCGGATGTATTCCACGGCCATCCGTAGCGTCTCGACCTTCGAGAGCTTCTTACCTCGATCGCCGAACCCCTGGGCCACGTGGCTGGGGATGTGCTGGCGCAGAGTCGCGAAGCCGTTATTCACCTGCAGGCCGATCGACACGAGGAATCCTGTTAGATCCTCCATTCGTATTTCGATTCGTCAATTTCATCGCGGCTATGCTTCAATGAATCGCGTGGATTCAAGTTCTTGTTTATGAATTCACGAGGCACGTCAACATTGTCGACTATTACAATTGAATTGTCTGTTATCGTAGGACTCGAACTGTACTGAATTATAGCTTTCGGCTTACTATACTGTTACTCTACTCTAACGAGTACAATTTACGGTCTGCAGGTCAAATAATATTCTCCGCATCGTTCCCGTATTGTGTAACAATTTTATCAAAATAGTGTTCGAACCATTATTTATTATGATTAATGAATTGACAAACGTACATTTATTTATAATGTTAATTTTCTCGCTTACAATATGTATAAATTTTTTCCTAATCTATTAAAGTGTAAATCTTTAAAATTGAATTATTTAATTATGTTGGCGTTATAGAAGCTATTTATGAATTAAAAAAAATCGATATTCGATACCGCAAAATTCATTACATTTTGCTAAGAAATTTCAGCCTTTGTGTAATCAAATAGGAGCGAAGGCAAACATACACGTAAAAATATAAAAATGCAAAAATAGATACAGAAATGGGTTTAATTGATAAATACTTCTGCCTAATAAATTCGCTATCTTGTTAAATAAGCTATCTTAATCGAAGTGTGTCTTAATTGAGTAATGGAAATTTTGTAGCATTATATTAGTAATGACGTAAGCATTTCTAAACTTAATTTTAAAAACGACTAATGCCATAAAATTTGTTGTTCAACGTCCGCGCATGATAGTTATTTAGTGATTTTCTCATGTACATAGTGAAATTATTAATTTGTTAAAGGTACGAAGTGGTGAGATTACGATTTCCTTATTGGATAAGAAATAATGTTGACAAATTGGCTGTAGAGAAGATAAATAAGAGCTACAAAGTAACGTATCACGCATAATTAATTTTAAAGAGACTTTAATTTGTACGTATGTGCTCATGAATGTTAATATGGGCGTTAATTGTTGTTTTATTAAAATAATAAAATAAAACGATGATAGTAATTCAAAAGGAATTTTGTAAAGTCGAGGTTATATCATGGGCTATTAATGCCTGTAATTTGTAGTAGAGAACCGTAGTCAAATGAATATTAACGAGTCCAAAGTTTGCAATGTTTTTCTTAATTAACAATATCAAATTCTATGAAATAAATGCTTGAGCGTCTTTAGGCATTGCTTTTCCATTGATAGCGAAAAATCCAAGACTTGACATTCTTGGGCCGACGAAGCGTACGTGCCTTAATGTAATTTCGAGGGTAATACACTTTGCAGCTACTACGTGGGCATCATTAAGTATTACAACTTTCCCGGAGCGCAAGTTTCGGACACAGACGACGTAAATGCGGTCGTACTATAAGCGGAATCCGAACGTATGATTTTCAAATTTATCCGAAAATATTTACGCGTATTAAAATATTAAACAATTTTGCCAGGAGATCGGAGGAGAGTAGCATTACGGAAATTCGACGTTACGAGCCGTAGATGAGGCGAGGCGCTGCACATACGTCGCTCACATTATGCATGTCGCGGTGTATAATTTGTCGGGCGGCTGTTCAGGAGCGGAGCAGTATCGGGCCCGAGGATCGGGAGGAGGGGCCTAAGACGGCAGAGCCAGGAGAAGCCGCGTGCAGAACACTTTGCGTAGCGACACACGAATTCTCAGAGATACTTTGAAGACGAGTAATGTTGGATCTTCGAAATTGATGGCCGAACGTAAGCTGAAGGAGGCTCGTCGTGTGTCGCGGCTTCCCGCGCGACGACGTCCAAAGTCGCTCCGCTGATACGCGAGATGATAAATAGCTCCAGAGAGAAATCGCGTGCGCGCGTGTAAGAGAGAGAGGCAGAGAGAGAGAGAGAGAGAGAGAGATAGAGAAGGGTTGCAGGGAGAGATGGTTTTGGGGGGAGGGGGAGAGAGTCCCCGGGCACCCTCCTCGACGATAGCCTCCACCGGCCGCAGGGTACGTTAGCTCCGAACAAAGTGGCAGAGGTCGGTCGGCGGGGGTTGGGAAGCGGCCAGGGGCCGGGTCCGTTACCTGTTTCACCCTGTTCCTCTCGCGCGCGTTCCTCTTGGCTACGGCGATGGGCGGCGGCTGTCCGTTCTTGCCGTGCTTCTTGAGCCTCGAGGGGTCGTACGGCGGCAGAACGATGTGCTGCTGTTGCTGTTGCTGCTGCTGCTGCTGCGGCTGGTGGTGGTGGTGGTGGTGGTGGCGATGGTGCTGGTGCTGCTGCTGCTGTTCCCGAACGTCCCGACGGGGCAGCTCGGCCACCTCCTGGGGCTCGAGCGGCTTCTTCGTCGTGGTCGCGACCCCGACGCTCGTCTCGTTACGCAAGTTGCGCAGGAGCAGGAGCTGCTGCTCGTCGGGGCGCCCGTACACGGCGATGCCCATTGTCGACATCCTCGGCTGCTCAGGCCATGGGAGTACGAGTGCGGCGAACTCGTCCAGCACCGACCCGCGTGCCCGTCGCGCCTGGAATGAGTAGCGCGTCGGTTGCGCCTCGGAAGGTTTGAATTTCAGGGCGAGAGCGCGCGCGCGCGCGCGTACACCGACGGCCAGGAGGGAGAGCGGGAGTCGCGTGCGTGCGGCCGTGCGCGCGAGGGATCGACGAGGCAGCGCTTCGGGGTGGGGTGAGAGCGACGACGACGACGACGACGACGGCGAGTACGACTACAACGGCGCCGGCGGGCCACGTCCATCCCCCTTGGTTTTTCGTTGGGCGCGCGAGGGGAAGAGATCCGGAGGGAAGCGGACGTGGTGGGGAGTGGGAGCACGCGCCGCACGCGCGGTAGCAACGGCGAGTCCCCACCCTCTGCAGCCGCCGCGCTGCCCCTGGCCCAAGCCGCCGTCCTCGTCGCATCTCGCTCTAGCTCGCTGCCTCACCGTCGCTCGACCGGCGGCGGCCTTCCGTGGGACGCGGACCTTTTGTCCCAGCCCCCGTGCAAAGGTGCGAGAACACGTAAAGACATCCATAAGGTGTACTTTAAATAATGTACGCTCGCCTTATTTCTCTATGAAGCGCGTATCTCGGCGCCACAAGGATTATCGTAGGTCCTCCCCGTGGTACTTAAAAAGTTATCGCTCCCGACATTGGACTTTAAGTAAGTGCCACAACGAGAGACGAGACGTCCAAGGCTTCCGAGCCAGGGATGCAGCATTTTTCCATTGCGCATTTTCCGGAAGATGGCTTTAGAAAGACGGAATTACGTAGCTTACCGGAAGAAGCCCTCGAAAATCTTCAGGCGTATTAAGCCACCAAGGAAAGCTCTTGGGGAAGTAACTTGTTGCTCACCGTAATTTATTCATAATGTAGATATAACTTCCTCCAACCATAAAGTACACAATATATCATTGTATACGAATGTTTATTCAAATTTTGTATTTTTCTAATCTATGACCATTTCATGTTTATTAAGTATTACGATAGTTATATTCTTATATCTAATCTTGAATATGTACTCAGCGATTAAGCTTGCTTTAGCGTTTACGCTTCAGGTACACTCGCTGCAAATGTACTAAATTTTCATACATTAACGTCTCTCCTGCAATAAGACAAAATTCATTCGGATAACAAAAAAAAAATAAAAAAATTCGAGAGAGAGAGAGAGAGAGAGAGAGAGAGAGAGAGAGATAGAGATAGGAGCACGAATCGCTCCGCGCACAGAAGGCACTCTCTAGATCGAGGTGAATTTTATAGCGACGTGTGTAAGTGAATAAGTCTTAATAAAAGAGCCGTATAAAATATAGAAATAAACTATATATCAGTTGCAAACAACGAGTAATGGTTCCACCCCTTTCGATGATAATTCTTCTAATAAAAGTACTACCAAAGGGCCTGCGAATCCCCTGCTCTTCACTCCTCGCTCGCACTCGAGAGGGACGAAAATATAATAATGAAATCCCCGTAGCATGACGAATAATAAAATGCGCCACTCTCGGGAAGGGACACGTCAGCGTTCGTCAACGTGAATAAATTTGCAGAAACAAAACATTGCCCACCGCTGCTGATTACAATGACTCCGAGTGCGCGAATAAACGGAATCTCCAGTGCCGCTCGGCGCGTCCACTGCGCGGCACCATCCACCCCTTGCTGCCCTTCAACGTGGTTAACCAGCTCGACATTTTTGCCCTCGAAAGCGAGACTCGTCGCTGAAGTTGGATCGCGCGGGCCCGGCCTGGCCCTCGGCGCAGCTCGGACTCTGGCCACTCCTGACGGAGAGGAGGCGGACAGCCGCGTGTCAACCGCTCACGAGTACGCGTTCGATTCGTCGACACTCGGATAAGGCAGCCGAGGGCAGGCGATAAGGCCTGCTGCTGCTTTGAGGCGCTGCCGTTTGGAGGCCGTGGGGAGGGCTTGATCCGCGGGCCGAGGGGACGGGCTAAGCGTTTTTTGGTGTGGGGGGGCGGGAGAGCAAGGATCGTACGATGCATCCTCGGAGCAATTATCAATGCCCTGCATTATGCATTATCGACAGGCTAAACGAGACAAGCCCGTCTTGCTTTACCTGTTCGCTCATATAAAGCTGACCGCGCTTACATTCTTTGTAATCGATCCTTTTTAAAACTGTCATTTCTACCCCCTTTGCTTTTAAAGCACCTCAATTATTCGTAATTTCAGCTGATTATAATATAATATATGTATAATGTACCGGGTAATAAGCTGGTGTCTTCTTCCATGCTGAAACACCTGCAGTTATACAGGAGGTCTTATCGTACGGCTTTACGATTATGTTTTGTATAATTGTATTCAATTAAACTCTTAAATTTTAGATGATGTTCCAAGACCGCGCCGAGGGAATATTGCCGCTTTAGAAATTATGCTTATTTTAAATTTATGAAATCTCTCTATTAAAACGACCAGATTTATTGCATATTACAAACCTCCTTTTTCTACAATTTTCAATATCTTTTGGTATCTTTTTACTTTACATATTACTTTATATATTCTTACATTACTTTAATTACAGAAACCACTGGTCATTCTACTTAGTCACAATTTTTTAACATTTAGTAGTTTCGTAATGATGCAAAATACCGATATTTTTCAAGCTCTTGTTTTCATTTCTCACCGCTTAAACTCATTTTAAGTGACATTTTTTACAGCTTTGATGAATCTTATGATATTTTTGTAAGATGTGTTCTCTGGAACTCACTTCTCAAAATGCCAAAATACGCGCTCAAAATATTTATTTAATAAATTAAGATTGAGACATCGGTATCTGTAATTTTTATTAATAAAATTATTTCGTTTTATTTACTTACGTGCAATTGATGCGACAGGTTGTACCTAACAGGTGGACCCTGAAATTATAAAAACTTGTTCAAGTGTTATCTTTATTATTTATCTCTCGTCGAAGCATTTTTTTATGCTATTTATAAAAGGAATAATTACATTACCGTGTAATAAATTCATAAGAAATGTTTCTTAGAAATTAAGACCGAAAATCTTAAATAGAAATGGTTGAAGGCGAAAGGAACTGATAATTTGTATTTATCAGTAGCTACTTATGGAATACTTGAAATTCTACAAAGCAAATTAATACACATTCTTTTACTCGATCCTCGCATACTTCGCCTAATCTTGGAAAAAAATCTTCAGAATTTGCGTTAGCTTTTAATTAATGGCCTTAAATATTAATATTTTGTGAAAATCTTGATTTATTCGACACGTTATTTAAAGTTCCAATTGCAATACTCGATAATTATCGTGCAACTCAAAGAGATACTAGTGAAATAAAGCAAACACACTAACGCACATCGCAACTTCATTACGGGAAGCTAATTAATTTCTCCTTCCGCACAATATGTAAAATTGAGCTCAACCCCCGTGTAAATTGATTCGGCTATCGGTCAGAGCGCCACTTCCGAAATTAGCTCTCATAGAAAGTGAAATCCCCTCGCCGTCGTTCAAGGAAACAAAGAAGGAAAGAAGAGGCGTGCGCGTGCGCCGCCACCAGGAAACAAAGAGATCGCTCTGCACTTTGGCTCCGAACAAAACGCATAGGAGGCAGCAGTTAATTCAGTCCTGGCCAATAAGTATGGTAGCCATTCCCGATGAAGAATAAACTCTTCCCGCCGTTAAACCGGCCTTGGCGGTTTCGACGCCCGGGCGTAAAACATACAAGCTGCACTGGCCGACAGAGTGTAGATAAGGTGGTAACTCATTGTATTGCCCCGCGATCTCGACGATAGAGGCTCGAGAGCTTCCTCTGCTCGCCAGATCAAGTTAATGACTTTTCGCCGTACAATCCGCTATAAAAGTACGAGTGACCACCTTTGAATCGTTCACACCAGTTTCATTCATTGCTTTTCCAAGCCAACGAAGGAAAGTGTCCTGGTTTCGGCTAGAAGCCAAACAATCGTTATTCCACACAGTCGCATCATATACCTATAAACTCCTTTTTCCGATGCCCGGGTACCTACGAAACATAGGCGCGCGCTCACGCACAAGCAAATATATAAATATATATCGCTTACAACTCGTTATAATGCTTAAACACATGAGAGCCACAATACAACTGCATTAAAATCCTGAGGAATAAAGGGAGTATGTCGGGCAGGCCTTGTACATATCGAGTATACATCGTAAATGCATTGTAATTTCATAAACATCAGTTTTGTGCACGGTAAATCAATTACGCTGTAACTTTTTTGAAGCATTATTTCATCGAGTCTGGAGACTCGAAGAAATACGGATTATGAAATGACCTATGCGCGAAACATAAGACGAACTTGGTCGTTTTAATGCGTCCGTTTCAGCGAATCCATTATTCGGGCTGCATGTAAAATCCGATCGACTCGCTAATTAAAGCGATATTGCAGCATAGCTTATCAGGCGAAATAGTCCGCTCTCTCGGTAAGCGGGCGACGGTATTGCGTCGATTTAAAAAACCCGACGACGAAAAATACGTGCGACCCTCGGAGCGCGCGCGACAATTTTTTTCCACGTATATGCGCGCACAAAAGCGCGCACGGCCAGTAAATCCTTAAGAATGCTCGGGCGCACATTAGTCGAGCGAGCGAGAGAAGGATCAAGAGGGGAGGAAGATAAAAAAAAGAGAGAAAGAAAACGAGAGCATAAAATTTTATACGCGCGACGCGATCCCCGTTCGTTCGGCGCGTTCGCCCGGGGACTCACAAAAGTAGTGACAGTAGCCGACAACGAGATGAGGAGCACCCCGGGAGTAAAAAAGGCAGAATAAAGAAAAAGCGAGGACGCGGTGGTTTTACGGCGGGGCGGAAAGGAGGCCCCGGGAAGGGGCAGTCGCAGCGCGAGGGCCGAGGGGTGGGACAGCGGCTAAGGGGCTACGGCGCTGGAGGGGAGGAGGGCGAGGGCGCGACGAACAGAGGGGAACAGAGAAAAGGGAGAAGAGGAGATAGATGCAGTGCGCGTAGGCCCGGGCTCGGGCGAGCTCGTAAGCCGACCTACTTATAAAGTGGGGCTCGTATTATAACGGCGCTGTAGAAAATGATTTGTATAGGTTTTCACCTAGGCAACCCCGAAAGTTTAATCTTTCGCTGGGTTCTAACCGGATTGGGACGCGAGCGTACGGCCCCGACGACAGGATGCGAGTGGGACCCGGTTTTTGCCCTGCGCATCGACCCCTCGCTCGGCGAAAAGAAAGACAGGGATGTAGCTAGAGAGAGAGAGAGAGAGAGAGAGAGAGAGAGAGAGAGAGAGAGAGAGAGACTTAGAATGAGGATGGGAGAGAAGGAGTGGTGGTTTCCGGGGATCGAATTCGAGCCGGCAAGAGTGGGCGCCCAGGAAAAATGCGAGGAGATTTTTCTCTCCGGCTGGGCTATTTTTGCGATCGAAGTTTAACCGCACTAGTGCCGAATTATTACTAAAAATCGTGGCAGGTCCCCGGAGGAGGAAGCATTCGGTTCCTCGTTCTTGAGGTAATCGTTTATTAAGCACGTAGATTCTAACCAAGGCTTTGGTTGCTTTTATAGCAATACACCGACGTTGGCAAGACTTTTTTCTTTGTTTCACTTTAGCACCAATATTTTCCAACATTGACAGCTTATATTCGATTATATTTGCCAATGACTTTTTATGCAATAATATTTAACTGCGTTTCCTTTTTTCGATAAATCTGACTTTGCAGCTTATCCACTTTTGCTACAGTAAAATGTAATTTTATAATCTTAAGGTTATTTAAGTTGTGCTTAAAATTTACGCGTGCAACATTTACAGTATATGTTAATCATGAATTAAACGGCTCATTTTAAGTAACAAGTACTGAAATTAGCAAATAAATGAGCCTTCGTACATAAAGTATTTTATTTGTATTATTTTATTCCGAATGACTATTAAACTATTAAATGCTGTATTTATTGAGGAAATAAAAGTCAGCCATTTGAAATAAAAATAGTAAAGTGTCAAAACCTTTTCAAAAGTTTTTAGATGCACGTGCACTACTGTTAAAAAGATACAATGTGGCATAAGCGTGTAGTATACGAAAAACATATATCAGTTGGCCGTTGTGTATGAGGATTTAAAGAGGATAAGCACGACAGGAAGAAGAGAAAGAAGGAAATCGAGGGAGTGAAGTCAAATCCGGGTTCTATGGGAAGAGGCAATGGGAAAATTTTTGAGCCGTCGGGGTGTTAGAAAAACGACTTGTAGCTTTTTTATGAGTAGCTTTTTTACGACTCACTTGCAAGCTAAAATTAAAAACGACAGTTTGTATGCATCTGACTACCACTTCAATATAAGTTTGAAAAAGTAGGATTGTAATTTAAAACCACACAGGTTTTTATTTTATGAAAGTATTTCAACAAATTCAACCTACAATTCAAGAAAATATAGACTATATAATCATGGATTTTGGCACAAAAAATTGATGTGTTTTATAGTTTTTGACGTTGAAATGTATTTCTAGATAAAAAAATCAAATAAAAAAGAAAACCTAAAAATTTAAATATAAAATTACATAGTAATATCTAAATGCTTAAATTAAATTACATTAACAGGAAAAAAACTGAACCATCGTGTTGTAACTCGAATGGAAAAACTGTGAATTTTCAATTAATAATGAAGTAAATGTTATGTAAAATTTTTTTAATTAATATCTAAATATACATGCTTAATTTCTTGAGGACACATAAAATAATTTCAATAAAGTGAATGTTACTTTAAAAAAAAGCTGCAATCTCGTATTAGATCACTTTCCTTCTTGTGGCGTCTCGCTGGTAGGTCCAAAAATAAATCACCTCGGAGCAAAGATTAGTAAGTCACGGCGTGAAGGGACGACCTACGTTAAGGCACTCGCAAAAATTATCGTCAAGCATAATTCAGTACAGCGAGAATCCGCGTTCGCACTGTGCGATGCATAGTATTTTCCTCAGCTCGTGGCTCTTGGCCAATCGCGAGTGAAGCCGTTGACTATAAACAAACCGTGATCTGGCAATGGCAAAACGAAGTTAGAATGCCGAACCGACAAAGATTTTACTGTGACGGACACCTTATCTAGCGATGGTGGGGAAAGTTTAAATGATGGCCCACGGTACGGACAGACCATTGGGACGGTGCGAACGGTACCAGAGTACGAGGGAGGTGGCAGACGGTGGACTCTTGGGTGGCGGAGGTCTTGAGGTGGGGTCGAGGGCAAACAAGCAAACACGCAGATAAACCGGCGTATGCGCAGAGGCCCTCCGGTAAGCCGGGGAACAAAGCCAAGCGCCATCGCTGACGAGGGCGGACGGGAAAAAAGGAAGAAGAAAGGACGAGTTGCGAGGTCAAGGTCCGAGCTCAAAAATAGAACGCGCATGCGCTCGGGGGTTGGGACGCACTACTCGGCCATTCCGGGGATGGAGCAATTTCGGACAAGCGCCGACCGCGATTCGCCACGCGACGTGGTGGGGAAGAATCGCGTTACCCCGCGCTTCCTTCTTCGCCGCCCCGTGCAACAGCTCCAGCCGAGTAACTCCTATACATCGCCCGGCAACGCGTTCTTTATGATATTTCACGCGCGGATCGATGTTTACCATTAATCTACGCTTGTATGCAGGCAGTGATAGCTAGCGCTGAATAAAGCGAGAAAATCGGTTCGACGGAGGCTACATCAGTCTTTAGAGAAGGCTCAGCATTCAGAGCTTACGATTGATACTGGCGAATCGCGGGGTGATCGTCAGGCGTGTTAAATCGCTCCGAGTCGAGCAGCAACATTTATTAACGCGATAATGAATCGCCAGCCAACGAACTCGAGTGCAAATACATAAACATAATTCCATCATTCATACATGGGCTTCAAAGTATTAACAAAACGATTTTACGGATGTTGTCTGGTGAAAAAATGGTTATTCCAAAACGATTAATAACTTCCCTTTCGTCATTTGAGTATAAAGGCACAAGACGAATAGAAATTGAAGAAACGCGTTGTTGAATACTTTCTCGCACCGCTCACACCTTTCCGTTGACGCACTGCTCGATGTAATCCTGTTCGGAGAGCATCTTCAAGGGCAAACGGACGAAGCATAGCACAAAGGTCTAGCGGCGCCGCTCCTTAAGGAGTCGCACTCCGGGGCCACCCGTGAAAATCGGTGCCCGTTATCGCGAGTCCACCGACTGATACCAGCGACGCTTCTTATCGATAAGCGGAAGTGCGGGCCCTTTGTTCTCGGCCCCCCTGTCTCTCTTCCTTCCGATTCCCTTCCCTTGGCCCGCCCCTGTCGAGCCGATCACAGCCAGGGCTCGCGCCCTGCCTACCGACTCCCCCACCAGTCTCCGCCCCCTCGAGCACGCACGACTTCCATCTCCCGCAGATGCAGCAACTCTGCTTTCGATCGGCCTTTTTCCGTACCGAATGGTAATTCGAGCCGGCGAATTATGGCCCACGGCTGGAATTCCCGCCTCTTCTTCCTTTTTCCTCCTTATCTCTTTACCTGGCTGTACTTTGTCGCTCAGGACGCCATGCCCCCGTCCGACAATGTATAAGATCACGTAACGAGACGGATAAAAAGGAAGAGAAAACGTGTACGGGGGGAGAAACTTCGTGATTGCGTGATTCCAGAGATGCTGGTTAAGTGCAGTGGAAAATAATATTCATCGGTTACCTGTGTAAATTACCAGTGGCCAATTCACTGTTCGGCCAAGCTAATTAACTGGCCAAGTGTCTTTTGACGCTTGGAATGCACGTGGATGCGGGCCGTAAAATGCCTGTAGGCAGGATTTATCATATACAAACAATTGTAAGGTGGTAGGTGTACGAGCTTACATAGCTGGGAATGGCGTAAAAATCCATGCTCATTTGTAACTCTGCTTTTGCTCATCGCCACCGGCGACTTTCGATGGTATCCAGTTCCTTAAATCTCGTTGCCTCCACGCTTCCAGTATTCACTCCTCCCCCTTCCATCTGCTCAGCTCTGTCATAAAAGTACTTTTTTTTACTGCGGCGTAATACAGTATAATCCAATGGAATGCACCACCCCGATAATCCATACCACAGATTACAATTGGCGCTGCCCGACAAAATTGACCCTCGGGGCTGTAAAAGAAACTGCAGTGGTCCAACATATCCGCTCCTCGTAAAAGCCAAACTGCAAGATGGGGTATCGCATTGTTCTGTTTTATCGGTTACTTTTTATTCTAGGCAGTCAATTTCTAGATTGCGCCGTTGCGCCCCATACGAGTGATCATGCCCCGTATATATGATCTGACCGAGGGCACAATGGGCATAAAATAATAACCAACTACTTATGTACTGACCCACGGTGGCTGAAAAAATTATTACGTCTTTCCCATAACTATAGCGTGCTCAAAAATATTTATAAAAGCATGCGTTTGATTACAACAAAGAGCTTAAAATTGTTCCAGTTGATCCCTTGCTCGCATCGATTAATATAAGCATTTTGTATACTGGAGCAAACAAATCCGCGGACCGTTGCGTCTTCTATGCGATTGTTATTATAATTCTGATTGTTCTCGGTAACAAATTTATGTTTATTTTTGTTTGATATGTATCGATCGGTAATTTTTGATTTATATTTCTCCTCTACTAATAATCACAATATAAGGACTAAAATTATTACTGTCAAGGGAATAAAATATTTCTTAATCAGTTCTTTTCCTTACATTGTAATAACGTACGGCTCTGTCGAATGAAAGCAATTAAATATTGTTTCCGAAAGGAGTAAATAATGATCATTTATTATCTGTAAAGGCTTAATCAACCGGATTCATAAATTATGTAGACCTAATCCCCGAAAAAGTAGAAAAACAAGAAGGAAATGGAGCTCAAAGCTTATTCCAAAATAAAGGGGCGTCTCTCCACGACGAAAAAAAAGCTAGTATTCCGGAAGAACCAGTAGTGCCGCATCCGTTGTGCCCTCGCACATTAATAATATTCAATATTGTAGTAACATAATTCAGATGATGCGAATTACAATCGACGGCTTTAATTTTATAGAATTAGCAACACAATGGAGCGGAAGGACCCCTCGGTCTGCGAGTCCCATCAACGTCAGCCACTCTTGCTTTCAAGCCGCGAGTCCTCCTCAAATATTATCTGCCGTAAATCGGGCGCGAGCCTCCAACCCACGTGCGCTAGGAAACCCCGGCGGCGAGTTCACTGTGGAAAATCAATAATGGTGCATGCATCGGGTGTAACGGGACGTGGGGGATCGATGGGACATGCAAATGAGCGGCAGCACGTGCGCGAAAAATCCGTCCTCTGCATAGGCTCGTGAATTCGGGCGCGCGCCGAGTCAAGTGTGCCGGCATTTATCGCGCAGCTGGTGCCAAGGTGCGAGTCGTGTGGTGCGAATTATTTAACAGAAATTGCGCTCAACGTGTATTTTACAGAGACGCAAATTGCCAGCGATCGATATGCGTTAACCGAGGCAAAAGTAATAACTATCAGGCCCTAGGAGCCTACTGACAAACTATCTTCTAAATAAATTATTGACAACATTTTAATAAATTATGCAGTTGTTAACTGTACAAACACATCCAGCTATTAAGGAATGAAATTTCTATATTTCAAATGCCTATGACCACTTAATCAAACGACCACTGAAAGCGCATAACAGACCTTGTTATTAGCCGTGTAATATATATTTGTCTGATTTTTTCGAGATAATTTGTAGCGTATGCTCAATAATGCAGCTCCTGCTAGAAAACACTTTGAACAGTGAAGAAGACAATGGAGCACAAAAATCACCGACGTCAGTGAATTCCATGCCTGCTTAATCAGTGCACCCTCAAATAATACCGTAAAGAGAGAGAGACAGAGAGGGATATATACGTGCATATATATATATATATACATGTATATACATATATATACACTCGTGTATGTGTGTGCGCGCGCGTGTGTATTTACATGCATATGAATATAAACATACACATATACGTACATATAAGTGTATGTACACGCGTATATATATAAAGACATATAGATCCTTAGGGAGAGCGAGAGAGAGAGAGAGAGAGAGAGAGAGAGAGAGAGAGAGAGAAGGGGAGAGAGATTCAGAAAAAAATAAAGAAAAAAACTCCCCGAAGCTTTTGCGTATCAGAGCCTCGCGCGCACGTGCACATTTGAATGTGAATGAAGCCAAGCCAATCAAACGAGGCTAGCAATTCTTTACCCTGATGAATGGGAATACGAATGATCGCCGGAAAAAATATCCTCCTGAGCCACCCTCCCAGCGAAGGAATCCCCGATTTTGTTTTCCCCCCGCGCCGCTCCGATCGCCGACCAATACGCCGGCTTGGAAACAGAGCCCGGGCACGAGGCTCGTCCGGTCGGCTTGACCCCGCGCTCAAGCACAAAGAGATTCGGGTTCCCCTCGATGAAAAGAACTTTCCGCGTGAAAGAGTCCGCGCAAGTGCGCTTCGGAGCCCAAGTTAAGTCGCCTTAAGGTCAGGGCCCAAGTGCTCGCACACCCGACCGTTTTCCTTTATTCCCGTCCACACGACACAGGAGAATTCTGATAACTGCTTTCTTCCCTTTTTGTTCGTTTTTCCTTCCCGCATTCAACATACGGATATTTATTGAACTTAAGTAGACGCTGCTATTGTTTTATTTTACTCGGGGCGGCGCTAGTTCACAATTTAAACGCACTTTTCTAAAAGACTGCGTCTTATCGACAGGACATTGAACTATGAAGGACTCGTGTGAGCTCGCTGAATTGGCTTCCCTGCTATTTTCAAAACTGCGAACAAACCATTTTTTATTGCCATTTATTAACGAAGCAGCAATGCTTGTATATATGCATGCCTGTGTACATGCACATTTATGCCGAAAATTCGCTTTCATTCCAAGAGCACGTGACTTGACATTACTTTTTTTTCCTCCCAACGATCTTCTGAAAAGTATCTCCAATAACTCTTAACGAATTGAAATCTACTAGATGTTAGACTTGGGTACATGGCTTTTCATCAATGCGATAGTACGAATAGGGAAGTCTCGGCCGCGTGAAAATCAGAAAGGAAAGAAATGAAAAATCAAGTGCAGAGTAAAACATACCTGCTCCCAAGGTGTACAAGTGCGAGGCCGCGTTTTCCTGCGCTCGCCCGGGGAAACCGAGCCGAGGCACACGTGCGCAACTAAGGATTGGGACCCCTGCCCCTCGACAGGCGGCGACACCCTCTTTTGAAATTTTTTTCGTACCGAGGGGTGTGTATCGGAACGGCTTGCGCGGTCATGGATAATTTTCGGGTCTTTCCCCCCACGCCCCTTGTTCCCGGCTGGGGCCCGGCTTCCCCGTGACTAAACGCGCGCGCACTCGAGCGCTTTTTATTTCATTATCGGCGGCCTTCGCGTACGAGCGCCCGCGCGCTACACCTATACGATCTTTATCACTTTAGATTGCGCGAGCGAAATTGCAAAAATCGATGCCGGGGCCATATGCCTTCTCAATGGTGAATTTCAGATCGGAGGGTGATTCCTGTTATTAGTTGGTCTTTCCGAGCGAATTTCTCGTCCCTCGCGTAATGCCTCGTAGATTCTTACACGTGCGACCGCCGCTGCGTATTTTGATTTCGTTGTCGGTTTAGATTGCGGAGCACCGTGTGTTTTATTAGATTATCGATTTCATGAATGCGAGCCTTTGTACCGATCTGCACTTTGGTTAGGAACTTTGTTGGATGCGCCCACCTCCGATCACGTATCCTTATCTCAGTGTTAGATCTTTGCGGTGCGATATTTCTTTAACTCACCTACGATATGAGATGCTTATGGATTGTCCTGCTCAAGAAGTCGTAACAAGTTTCAAATTTTTCTGATCTAAGCCATAGAGTTATATGCTGGAGCGGATAATGCCGTGCTTTTTGCCTGATTTGAGCAAATCCTGTTTTTATAACTGAATTTACCAGTGATTATCACATTGTGTGAATCGGAATGTATGAGCTCAGGTATAATAAATCATCGATGTTGTAGCAGCGCATCCATCAATCTTAGATGAACAATTGAATGAAATTATTTGCACGAGTAACAATAGCATTAAATTTACGGGCTACCCGTCTTTGATAAAAAATAATCGTCATCGCGTTGTGTGTATCGAAGGCTCACGAATGCTTACACATAATTTCACCCTCACTTGGCACGTTGTAGCAAACGGTAAATAGCCGTAGCTATGAATGCAGTTATAATTTCAAAGCGTAAAGAAAAGAGGAAGGAAAGCCAGAGTTCTGGCGACTTCCCCTCCCACCGCTTGGCCGAAAATGAAATCGTAGTAAATTTCTTCCGCATTCAAAAGTCCAAATGCGGTGGAATAATAAAAAATTTCCCTCCGCTCGAGGGTCCAAATGAAAAGCACACTAATTTCACGATGGCTCAATTCCCCAAAGACAGCCCCCGCACATAAAATTGATCTCAATGACGGCCTTTTCGACTGTCCCGACACTTCCTTCCCTTCCTAAAATCGCTTATGTAGGTCGGCGCGTGTGGGTCGTGTGCACTTCGCGTCTTTCAAAGAGTCGCTATGGCTTTGCTCGGCGCTCGGCCGCTGCATTTTTGTTCCTCTTATTCGCTGTCTCCTTTATTTTTCTTCTTTTTCATACCCTCCTCCTCCTCCTTAGTTTCTTTACCGCCGTAGCAGCCGCTGTCTTCTTCTTATTCTTCTCCTCCTTCGCCTTCTTGTCGGACTCAAAGGACTTTTTTGCTCTTATGCCATTGAACAGTAAGAACTCTCTTTATAATGTTGCAGGTAAAATGCATTTGTCGCTTGATAAATTTATTAAGCTTAAGGCTCGTTGAAGGCTAAGTAATTCGATTTGTTATACAGGCGTGCACTTTTTTCTCTTCTTCTTCTTCTTCTTCTTGTTCGACTTCTACTTTTTTTTGCTTCTTTTTTTTACCGAATTGTTAGATATTATAAATAGCTACGCATTCAATTCTGTACGAGCATAATCAATATCCATGAATCTCATACAATGTTTTATGGAATCTTAAAAATCGCAGCATGCATCTCTAAAATATGAAATCTTCACAAAGTTCTCTTCTTTAATTTATCTTTAAAGTTTGATTCTTATTTTGCATGCATTGATGTTGTAACAATGGCAATTTTCGTAAGACTTTGCATTTGTATTCAGTTGATTCAATCTGCTGAAGATGACAAGTATTATTCGGCATTTATTGTATTTGTTAATGTTCATTTTATCAGTGCAATTGAAGCGATTGCTTCTAGATAAAGAAATAAGAAGAACGAAGAGCGAAGAAGAAAGATATAGTTCTTGAACAAAATTTTATTCCAAGACATTGTGAGAGACGAAAGACAATTTTGACGCTGTAATTGCAAAAAGTAAATACTTCCCAATGTATATAGATATTTCAGTCTAATTTTTTACGTGATTCTCCAGTTTACAGCATGAATAGCTGCTACAATAGAGAATAAAATAATTTATTTAGTATTTATATTATCCATACAAGTTATAAAATTCTATGCACCTTTGATTAGCTTTGTACTTCATATAATTTTTAAACATAAACAATGAGTTACATTAAAATGTGTTTTTTTAATAATCTGTAAATGTTTCGTGTTTATTTAAAAAGCGAGAGAAGCTGCCTCACAGCCTTGGCCGCTGTTTATTTTAAAATTACAATAGCGATCTCAAAAATGAATAAAGGCAATATTAAGATTGGTGCCCGTCTAAATAAGACGTAAAAAGCACATAAAAAATTGCGCACGTAGGAATACGGAGGAATATTAGCATTTCCGTGAATTATGAGTTCGTAAAACAGTCGTCCGAGTCGTCTGCAACCATGGATAGATACGGAGGAGTCGGAGGCAAAGGCGCCGAGGCCTTTAGAGTAACCGAAATCGACGGCGCAGATATTTCATTAGCAAGAACAATCCGGTGACAAGGGACGTCAACGTAAGAGTTGAGGGGTAAGGTAGGGCCCGAGGGTCCCTATTCCGCCACCTTAGAAGTCACCCAGGCACGCGTCGTACATCGCGTACGTGGGACATCATTCTACGTCTTGGTCCCTCCGTGGGCCATCCATCCTTCTTACCTCCTGTTCGCGGCTCTCTATAAAAGAATCTTTTCGACTCCCTCGGTACTCTTTCTTTATTTCCAGTCGCGCGCAAGAAATCACTTTGCTCTCGCCATTCAGCTCGCTCTCCGCCCCGCGACCCCTTCGCTTGTTCTCCCTCACGGCTCGTCGTCCTCGTCGCCATCGCGCGCAAGAAATCACCGGGCGCATTTCGGCTCTCCCCCCGTCGTCTTCCCTTGAAAGAGAAGAAATAAAGATGGGTTCCGTGGCGACAGCGACGGCCCTTGGCGATGGTGCTGGAACGGGGGTTTGGGAACGAGAGAAAGAGCGAGAGTGAGAGAGAGAGAGAGTGAGAGGGAGGGAGACTACCAGCTCAACAGGAGTTGGCGGTGGTGAAGGCGGAGGAGGAGGGGGGGGGGAGGAGGAGGACGGTCTCGGGAGCCCGGCACCACCCCCTCCAACGACTATTCTCCCTTTCACGCGCGTGCGCCCGAGTGAGTTGGAGAACATCAGATATCGAAATTTATTTATCGATTCGAAAATCCGAAGTAGAGGGAGAGAGATCGAGAGTGAGAGCGAACGAATGAAAGAAGAGAGAGGGCGAGCTACATGAGCACAGAGGCATTGTTCAAAATTGATCGCGTCATGCCGATATATATGTACCCATTTCTTAAAGGATCGCATTTCTTTCAGTGCTCAGCTCGTCTGTGTGCATTGCCAAGGGTATTTCCCCGTCAGTGTCACACTCCTTCGCGCCGCCGCTCCACCATCTTTCGTCTTTTATTATGGCATCGATGGATCGTTTGTTTGGAAGAATTTATCGGTCTCGCTTCACGTACTTCTGATTATTTTTCGTCGTTTTTTTTTTAATTTCATCTCCTTGGCGGCGTTATTCTTTGTCGGCTGTAAAGGTTTTCCAGTTAGTCTTTGTCATACGTTGTAAGGGATTTCAGTAACGTGACGATGTAACACACGTTTCGTTTCAAACGCTTGATTTCTATTAATCGAACATCGTTTATACAGTGCCAATGCGAAGTTTTCAGGCAATATCTACATTATTAAACTGCTTTGTTTAACTTACCAGCTTAAACAATTAACTTTAAATAGTAATTTATATTATAATCACATTTGAAACTTTCGATTGTTAATTCCTGCTTTTTCAATTAATTTTTAACTTAACCTGCCTTTTTTTTAAACACCGTAATTGTTTAACAATATTCTTACAAAAAATATCTTCTGAAATAATCTCAATTCTTTCCGAGCAAACTCAGCTGCAACTTGCTTCGGTTAATTAAAGCAAATACATCAATGAGGTTACTATAAAAATGGAATATTTTTGAAAATACTTTATCATCCATAAAAATATTTAAGAGATAAAAATCATTTATAATGTCGTAGTCACTTCACGTACACTCAAAGCAATGTATGGACTCGTCATATGCGTGACACTAGGTGTACGTCACCATCAATGAGTTAACAAATTCTGTTGACAGACACAATCCTCTGCATTCGTGTATCCCCAATGTGCAAGCATATAATTCGAAGTATTCTCGTCGAACATCCGTGATGCAATGCCGATATTTAGGGACGGTGGCACAAAGCTGTGAATCAGAAAGTACAGACGGATTAGGCACACAAACCATAAATACAGAGAGTTTCGAGACATCCCCGTGACGTCATTAACATCATCGAGAATAAGAAGCGTGTCTCGTGATCGGTACCTCGGTTCTCCGATGGCGTCCACGCAGCGAACGGTGCATCCCGTCAATCTACATCGTAATGGAGCTCCTTGCCACCCATCGTTCATCCTCGGGGTCAGAGAAACGCTTGTAGCGCGATGATGTAGCATATCATGGCTGGAGCTCCATTCAGTGATTCGACTCGATCGTCAGAAGGGCCCGGGAGGGAAAGCGAAGCATTGAGTAACTCAATACCGGTGCTCCTGTCTCCTTAAGGGGTAGCTGTCCGGTCCTTCCTTTTATTCGGCACTCCTGATCCCCTCGCGTCGAACCTAAAATGGTCGCAGGGCAAATTAGGAGTGCCAGCGATGAAGTCGTGGAATTTTCGATGGCTCTTGGCTGACTGCTGTTCGCATAAATTCCTTCCGTTTTTTCGACTATGCGTCCGTATTTTTTCCTTACCTGCCTCGTTAAAGGGACACCACGGTCCCCTTCACTGAGGGGGTTTCCTCGGGGATTTATTAATGAAGCCGACAGCGTCTTCGAGGGACGTCAGATTTTTTCCGACGCAATAAACATAATCTCGGAATAGCGCGAACGATCGTTCGACCGTAGGAGCCTTACGCATTCGTGTGGAATTATAACTTCTTTGGTAATGGACGATGCTACTGTAGATGGGCAATTATTTATTGAACTCGTTTTCTATAAATGCGAAGGGACATGCTTTAAATTGAAACGAACAATTGGTGTTACTTTAACCAATTGTGGTGTCGTATTATTGTTTGAATGCATGTCAAAAAGTCATGCCTTGAAAATCTATTTGCATACTCGACATTTTTTTTTTTTGAAAATCTATCGAAAGTCGTAAAAAGTTATATTTCTCGCATATTATTTACCCCTAATAATTATATTTTGCATTCAATAAGGAGTCCCATTAACAAACGAATCATACAAATCTTTGCTGACTTATATATGACGAATGTTCTTAAAGTAAGCATTACTCATAAGACTAAATTCAAATATCGCTTAATAAATTATGAATATTGCCCTACTACGTAAAACCAACTACTCAGTAAAAATAATTAACTACTTCTCGGAAGAACTAATACGAAAATGTTGATACACAATACAACGTAAAATAGAATTGGTTTATTAAATTAATTGAATAACCTTTTCAATTTGAGTAAATTATTGGTTGTCTAAGGTAATTTTTGTGCAAGTAATATGTAGTGTCACTATTGGAGTAATTTAAAACTGTCTTTAAAAAGTAATGAAGTTCCGCCTCTTCGAAAAAGTAAAAGACACCCGCTTTATTAATAAATATGATTTAAAGGAATTAAACAACGACAATTTAACTCTAATGTCTATATCTTTAACGTCCCTTTTGCGCGCACTCTTTCATGAATATTAAATTTATGTATGAACATTGTCACAAAAAAATACTTGTGCGCTTGTAATACTTATTCGTATGTGTCAAGCTGAGATCGCAATATGTTATTGGACAGTTAAACGAGAGAAAGATTTTACAATCAGATTCGAGACAGGACAAAAGAAAAAAATTCTTCGAGGGGGGAAATGACCGACTGGATTTGATCGATTCAATGCAATTTGCGCTTAGTCGGGGCTCGATGGAAAAAAATCATTTATCTCTGCATTAGTAACGCAACGTGGCAATACGTCAAAGCGATTTTCGCAGCAACCGGACCACAGCGCTGGTGAGTACCTGAGTCTGTTTTCCGAGAAGCCCACCAAGAGAAGCAACGTCGCCAAATTATTCTTTTGTAATAGGAACAATCCAAAAAGTGAAAGGGCCACCGTGATTACGTAGAAATCTATCCAGGTTTTGTCTCTCTGTTTCATAGAAAATCGAATTGCATACGCTATGTCAACCCTTCAGCTTTGCCGACCAAAAGCATTCTCGGCTGTTCACTGTTGCAAGATCCGAAAATTGAGAAAAGGGTTTTCATGTTGAATGCTGTGGCCGACGCACGTAATGGATGGATTGTCGGTGAATTGAATCAGACGGAATCATTTAATAATAACTGAGTATCAAGTGGTATAGAAAGTGACGTTTTCAATTAATATGTACTAATTAATTCGAACTGATCCGAATATTAATAATGACTCAGAAATGCTGGGCTTAATTACAGCTTTGAAAAATGAACCTTGCCAGAACAAGACAGGAGATTTTGTTTAATAAAATAACTTCCTCGGAAGCGTACGTTTCGCTCGAATAAAATTTCATGTAGTTCGATTTATGATCTCAATCGCTTGTCATTCTGAGCCACAAATCGATCGATAAGATGTAAATTTGACACAGAAAGTCAAAAGCATCGAATTATAAGGGACTAAGTAGCTATTATCGCGCGTAACATTCAATGGAAATTAAAGGTTTGCTGCAATTAACTTATGATAAAGTTTAAAATAAATGATTCAATTGAGAAAGTTAGCTACTCAATTCCGTAAAAGTAGTTTGAAGTAATTTATAGGCAATGTCTCCACATCTGTCAGCTCGATTTTATATTAAACGTTCCTCCGTCATAAGAGGCCTTCTTATTCGATCGAATTTCTTTCCAATAACTTGCCGAGATACTTTAGTATTTCCCGGCGCGATGTTATTGTTTCATAATTGAATAATTTGAAATAAAAATCGTGATTTATGCCTTTATGAAACAAAATCCTTCCTCGAGTAATTATTGAAGCACTCGGCCAGGAAGGCCGCGGTATTAACGTTTAGACGCGATTACAGCGAGAGCCCGTGTAATTTTAGGGATCCTAAAATAATGTAATGAAATTTTAAGGAAAGGAAGATAAAAGGGAGCACGCGCGGATGAGAGCCGACCTGCGAAATGCTCCACTTTCACGCGACGGCGCCTTGCACGACACTCCGAAGTTGCGCACAATAATAATCAGCCGATTCCGCGGGCCACGCTCGTGAGTCGTAAAATAGAGTTGCTTCGTCTGCCTGGTCGGGCCCGCGTAATTGAAAAATTTCAATTTCTGAGTAGGCAACGCAACAGGTAATAACGGTCGCCGCTAATGCATCGTCGAAAGGGGGCAGGAGGTATCGGTGGACGAGGGGCAGAGAGCGCCCCAGGAGGTGGAGGAGGAAGTGGTGGAGTCGAGCTCGGGCCTGGTAGTCCCGACAACAACACCTTTCGCGAGGAGAGGCAATACCAGGTGTTGTCTTCTATGCATAATATGGGCCACATCGCCCCTATACACAAGCGAGGAGGCTCGCTATCTTGGCCGCTCCTTCATCCTCCACCTCCGGCTTTTTTCCTCGGGGCCCGCTGCGCCCAAGACAAAGGCCCACGAAAGGTCCGATACACGCGCAGGGCCTAGCCGTAAAGTAGTCCGGGGCCCGATTAGATCCGCCGCCGACGCTCAGGATGATATTGGCCCGAGGTACGCGGGCATGTGAGCTCCGGCGGGTGGGTGGGTTTCGTGCGTTTTTTTCGGATTAGGAGCCCTGCGAACCCTTTGGCCCCCGGGGCCCGAGAGGCTAAGCAGATCCGACCGCCGGCGTACGTGCGTCTAATAGCCGAGGCCCCTGCTGCCAAATTGTCAATTCCGAGGCTGCTGTTCCGGCCGAAGCTGCTTAGTCAGACCCAAAAACCTTTCTTAACTCCTATATATCCCGCGAACTTTTGCGCACCATCCGTAGATCCCGTCCCGCTCCTCAACAGTGACGGGCCAGAGAAGGTCAAAGTCAGTCTCGGCTCGGCCAGCTCAGAAGTTCGGGAAGCCGGGGCTATCTCTGGTTCGAAGGAGCCAGCCGATGGGTAAGCGAGGGGGCGTCGCACGTCGAAGAGAGATCGTTGGGCCAGGAGCGCCGTGTCGCAGCCCCGAGAGCGATGGGGCCCAGTCCTCCTAGGTCCGAGGAGCCGCGACGAGAGAGGACAGGGGCGAGGGGCCGCCTATCGGGCCCGCATCGCTCCTCTCGGAGCCCTTGGCGATAAGCGCGATTCCGCGGCGTCCGCTAATCAAAAAACAAACACGGATGCCCGGCAAAAGCCGCACCGCTCTATCTCTATCGTGGGCTCGAGGGGCCCAGCCGAGAGCGGGGACTCCCCGGATAGAGGGCTCGAGATACGGGGACCCGTCGGGCCCCCGAGGCGGCGGGCAGCACGCGCGCGCCCGTCCGAAGAAAGGGAAGAGAGTGGACAGGTGCATCGCACCGCCAATTATATTTTCGGGCCCAGGAGCGGCGGCTAACGTCGGGGCGGCTTCGCCGTTGGTTCGGCGAGCGGGGTGGATGGGGAGGGAGCCTGGCTAGCATTCAAGCAGCGGCGGCGGCGGCGGCAGCACAGCGAGAGGAGAGAAAAAAGCGAGCGCGCGCTGGACACGCGTCCCGTGCGGGAGGGTTGGAAGGGGGACACAGACGTTGAAGGCGAGAGCGACGAGGTAGGTATATTTTGAGGCAGCGGTCGGCGTAATAGGGCAGGTGAAGTGATTGGAAGGAGGGCAAGAGGATGAAAAGGAGAAAAAAGTGCGCTCGACGCAAGAGAGTAACGGAGAGTAGCCATAAGAGAGAGAGAGAGAGAGAGAGAGAGAGAGAGAGAGAGAGAGAGAGAGAGAGGGAGGGAGGGAGGGAGGGAGAGACAGAGAGAGAGTAAATGAGAGAGAAATGAGTATACACGCGGTGCAAAATCGGCGTTTTAGGGCCCATTCGCCCACCCCACCGCCCTCCATTCCACTGGCACTCCAGCACTCCTGTTCCACCGGGCCCTACGATCTCACTCTCCTTTTATCTCTCTCACTCTCGCGCGAGCGCTCCTTTCAACTTCTCTTTCACTTGGGCCATGCTCAATCGCGCTATCGCTCCGGTAAAAGAGAGGGAGATTAAAGGGAGATTAAAGAGGAGCCCTAAATTGCTTGGTACACGTCATGAGTGGGGAGATGAAATATCAACAGAGCCTTCGCTCTTCCATCGTAATTGTACTACGGACTTACTTTGTTTTCGATCTTTCTTTTCTTTTATTTGTACTCAACCATCTACATCTTGAATTTTCACGCATTTTCTCAATATAGCGAAAAGATGTTTCGGAACTGACGCAAAAATGCCGAATTTCCATACATGTCACAGATATCAAGCTGCCTAGTCTGAGTTACCGACAATAGAATGATTTTTGCATATTTTTAACTTGTGTAATATTTCTTAATATATAATTAATTGTAGCGTCAATGCTTTTGAAATACATAGGCCATCCACATAGAGTGAATAAATTGAATAAAATATGATTTGGAAAGTAAGAATAAATAGGTTGTAAATAAGTAGTTATAATTGATGGTGTATTGTTTATTGGCATTGCTAGTACTGGATTAGCCGAGCAAGAGATTATAACAATTAAATACAGCAGTTTCGTGAAAAGGAAGCCAAGCGGAGACTCCCGTTACCAACAGCCCGATGCAGATTTATTGCATTTGTCGTGAAATCATTGTAATTTAGTCCACGACGCACATAAATTTAAAAATATCAGGCTCTCGTGGCAATCGCGACGGATGCCCTCGGGGGACTCTATCAATCCCAAATATTTCCACTCGGTATTCCAGCACTAACAGATTCAACCCCGAGGTCGTTCAAGCCCCTTCGGTCGAAGTCGGCGGATCGCCAGTCGCAGCGACGGAGGCTCTTGGATGGGATGGCTGGTGGTGCCTAGCTCGGGGATGTCACACACTGTGGTGCGGCCAGTGTGCCGTAGTAAGATCGACGCGTCCGGGCGACGATGATCGATTCTGTGTCTTACGCAACTCCCCCGAGTCGGTCGGGCCAGCGTCGCAAGGTGCGCCGAACGAGGACAGGAATAAACAGACGAGGAAACGCAGCAGGTGCTTCTCCGCTTCTCTTCCTCCACGGACGGCGCCTCCGTTATAATTCATCCCCCTTTCCTTAATGATTCGTGCCGCCGCCGCCCCCTCCTCATCCCGGACCCAAGACCTACCACCCCGTGCACGCGGCACATCGGTCGAGACAATTTCGTATTCGAGATGGAATGCATCGCGCCCCGTCCCTGTGGCCGCCTGCCAGTGACCGTTGATAACGCGAGCTTATTTTTCAGTCGCTCCGTTTGCCCTCTCTCACTCTCTCCCTTCTCTCCACCCCCCTCCTTCTCTCACTCTCTCTCTCTCTCTCTCTCTCTCTTTCTCTCTCTCTCTCCCTCACTCCTTTCTATTGTGCATTCCGGGCTCTCAGACGATGTGGGCTCTAATGGGCACGTCGTCCTCCATGACAGGCAACGCCGTTAGTGCGCACTTGCAGCTGAGGTAGCAGAGGCTCGTGGCTCGCCACCACGGGCACAATCTTAATTACGTAAAATGATGGCTTCGGCCGTTTACTCGAACGCCAAGTTTTTCGGCTGATTTCCGAATCGCCGGTAGCGCGGCGAGGCTCTTTGATGAAGCATCTAATGATTTCTACGTCGTTTCACCCTCCATCACGATCCCCATCGCTACCTGCCGATACTCTGCCTCCTATTTTGACGAATACGTCCAGTCGTCAGAGGCGATCGCTCCCCTCCCTCCACAACTTGAATTCGTAATCTTCGAATATCTTAGGATTTACACCTGCTTGTATTTGCATACACGGGCCATGATGACGGAATAACAAAAAACGTGTATCCGCAGTAGACGACTCACCTCGCCTCGACATGCTAAATATTATTAAGTCGGGACTTCTCCGGTCGCTGCCGTTCTTCGGTGGTGGTGCGCTTCGGGTCTCGCGCCCCTCAAGGCCAAAGCTGCGGACCTGCGAACAGCCCAAAAGGCGTGGGTATGTCGCGCTATGAGCAAGAAGTATATTTACGATCCACAACAACGAGCGGATACTCGAGCGAGCGTACAAGGACCCGCAGATGCATTGGCTCGCGAGGCCGCGATGGCCAGCCGCAACAAAGGGTCGTGTGCACGCGCGCGGCCTCGCAGCTTGAGGTGGGGAGCGGGTGGTGCTCGTCTGACGGGCGAGGGGTTGAGGAGGAGGAGGTGGAGGTGGGGGAGGGCAAGGGCGAGGGCGAGGGTGGAGGAGGAAACACGAGCGGAGGGGAGAGAACGAGGAACGGGGGAAGGCAAGACGAAGGAAACAAGAAAGCGAGAAAGGAGCAGGAGGAGGAGCAGGAAAACGTCCACCAGCCGGGAAGAATATCGGTCCCGAGCACGGCACGCGTCGACGTTTAAAGTCGGGCCCCCACCCGCGGCTCCCCGAAACCGATCGCTCGATTCAGGCGAGAGGTCGACGCGGCAGGAGAGACGCCAGGGGTGGAGGGAGGCAAACGAGGGACGATGGGCTGCGCGTGTTAACGCGGACTCGAGACGCGCGGCTCATTAGGACGTTATCGAATGCAGGCATCGGGGACACGAAGGTGCTCGCAGCGACAAAACCGAGAGAGCACCGACAGGTGCGCCCCTCTTGTTGCCGGACGCCTCGCCCTGTGCACCCGTCACTCATTGCGCGGCCCCGCGATCTGTAATTATCCGGTGATCTAGGGGATGACGCCGGCACACGGGCCTCGCTTTCGAGTTAAACTTACATGATCGTCCCCTGGTATAAGGATGCATCAGCCCCGCCGTTTCGGGCCTTAATGCTTGGTGCGCGCGCGGGTGACGAATTGCCGATAGCCATCGTTATCTCGTCTGCAGTTAGACGAATGTATCGAGGAAGGAAGGATCCACCTATTGTGATGTATATACGATCGTACGCAAACTCGCCGCTTATGAAATATAGTATTACGCACCTGCCGGTTTTGTTCGCCTCGGGGTTACATGATTTGAAACGAAACCGAGCAAAAAGTCCATTTTTATTCTCTGCGAATGTAATTGATTTCGTCTTCCCTTCTTCGCTTCTTTTTCTTTCGCGATACTACAGTGTATAAGCATCATTGACTGCGTTAGAGAAGGTGTAACCGACATTTACTTGTATTCTATAATTCAGTTCATAAGCTCTTACTATTTTGTAGCAGCTATTACTGCCTTCATTGGCTTACTTAAATAAACGCGAATAAGTATTTGTATGGAAATCTTAAAATAAAAATGAAGAGTTTTTTTTAATTTAAATACTGACCGTAAGCAAAGCCTCCTCGTTGCACTATAATACACGATGAAAGAAGATTATCGATTGCTAACAACTAAACAATATATCGCCGTAACTGAGCTTTATGCTACGAGAAACATCCCGTGCCTTTGCTTTACATCTGGCAAATTTTTTTTTCATTTCCTGTTCAATTGTAATCGTTTTTCTGTTTTCCATTTCGTATGAAAAGCTTAAACCGTGCACGCTAACCGTGCATTTCTTAAACTTAAGAAACTCTTGGTACTAAACACCTGCTAAATCAAATGGGACTTCATTCGCAAACTAAAGTGGAATCTGAAATTTCGTCGGTTCGGAGCAAAATCGTTTAATTTTTTACGGTAGTAAGAAAGCTGCGAGCCGCCGAGTATGAAAAAGTGTTCCACATGCTTAATGAAGTTCGTGCACGTGCTTAAGGGGCGAGTGAAAGCAGCCGCAGCTGACGATGTCCGATGGAATGAGGGGGCCGGCGCCTGAGCAACGTCGACCCGTCAGAGCGATGTTGTCGGTCGGGTGGTCGAGTCCAGGAGCGCCGGTGTTATCGCCACCGGCTGCGGCCGCTTTCCCTCCTAATATACACGTCACGAGGGAAAAGCACACACATCAGCAGCAATAAAAGTAAAACGGCTCCGTTGGCAGGACTAAGCCCTCGACTTCGCTTATGACGCGTGCTTAACGCGCCGAACAAAAGCCCGCTTTGCCGAGCGAGTGCGTGCTCATGCTGATTTATGTTATTCGCAGTACAAGCAAGGAGGTGAGAAGATCTAGGCCCAATCTAGGGGGTTAGCGAACGGGGCGCGGTCCGACGCGATGGTCGGGCATCGCACGGCACTGGCCGCCGGTAAACAACACCGACACGTGCGCCCGCAATTCGTCGCGATCCGCGGGGCGGGGCGGGGGGAGGTGAAGCCGCATCACAAAACAAGGCCCGTTGATCCGTTATGCGCGCTGAGCAAAAAGCGGCGCATCATCGCTCCGAAGAGAATTCGTCTCGCGTTATCTGGATCCGCAGCATCCATTGCTCCCGCTCATTTACGGCCCGAGCGGTAATGAGCCACGTGCAGATCGACGCACGCGTATAAGTACTCGCCGAGCCACTACCGGCCTCTCCCCCGTCGCCCTGCCCGCCGGTCACCTCCGCGGCCGGTTCCCGATTCTGCCGGGAAGATCGGGGGGCCCTTTCTCCGGATAAGATATTATTCCTCGGCGGCACGCGCCTTCGGCTTTTTACGAGATAGCGTGGTGGCGCCCAGTGGCCCCTTAGCACACGGACCTACTTACGCGCTTTTTGCCCGCTGCCCCTGCGCCCCTTCCCTGTCCGACCTAGCGGTGCTTCGGTTCGGGGGATCCGCGGCTCGGGAGGATGCACGTGCACCGACGTCTGGGCCTCCGTATCGCGGAAGTGAGCCCGATACCGCTTGGCCGCACCCGTTACTTAACGCTATCGACCGCTCGAACACCTGGGGAACCGATCAAATTTGCTGAGTACGCGACCTTGGCACCCGCCTAATGACTCGCAACCTTCTTACCAATGCTGCTCCCATCTTTCATTATCTTTTACGCTTGGGCAGAGCCGCTGCGGGATTTCTTTAACGTTCTTTAACGACAGCAGTCGCGGCTCGGCAGCAGAAGCCACTCGTCTTCGCGTTTTTGGGCTCATGTGCACGTGCAATTCTTATTATCTGCTCACTCTTTGATTATTCTGCCAAACCTTCGGTTAAATAAATGTCTTATTTATTCTTGTATGAAAGACCTCTCTGCCTTGCGATATTTATCGTAACACTGTTTCTAGCAATGTAAAACCCGCTTAAACCCGCTAGCGCTTATTCAAAATACCGATTCTTAATTCTATTGTGCATTGTCAATTTTTTATCAGATATACGAAACTTTATATCTTAAATTATATCATTATTTCAAATCGCTATTATCTGCCCATAATCTATGATATTTTGGTTCTAATGAGATGAAACGCATCAGCTAAGATTTTACTATCTTACATCGGCAGCCTACCCTCTGTAAACACCAAACAATAATACGTATGCGACATACATTATACTTGAGGAGAAGAGAGATTTTCTTTAACTGAATTTCATATTCGAGCCGAGTATTGAAAGGACATCGGCGATCATGGCTTAAATTCTTTCAATAAGAAACAACAATCGTACAAATCACTACATCCGAATAGGACATCTATTCATTACTAGTTAAGCTTTTTTACAATTTCAGTTTCTACGTATACATCTATCTATATCATAAATATTGCAATATTTTATTAATGCATGTAAATATGTATATATTTTTATAACATACCGTTCATAATTCACTGAATAAATCGAGTATTATTGTACAACTATTTAAGATCTTATTAAGATACAATTACTTTTTAAGAGAATTATAATATTATAACGTTAATTTAAAATAGCTGTTAAATTAAAGAAACATTAAAAGTACAAAATTACACTTATTACGAAGTAAAGCAGAATTTAACATTTTTTACCTTCTCTTCTTCGCACTGAATATGTAGAATTATGAGCTCATGGGCGCCGAGGGCAGTTACTTTTGAGATTAGCAATTCCCGGTTCCGAAAATATAAGATTTTTAGAACTTGATTTTTTGGAATTGAATAATGCTTGTTATTTCTAAATTGCATTGGCCACTCGTTGTCTTTCTTTAAGTATTTTAAAAATGTTTATAAGTGCATGTTAATAATTGTACATGCAATATAAATGCAACTGCAATTCTGAGTACTCGTCAGATCTGTTTGAACAAAATAAAGCCCCGATAGGACGAATCTTACCAGCACGCAAACGAAGCCCACTGGCGTCTTTCTACACGATTTACACGCTTGAAAAATGTGTTTTAAAAATAAATACATCTCATAAATAAATGAAGCTAATAATGTAACACTGCAGGAACCGATGAAAAAATAATTTAGAGGTTTTCGTTTTACAAAAAAAATCTTGATACATGCATTTCTAATGCAATTTTAAAATTGAATTTTGGTATTAGATAACTGCTGTACTTTTGAATTCTATTATCTAGCATTTATTTTAAATAATAAAATTCTCAGCTCTTATTACACAATTAAGTAATTGAATAAAGGTTACATAATTTTTCCTTGGAATTTTCATTTTAAATTATAGAAAATCGCACCAAAAATGTAAGTAATTCACATTATTTTTATTTTACCTTATATTATTTGAGACGAACATAAAATTACTTAATACGTTAGGCAAATAATTAAATTGTATTTGGTATGCACTTAAAGAAACAATTACGATTTCTTCAACCTTTTACATATCCAATAACATCAAATAACCGAGGTAAGCGATACGGGAATAGAATTATCGTCTCGAGTTCATATACACCGTATTGCAATACATTCATATACACCTTATCTGCAATAAGCCAATGATGTATTAAAAATTTTATATTTTGTGATAAAGAAAAACAGAGAATTTTTATTTTTTATCAAAAAATTGATTTTATGAACATTTTATGAATAAAAAATTATTTCAAAACTAATATAAAAATCATACATACTTATGAATAAACTCATATAATTTTTCATTATTGACTTAAAATAATATGTTCATATCCCGATTATACAGTTAATAAATTTCATTATTTAGAAAAAGTTCTAGTTTATTCTAAAGAATTTAGAAAATGTTATAGCAAAAACGCGTCTGTAGTGCGAGTAATCGTAAATAATATTTGCTTCAGCACATTTCCTTACAAATCAGCTGTAGTTATTTTTATCACTACTCAGTTTAGTATTAACTGCAGCATTAGAGAATTTTTTGTAATAGGTTTAAAATGAAATGAATTATTAACATTTCTGCTTAAATATTTTGCTCAATATTTTTCTAATTCAAACTTTTAAATTAAATAAACTTAAATAAACACTTTTTCAATTTCAGTATTAAGTACCAGAAATCATAATTATAACAATGGAAAGATGGATCAAATTATATATTTGAAAATCAGTCATTGTGTTATTGCCAACAGGATGAGATAACGAATTTAATAAGCATGTAGAATTAGAGAATATAATAATAGCAAATGTCTTTATTGTAATTTGACAGTTTATTGAAAAAAATGAGAACATTGTATAAGTACATATTGAGAAATGTGAGTGCGATACATCGGTTCAATTTTGAGTAGATTATATTTAAGAAGGATGCGGTTAACCACCGAAGTTGAACTGAACTATGCATGCATTGGATTCGTCTAAAAATTCAACTAAAACATGCATGCGTTGAATTCATCTTTAAATTATATTGAAAAGATAAAAAGTCTAAGATTTAGTAATCATTTGTAGACAAGCATTTCTAATAATATCAACAATTTGTTAAATTGTTCTTGCAAAATTAGTGTAAAACCTCTCGGCATTTTAAAATAATAAATTCGCAACAGTGGCGGTAATAGAAAGAAAAGGACAGGCTTAGGAGAAAGAAAGACAGACGTAGCGACTGGGCATCGCAATTAAGACGCAATTAAGTGCGGCCGCGAGCCTTTAAAAATTCAGCGCGTGAACGATTGGCTCGGTTCAGTCGACATTATTTTTAGCGTCCCTCCTTTCGCCGAGGGAGAGTGGCGAAGGGAGGGTTATCTAAGGGCCCCAAGGGAACGAAATGACCACGCGAATTTCTTGATCGACTCTCTGGAGGTGGAAGCTACCAGGGTGTTACGGGAAACGAGAAGCCAGGTCTGGAATGATTGGTCATTGCGGTTAAATAATTCAGCGCGCGAGCGACTCGCTCTCCTGATGCGTCCTGTATCTTCCCACCTCCTCCGCCCCTCTGCCACCCCCGCTCCACTTTCGCCAGGCAACTTCGCGGCCACTTTCGATTGCTTTCCAGGCTTATTTGGCCGCTCAAAAATTAAATTTGCGATTCGTCTGCGGGCACGGAGTAAAACAACATATCACCGAGAGCTACTAAGCGACTATTAGGGATGTCGGCTAACGACGTGGACGAGCGAATGAGCTCGGGGCTATCGTAATAGGTTGCAGGATCAAAAGTCATGCTAGTAGGCTGATTTACATTGTTGAGCGGTAAAATTTAGTGGCGAATAATGAACAAAATGTTAATTTACAGGAGGTTAAATCGCGCTTACTATCGACTTTGTGAAAAAATTAGCATAATATATAGTTTTTGCGACCAGAAATCGTAATACTACTGAACTAGATTTTCATTTTCGTTTTTAAATGTAGCCTTGATAGTGAGTACATATGCAAATGTACATAACATTTCGAATGGAACGGTTAACTTAGCCACTGTAAAAGTCGTAGAAGTAATGCCACTATACATAGGAGACCTAATATTGGACGGGATTATCACCCGCTCAAATCGCGACTCTAAACATAATTACTTTTCCGGAGTTATTTTACGAGCTTACAATCGAAAAAAGCGAAGATCGAAACCGCGGCTCGCGATGCCATCCAGGCCACCGATGAGCAGGCTTGAATCCCCAAGAAGCCGCGAACAGCTTCCGAAAATATTATTCTAGGACGGAAAGACCGTGGGTGTGCCCTCGTGGGTCCTTCTTTTTTTCAAAGCGAAGCACCTCGCTACGAGGAAGTGAACCGCGCACTAGGGGAATTGAAAAAACGGGAAATTCTCACGCGTCGCTTCTCTCTCTCTCTCTCTCTCTGTCACACTTCTTTCTTTTCCTTGCTTCTTTACGTTTGTTCTCCTTCGCCTTTCCCTGGTATCTCGTGTTTTTACTCTCGTAACGAGTCGACAAAGGGCTCAGCAAGGTTCTCGGATAATGAACAGCCGCTTCCACGGGGGAATTCTCGTGGCATTATTACGTGAGCCGAGCCTCGAGGCTGGACGAGCGTGCGCTCGAACTAGTTTACCGAGGGTCGCAAGCGAATCTTGGGCGGGGTAACGAGGATCCCAGGGCGGTGCGGTAGCCCAGACTCGCGATGGGACTGCGAGAACCGTTTACTTCGTAATAAAACCGTGCGGTTCTCTAGGGCTCGTACTCGCGTTGAGGGCGGGTCGACGTAAGGGCGGTGGGTGTTGGAGGTGGCGGCCGCGGAGGACAGTCTCGTTTTACGACAATTGCAATGCTCCAGGGCGTTGATGCTTGACCTGGCGAGACGAAGGCACCAGGCATTGTTGGGTTTCACAGTAATTCGTAAATTGGAGGATTTATTTTTCGAGCATCGGAAAGCCTTTCATCGCGCAAAATATACAATGGCCGAGTATCGTATTCTTGGATGAGTTAGAATTTTTAACACGTTATTCGGAATGCTCTGCCCCATTGCGATTTCTTCGGGCTGCCTATTTCCAGGTTTAAAATAAATAAAGTTATTTAAGCACAGCTCTCCGGCGCAACTGATAACTACATAAATTTCTCATTTTATTACCGTAGGACTTTATATTTCTAACAAACTGAAACACGTGTATTTAAAGGAAAATAATAATAACCGCATTGTACAGCCCAATGCAACATTCAACGTTGTAAAAATAGCATTTCTCTTATTTTAGACCTTTAAAAAATTGAAATCACTAAATCATTTCTATTTCAATAATTCACGATCTCGGTCTCGTACGCTCTCTATAAATGTCAGAGGCATTATGATTGACCTCGATCGAGCATAATAAAATATGTCAAATGACACAAGCATTCATCGAATTCACAGTTAAACGAATTTTTGATGCTCCGCTCGGATACAAAAAAAAATTACAAAATCCCGAGAAAAAAGTTTTATCGATTATTCTATCGATAGTATAATGAAGGCTCGGTGGAAAAAAACGCCCTAAATACTCCGACAATGCAATAGGAGAAGACGCAGGGCCGCAATGTAACGTGCTCCAGTCGAACTCATCTTCACAATACAGCACTACGCTTCGACCTCCGAACCGTAAAACCGATTAAAAAAGAGCTCGAAGCCATTGATCGTGTCTCCGAGAATCGGAGCCGCGTCGCTTCCTATCGCCGATACACGCCTCGATCAAAGACGCCATGCGCCAGCATAAAGATCGGATCGGATCGCTTCATCCCTCGCAATGGCTAAGAGAGCTCGCGCATCCGGGAAGGAGAACAAAGTCAGGGTCAGCGATCGACAGGCGTCGTTCCTCGGTGCGTGTGGTCGGTTGCGGTTCGCGCATAAATGCGACACCCGCTGGCAGCCCACGCTCATCCCCCTCCTCCCTTCTGCTGACCAACCAACCGGCTCCAACCCGCCGCCGCTCCGAGGTGCTCATGTACACGCACTTTGCACTCCTGCATGCATACACGCAAACATACATATATATATATACACACACACGTACACACACACACACGAACACACACACACAAAATATACAGATATATCTATGCATACCTATGCATTCGTTTGTGTGTGGGTGTGTATAGACATAGCCGAGGAAGAAAAGCGTGGAAGAAGAGGCGCGATCCCCATTTATCCCCGAGCCCCCTTTTCAACGTCTCGCGCCTTCCATTGAAGGGACTCGGATGATGCGAGTCGCGTTTTGTGCACTGCGGGGGGGACGCGTGCGCGTCGTCCTCCTCAACCACCCCCTCCTCCTCCGCATTCATCTTTTTTCCTTTGGGGCTTTCATGGCATCGGGCCACGAGGCTATGGGAAGAGGCTCGGAGGCAACAAGAGGGTGCATTTACGACTGACCACCGACTTGTCCATTCTGGCATTCTATTGCCGACCATCTATTCGAGGAGTGAGTATCCGCGCGGGCGCACGCACACCCCGGGACTTTTCCTCTGCTTTTCCTCGGTCGGGGCAGCGCGCGCCCCACGGGGTGAGCGCAGGCGTGCGCACTCGTGGCATTGTCCGAATCTAGCAAATAAGGCGGGGCCCTGACTTTCTTGTAAGCCTGGCCCAAAAGTCTTTGCCCGTAGCTAGAGAACGGCTCTCATTGTCCAGAGGTCGACGTATGCCATTTTTCGGGCGTGTGTCGCCTCGTCGGAAGGCGCTCGAGTGTCCTCGTGCGAGGCTCTCCGAATGGGCGCATCCGCCATTATTCACAGCTTGCTGCGCCATTCCTGTGGCTCCGATACGTGGCCGCAGGAATCGTAACGCACCGTGACCCGAGATTTATGGCCGATCGCCTCCTCGCGTTAATGTTAATTGTTGAGATATTGGCACGATAAGCGAACGGTCTGCCCACCAATGGGGAATGACGGTCTGCGCCTCAGAATTGACGGACGACCAATTCTGACAATGCGATATGAGAGCATTAGATCCTTCTCATAATCGATTAATGCGTGAAACTCTTACCAAGCTGCAGTGTGTCGCAGAACGACGCTTTATGTCAATATTATTCGTGCCTTCATTATTTCGTTTACATATACAGGCGCGATGTGAGATCCTATTACAACTGAATTTTAATAATAAATACACCGTTAGCATCATGATGGATAATTATTGATAATTGAAGCTTAGGGCCTCCTGTCAGGGACGTTTAATTTCGTAATTGTCTACTAAAATTGATTGTCTTCTAATCGCAAATTCCTACTCTTCAAACTAAAATATTTTTCTTCCGATTGAAAATTGCGTGCTATAAACGATATTTATTTTTATAATGTGTGCATTCGTTTTACGTACATATACGAGAAAATTAATATATCGAACCATCGTTTATAATTAATGCTTAGATCTAAATTACGCGGATTACAAATGCTATAATATTTGAAAATTTACATATTTCATTGGAATTAGCGGAGTACTCTGGTCAATACTCCATAAGACGTTCATTTGGTCAAGTGAGGCTAAAATAGTTTCTCTGTCATCAACACCACTAGTTATTAAAGTTATTTTGATGAACACAGCCAGAAATTTTTTTAAAAACTCAGAACAATGACTGGTTAAAATAGTCGTTATTTACAACTCGACTGTACTTTCAGCATGTCAAAGTCTCTTTAAAGTAAGTACGCGTACATAAATTGAGTGCAGCTCGGATCCACTCTCAATATTTACAAAGACCGAGCCCATATATCACCCCTCGCTTCATGCTTTCCCAGAAAGACACAGAGAAACAACCGAAAAGTTAATTCGAGCCATTAGACAGATTTTTTCGCTCAACGGGGAGCGCATCTGACTTTTCTATCTTTGACCATAGCGCATAAGTACATAGGCCACGACATCCAAGTTTTTCACATTGCGCCCCGATGCGCCATTCTCCCTTCCTTCCGCAGGAAAGTGAGAAACGACAACGATCGCATCAATTGTGTTCATTCATCTACTGACTCTTCCTGCGGTGACTTTCGAACTTCTATTTATTTTTCTTTTTTTTTACCTTCGTGGTATAAACGGTTCGCTGCGGTTTTCTAGTCTGGCTCGAGCGAATTTTCATTATTTCAAAAACACAAATGCTCGTGCGAGAAGGAGAGAGAAAGAGAGCGAGAGAGAGAGAGAGAGAGGAAGGTGCGCTTTGGAGGGGGGCAGCGAAGAAAGGGAGTCAGACAGATAGAGAGGTACTATTTTTACGGATAGTTCTTTTTTAGGCTACTTTTATACTATTTTATACTCCCGACCTGGAATGAATATGATTTTAATTGACGCGACCCGGGGGTTGTCTTTTTTTCATTGCCATCTTCGGCTTCTTTCGCTAGGGAAGCATTTTCCTCATAACTATGTTCTCGGCTCGTTCAATAGTCCTTGGGAGGAATTCTTTTCTCATTGAGGAAATGACCACTTCTCGGATTTGCCGAATTTCCACTTTTACACTGGATTTTTATTTCTACGCCCGGCCGACGTGGACCGAGAACTAATGTGGGTCGAGAGACGTCCTGGCGTTTTGACGAAGGCGTCAGCTTCTCGATTATCCACACAAAATTCGGAACTGACGGCAATATTTTCGAATATTCCCTATACGCTTTAGAGTGACTTTGAAATTTTGAGCAAAAGGATAATCGAATGAGAAACAAGATACAATGGAATCTTCATTTCGTACCGTATTACAATAGTTTTTATATCTAATAGTCTATTTCTTACGTATGCACATTTATATGCTATTATAATGCACAAAGATTATTATTCACGAGTTTTTAATTTAGAAAAATATTGAAATAACTTGATACATTGAAAGCCTTTATTGGAAAAGGACAAATAAGTGCATTGATTCGATGTAATTTCAAGAAGGCTGTATGCTATTGATGCACTATTCAAAATTGGTTTCTACTCCTAAATACAATAACCAATTTACAAGTCATGCTATTTAAGAACTATGCAAAGTAACATCACATATATTTTTAACATTTATAGCGACTTAGCTAAAAATATGTATTATTTTCATGTACATTATTAAAATTCTAACATATAATAATTATTATTATTATTGTTAAGTACAAATTATTAGATATTCTTACGTGCGTAGTTGTGTACTTACATTTAAAAAAATTTTAAATTAGCACAAGATTTAAAAAAGTAATTGGCTTTTAATACATTATTTTAATTTAAAAAATTGTGAAGCAATCAATGATTTTGTGATATTAAGGAAACTATGCAATGGTATTTCGATTGAAAATTTTTTTAACGTTTATTTTAATTTTGACGAAATAAGAAACGTTGATCGAAAGCACAATAATTAACGTCATCGCATTGTCTATCGGCTTCTTTTATTTTTAAAAGCAACGTATAAGATTAGTAATAAGCCCTGTCACTAATGATCATCAATAAATATTTAGCACATTACTTTTCACGTTTTTAAGATCTGCTCGTTCTAGTTAGCACGTAATTACGTATACCCAATTTATTTCCGGAGTTACACAACCTACGAAGCTCAAGTTTTCGGCAAAATTTCAATCGCTAACACAGATTATATGCGCCTCGTAGGCACCGAGTAAAATCACTTATGAAATTGGATTTCCTGAAAAATGAGGTTGTTTTGTTTTAGCATCACGCTTTTGCTACATCACGATGATACCATGCAAACACTTTAAAAAACCATTCATCAGAGCCTCAAATTCACTTTTTCATCGGGGTTCTGAGTTTCACGTTCTTTCTTAACTAGGAAAAGCCGAGCAATCAGGCAGCGTGGAAAAATGCGCCACGGGAGATGAACGACTCCCTTTTCTTCTCATTTCGCTAGGCTTAGTAGGTTATAAGAGAAAAAACGAGCAGCGAAACCGTGAGATTCTTATCGGCATCCTTGTCGCCTTCTCTTCTATCCATCGGAACGCGACACACGTTGACTAGAGCTCGTTTTTCTTTCACGGACTTATGATAGCATTTCCACGAAATCCTACATAAGTTTTCCGAGCTCAGATATATTATTCAATTTTAAAATGTTGTCTGTTTTCTTTGCGGGGTGCACCTTTCTCTGGGAAATTCCTGCGCCGAATAAAATTTATTGCTAGAACAATGGAGCTAGCATTTCATGATGAATGATCACAGTTGATTTACCTGCTCGACGATTCGAGAATCGATAAAATAATCCTTCTATAAGGGATTGTGGTAATTTCAATTTCACGTTAAAATCGAAAAAATACAACCCGTACAATAGTATCTATCCGGCGCCGATTTAAAAACGCGTACAAACAAACTGAAAGTTCACTACTCCCAGAAGTATTTTATTACCCCAGACATAAAAAAACCGGATGCCCGACAGTTCCAAAGATTTGACTACAGACGCTCCCAAAATAGTCAACCCACCCCTTCACGAAACACCTCCGCACACGCGGGGTAATTTAATTGTCAGTAGCGCACGGAAGATCGAAGGATGTATATGGTCGACCTCAGACATTGTAACAGATTTACGAGAGAGCACGAGATATCTAAGGGTCAAATCTGAGGCCGAGGTTCGAGGCTCCGAGGGAGGTGGTTGCCTCTTTAGACGCATGTGCGTAAAAGAGGAATTCGAAATACTGTAAAATAAAAGGAAAGGCGCTCGGCATTTTATCACCCGACAATCACGTTTACGCTTGGAGTCCGACACATAGGAAAAACCAAGGGGAATGATCCATGAGGTTAAGAGAGAAGATCAGAGGCATCGGGAGGACGTTGAGGTTTCTTCGATCGCTCTTTTGTCTCCATTAACTGCTCGCTCCGATGCGTTCGAATGGATCGCGGTTACCAGTCAGCGTCAAATAGTTTTGTCCTTGCGTTTTTATACGTATTGTTTGGACTGGTTTTTAAAGCATGTTTCGGAATTTACCTATATGATATTAGATCAGATACCAAAGCGTAGAAGTTCAACGTACCAATTATTCACTCGTGCTCTATAATTGTTGCTGCTAATGAAAAACCGCAAATCTATTTCGAAGTTTATCGAATTCGACAAATATATGTACATAACTCTCATTTTTAATTGTCATTAATTTAAGAATTTGAATTTATCTTATTATGCAAAACTTAACTTCTTAAATATCTTAAAATCTATATATTTTCACATACACATATATTCTATTATATGTAACAATAATGTCTGTGGATATTTGGAATTGATGTAGACACACACATATATATATTTATTTATATATACAAATTTATATATAAAAAAAAAAACAAAAAAAATTTATCAGACTACTATAACACAACAATATTCTTTTAGCGCATCATTCTATACTTCACCAGAACTCGTCAATGTAGTTTTTAGTGTTCTTAGTATGCATATTTTAACAAATATATATCTACGTATATACAAATATATATACAAATATATATACAAATATATATATATATATATATATATATATATATATATATATATATATACATATATATATATATATTATATATATATGTATGTATGTGTATGTCTACATCAATTCCAAATATCCACAGACCTTATTGTTACATATAATAGAATATATGTGTATGTGAAAATATATAGATTTTAAGATATTTAAGAAGTTAAGTTTTGCATAATAAGATAAATTCAAATTCTTAAATTAATTATATATATATTATATAAATATATATATATATATATATATATTTGTATATACGTAGATATATATTTGTTAAAATATGCATACCAAGAACACTAAAAACTACATTGACGAGTTATGGTGAAGTATAGAATGATGCGCTAAAAGAATATTGTTGTGTTATAGTAGTCTGATAAATTTTTTTTGGTCCTTTAATAAACTAGTTTATTTTGTAAAAATCATTGATCTCTATAAATATTCAATTGTTCTAAGACATTGTAAAGTATATCATAATATATGAATACAGTACTCAAGGCACCGAAAGATACAAATTCATTGAAAAATCCTAATTGATCGTGTGGAATTGAGGAGTAGAAGAGCAGGCAAGGAAGAAAATGATTATCGTACACACGCATGCAAAAATACACGTGTAAGAAATACATTGTACATGACCGGGTGTTAAATTTACTCATTTTCCATACTATTTATTACTGGCACTCGAAATGCCCTCGGTCGTAGCAATGTATTATGCCGGGAAAAACAATGCTTAAGAGATAAAGCGCCGTTTAAAGCCGAGGGATTATTTCAATTCGTAAGCAAAGTACGGGCCCAAAGTCGGCAGGGCTTATAATTGAGGGTTAGGCGCGATGAAGGGATCGTAAAAAGCGCAAAGTGAGGCGCAGTTTCCGCAACGCCACAGAGATCGAAAACTACCTGAAAAAAGGACGAGTATCGCGGATTGCCCCCGGGGGCCGATCATCCTCGCGCCAACGAAAAGCTCGCGTAGAATCAATCGCCTGAGCCTCGACCACATAAACAAACCCACGCCCCTGCGCCGAGACTTGCACTTGGCGAAATATCGCGTGCCCTTTGAACTTTAGCTCCTTTCTCTTAGAAACGAGACAGCGGATGAGATATTAGGAAGAATGATCCATCCATTAGCTTATAACTCGCAAAAGCTGAACACGTTATGCAGCGATTGTGAAGCTAAGGAAAAACTAAGCGAAAAAAGTGAGCTCGCGATTGCCAGAAATGTGATCCTCTTGTCGATTACTTCACTCGTTTTTTGGAGCTCATAGGCAGGGATAGAGTATATTGGCAATAAAAGTAAGATGTAATCGCCCAACAATCATTTCTGCCTTCAGGGACATGTGAGCAAGACAGGGTTATCTCGTTCCTATATCTTTCCCTTCTCTCATTTTATTTCCACTTCTCCGGGTTCTTCTTCTTCTTCTTCTTCATCTTCTTTATTTTAGTATTATTTTTTTTCACCTAAAAAATATATTCACTGAACTGTAATGATATTATATTTAGTGGCTCTAAATTTAAGGATTATATGAAATACAAAAGTAATATTGCTATTTGTCAATAGTATTACCAACCGCTTTTACTATTCCAAAATACCATTTCTTATTTTTATGGATTAAAAGTGTTTAAGCCAGTAAATGGAAAGATTTAGTATGGCTTAAAATTCCGAAAATTAAAACCGGCGAATTTCGTTACATGTTTTGGTCTTTTGAGGAAGGACAATTGAAAAGCATTAAAATGCAGAGATTTGGAATTAATTTAGAATGTCTGTTTTATAAGAAAACACCAGCACGGTCTTGAAAGACACGGCGCTGTGCGACATCCTGAGAATGAAATCCAGCGAATGAAATTAAAAAGTCCCGTCACCCTATAAAATATGTCAATCTTCAATTCAAGTGTTACCAATACTAAGATGGATGCTGGATTTGGTCATAGCCGGGCGTTTTATCGAGGATAAAACAGAAAAGTGACTCGCAATAGAGCACGAGTCGCCCTTTGGCTTTTCCACATGAAAACCTTGATGGTGTCCGGCTAATAGCGCACACATGAGTCGCCGATTTAGAAATATTTCCATTAGGATAAAGGAAGAAGCACTGAGGGATCCTGGTGGTCCGGTGGACCCTTTTTGAGACTTGGGTACGTAGCCGCACATGCATAACCGAGCGAAGGCGAAGATGAAGGAGAGGAGCGAAGGAGATGCAGGTATAAGAGGTCCTTAGAGCCGTAGCGCAGGACCTCGTGGTCGAACGAAGGGCTTGGTGTGACGGCGGCGGCAGCAGGGGGGGGGCTTAGGAGAGAGTCGGGAGATCAGCATTGCCGCTGCAACCGAATACATTACCGACTGGCTTTCTTCGCGGAGAGCTGGTCCCTATTAAAAGTCCATAAGCTCGGCATTTTTGGATGCGTTCGTCCCTCGTGAGCCGAAATGGTGTGTGAGTGCCGGGGAGTATATTGTATTTTTTTGAGAAATTAGCCGGCCTTGATTAACAGATTGCCGCGCTTAATTTCGCAGCCCGCGAAATGCTCGGCTTCGCTTTTGTTGCCAAACTCTAACGAACGGGAAAAGAAAAAAGAATTATGGGGCCCAAGCGAGTCCCGCACAAATTAATATTTTTTTCAGCTAAACCCTTTTTTTATACGCTGGCTTTTACCCGTCCTTGTCTGCTTAATTGTATTTTCGGTAATGATGAATTGCCGGCTAGAGTGACATAATGAGTTTTTATTTGCACTACCTATTATTCGCTTGCCGATATCGTCCCAACTATCTGCTCATTTTTAATGGCAATCCTTTATTCCAACGAAAGAAGCCTTCACACTTCATTGTACCGTAATTTTATTAAAGTATGCCTGAAACGATCGAAAGAACTGTTCTGTAGTTGATTGGAACCAAAACACTTTTACAATATGAATACTTCTACACTATCAAACACATACATTATCTAAAAATTATCCAACAAAAATACTCGTACCTATTTAAGGACATAAAATTCTATAATGCGTAACCTTATCTTTTACTTTTTGTAATTATTTAACTTTAGCTTAGCAATTCACATTTATAAAATAAAATTTATCTATTAAATATTCTAGCTCCTGTTTTAATATAATCTTTTTTTTAATTTATTTATTTTATCGATACAAATTAATTTCATCATTTATACAAATGAAATTCAACATTATATCAATATGCTTTACATTTGTTAAATAGACTATTTCAAAAAAAATTTTAAATGAACAAAATGGTCCAGTATTATTTAGAACATTCGTTTACCTAAATTAATAAATAATAAAAAAAAAGATTATGTTAAATGTGCAATTCGAATCAATATGATTCGCCGTAAATTGATTTGAAAAACTGGTTTGAGTAAAAAATATTTTTAACTATAGTGAAATTAATCAAAGATATTTGAAACCATATGAAAAAATTCGAAGACAATTTGCTGCTCGTGTAAAATTTTTTGCATGTGAAAGTGTTACCAAATTTAATAATTTTTAAAATTTCTCACCAATTTTCAAACACCAAAAAAATTAACTCGTTAGTTCCTGATGTAATTTTATCGATGTAATCATGATTTGAAGTACCTATAGAATTTGAATTTTTTATTGCTCGAATTTTGTACAAAAGATTAAATTCGAACGATTTCAATGTGCACTACTTTACATCAAGCACTGATTAAAAAATATACTTTTATAATTAAAACTTTTTCTTTTATAATCCTTTCGTCTACGATTCGTTATAATGTTTTCAAGAACATATGTAAAATACAAAAGATAGATTTTGATAATCACAGTAGAATGATGATAAAATGATCAAAATCAAATCCACATTCTTTAGGTTCAAATTGAGAAACGAGATCATTTTAACTAAATAGCGTTTATATATTCCAAAGGATTTATCAATCTTTGATAAGGTTGTTATATTTGCAAAAATTAGTTTCCCTATATTTAGGTACATCTCGTTAACGTCGGCGAAAAATTGTAATTGTATATTTGAAATGATGAGTAAATCGCTGCAAAGTATAGGAGGATAGTAATTTTCACCTGCTCGAGAAGTTAATATGCAATCGGTGCTGGGCATATGCTTAGAATAATCAGCTTCGCACTCAACATTCAATCTATATGAAACAGTTCAGTATATTTTAATAAGGCGTCAGTTAAGGAAGAAAAATTCAACTGTCCATAAAGCTCCGAGGACTGGAATAATAGCATGCGTGGAGCGAAGTCAGGGGGCAAATAACTCGTGAGACGTTCACGCCTAAAAAAGGTAAAGGCGCGTACAGGATCATAAAGGCGAAAAATTTTTCAACACATTGCAATTGATGCACTTAACAGTGTATCGGCCACTTAAGGCCGACCACTTGCCTTGCGCCTTACAAAAACCGCAGAAAATAAAAGGGCCAGCCCGAAAAAACGGTTCTCCACGTGCGAAGGGCCCGCTGAGTTTCCATTAGCCTTTGCCGCGCCCGACGTCGCTCGCCTCCACCGTCAGCCTTAATCGGGAGATTCATTTTGGGATCGATTACCCCGTTTAGCCCCTACCACCTGACTACGCCTCTGCGCTCCTGCCGAGGAACAACCGTTACTCACCACCAGGAACCCCCACACGTCGGTGACAAAGGGACCTCGCGATCCTCGGCACTTCGTGCATCTAGGTACGAGTGTAGAGATCGCTGGATCAGCAGAGGAGGAAAGAGCTAATTCGCACCACTCGCAGGAGCGAGGATGACCCGCTGCGAAAAATTTCGATGCGCCGTCGAGACAATGGCTCCGCGTGGAAAGGCCGTAGGATGAGGCGGAGGAGGAGCGGTGAAGACTTAAGCGATTTATCGCGCGCTCGAAACGCACGCTTGAAATTGCACTTTGCCCCTCGAACGAGGCCCAACACAAGGTGCCTCTCCCTTACCTGCCCGATTCCGCGCTGCGGGCCCTCGCCATGCATGCCAGCACCCACGGATTTACGAGGGCTGGCCGGGGCTCCGTTTCCGCAAGGTCGGCAGCTCTCGACGGCCATCGACTCCTCGCTGGAGACTAACGAAGCCCTCGACGGGAATAGAACGATACCGAGCCTCGCCGCGCTACACCCGCTCTAACCGGTAATTCGCCAACTTTAATGATCCGGCACTTGACGATGCCTTTGGGCTTCTACGACCCTCGCTCTAGTCTTAAGTCCACCTCTTTTTCTTCTGTTCGCAGGAGCGTGACTTCGGTTATTCGGTATCCACGTTAGGTTAATCCTGTTGCGATACATAATGGCCATGGAAAAGTGATGAGATACTGCTCAGTTACGTTTTCTCGTTTCATATTTCAGCTCAATTATGTCTCTTTCAAATCATCAGGAGGAATCAGTGATTCGAAAATAATTACTTTTGTTCAAAATAATAGCTTAGATCCCTTTGCCGCATGAACTTTTTCAATTTTGGCCTAGCGTAGTAAAGTAATGCCTATACTTGCCATGATAATATTTATATTCTCAAACAGTTTATTATGAAAATTGCGTTTCTCAAAAATTGTTTTAATATCAATCGCGAAATATGCATCTGAGGCAACCATTAATTTCTTCTTTTTGTTGAAACGTGACAAAAATATCGAAACTTTTTTTTTAAATCTTGATTAAATACTGCTAAATACGGCGAAAGTGTACTCAAAATGTAAATAAATTATTACCAAGTGTACCCAACACGTAACCTATATTTAAAGGAACACCATTGTAGTAAAATTTTTCGATAAGCTCTAAGGCAAAAAACTAAGTTTATTGCCTCGATTATGCGCGAGTGTTTATTTTAAAATATGATTTTAGTATCCGAGCGATTTTTTTACAAACATGATCACAATTGAAATATAACAATTAATATTGTAAAATATTATCAATATTCAATGAATTTGTATTAAATATCATGGTGATTGAAATTATTAAATATATTTAAAACTACACTAGGACACAACCAAAACCATTATGATAGATTTTACTGCTTTATTATATTTATGATGCAATTATAATTTTATTTACTACAGCTTTACAATCTAATCTTAGTAAAAATAATCCAAATATACTTCAGAGTAGTATAATTAGAAAAGATAACAAGAATAAAAACGTCTATAAGTTTTCCACCTCATAAGGTCAGATTAAAAACATGTGCAAGAGGGTTCGTTTATTTCTATTAAATATGTAATATTATGAGTTATGTTCTTATCGCATAAGTACTAATATTCAAATGCAGTAGTCTAATTTTTAATTAAATTTTGTAGGAATATAATAGAACAATTAGGGTTAAATCAAATAATAAGAATTGCTTGTAATTTAAAACATTTTTACGAATTTATAAAAGTACTATATATTTTAAAAAATTATCATAGAAAAGGTGTAACTATAAATTTAATTGTAATTGATTACAATCATAAGATAATAATTAAATACTACGATAAATAAATACCTCCTTTTTTAAAGAATAAGTCAATCAAAGATAGTAATTAATAATCGACTTTCATGAAATTAAACATAATAAATTTGTGAAATTATGAAAAATGAAAAAGGTAAAGACAATCTGATTCAATAAGTATCATTTTTTAAACTTTCACTCCATCAATCGATTAAGATATGTTTTCTCTAAAGTAAAAAAATATAGTGTGGCATTCGGGAAATTATGGCTAGTGGTACTTTAGTAAGGGATTTGTTTGGAATATCGAGGGTTTCATATAAATAAGCGAACAGTTATAATTTATAATATAACTTCTTATTTAATGTAATAACGGTTGATCTTATGATCGATATAAGATTATATACATATATATATATTACAGCCATACAATAAGTCATCGCATTGTATCTTCAGCAAAAGGTCACTTTTTTCTCGTGTAAGGCATTGGGCACTCGGTATAAAAATTTCCTCTGCCTCAAGGAGTCGGTTAATGAAAAACTTTACAATTCGCCGCGCAATCATTCCTCTAAATAACAGTAATAGAATCAACAGGGGAAAAAAAGAAACGTTGCATGTCGGGTGCGCACCCTGCGAATGATTGGCCTCCAAACGCCAAATCTCTTCTCCGTGCATCTCTCCTAAGAATTAACTCTACCACCTCGTTTTATTGCCAGACAGGCGCAGTCTCTCGATCCGCTAGGCTCGTAAGGATCATCGCTTTTATTATGCGTACACGGTTCCATAAACTCCCACACGTTGATTCAGAGACTCGCGCATGATAATCGAGGCTGCAGCGGTAAATTGAATTCGGGTTATACGATCAAGTGGATCGGCGGGACGGGTATTGAGTTGCCGCATTCGGTTACTACATCGGAAAAGTCGCACCGGTTACGAAAAATTCCTATAATTACAGTCGTGGACTAAATTAACTTATGCAAGTATGGCCATAGTCGTACGAAAGTTAGGGAAAAAATTACGAGTCGCATTTTTCTCCTTCTGCCTTCTTCTCCATCTTCCTGAACAATTGACTAGATTGCATCGGAGGTTCTTTAAATAAATCGGTATGTACATGAGTTGAGTCCTCCTCGCATGAATCGCTCGTGCACCTCTGTGTTGTATAATAGCCTTGCTCTGCACTCTGTAACAAGGAGAAAAAAACGGGGCTGATAAGTAAAGTTACACGGACATCAAGAGAAAATTATATGCACACTCTACGGATAAACATGCACAAGCATAAGCACGCATACTTATGTCTAATCGGTTTCTATACACTGCTGGAGTATAGGAGTATTATAATATAGAGGTATAACAAAGTGGTTGAAATAGTGAATAGCGGTAATAAAGCCAAAGGTTGCATTGAGATTGAAATAAGGGAAGCACTCATTTCGTTATAGAGCGCGTGTAGTGTTTTTGGATGATGGGGGCCGATTGAGGATCGACTCAGTTCAGGTATACACGGAAAAATGGAGAGCGGATTTTCAGGTAGAGAGGACCTTGCGAGCAGAAAAAAATAAGGAGACACCATAGATAAACAAGGCGAAAGAAAATAGGAATAAAAGGGAAGGGAATGTTTGCTCGGACAAGGAAAAAATTGTTTGATTCTGTAATGCTCGATCCGCCCTTCGATCCTTCACATTTATCCAATAAATAATATTAATTGACGCTGTTTTATACAAATTCCTTTTACAGGCAATTCGACGAGTATTGAGAATAAAGGTATCGAAAAACTACCTCTTTGTAATAAATGACGTAATTAGAATATGCGCTTGCACCTAGAAAGGAGAGCGGCAAGAAGTTTGCATTTAATTTCGAAATAAATATTCAGCGGTGCCGGGAGACAGAAAGAAAAGAGGGCAGGGGATGATTTCAGGTAAAAGAAGGTTTTTGCCTTTCGAAAGAGACGAAGGGACTAACGTAGAAAGAGAGAAAGAGAGAGAGAGAGAGAGACATAGAGACGTATAATGCTAGAGGTATACACCTATATGTTATACCGGTTCGCAGGAGCAGACACCGACAAAGGGGAACTCGCTCTCTTCCACTCACGTTGCTCGCACGCGTGTTCCCTTCCTCCTACCTTTTACCACCACCACCGCCACATACTATGTCCCACTCTCTCATTCTCTCTTTCCCTCGCTCTCTTCGCCTTATCCGGGGTCTGCCTGCGGGATGCATTCGTGTTAAATGCAGCGAATACGAGCGTGTAAGGAGAGAAAAGAAGAACGAGGGACGGAGATAAAGATTGCCACGATAAAATGAGTGCAAAGTAAGCAAGAGGAGGAATAAAAATAGGAGAGGTTAAGGGATGAAGAAAGAAATAAAAGATATAAGTAACGACTTTTATCTCCGTTTAAGCTACATTCTTATTTATTTAACAATTGAATTGTTGTTTTCTAGAGTGTATACTATTAACGCAGGCAGAGAAATTAATGCGCGCAGTGCTGGTGATTTCAATGAGTGGTGGTTTTTTCTCCACCGGTTTCTTCTTTGCTAGACTGGGCTGTTTTTATTTAAATGAATTGAAATACCCGAGGCTCTTTGACAATTAATTCTAAGCTGACACTATTAGTCCCATAAATAACTTGCTTGAATAATAGATGCATTGAACTGATTAATAAAAAGTGATAAGATCGAAATCGAGTGAGTGAGCGAAATGCATAATGGTTTAACAATGTATATTTAAAACTAATCACGTTGTCTATATTCTATTAAATCGATCCAACAATTTTCATTCGCGGATTTAATAAAAATCTAATACAAACAAAAATTTTTCTCCAAGTATGAATAATTTTCATTAATATAAACTTTATGTTATTAGAAAGAAAAAAAATGTCAAAAATTTTAAATGAATACATGAATGAGAGAAACGTAAGAGAAAAGGTACAAAAAAAATCGAGAGACTTGATCGATGCTCGAAACCGAGAGGACAAAAGCGGAGGGGAAGCAGAGGTGCGAATCAAGTCCATACATATCCGAGCTGTAGTGAAACTCATCCCTCCGGAATCGAAATCCCGGCATAACGAAAACAGAGATAGAGAGGGAGAGAGGGAGAGAGTGAGAGAGAGAGAGATAGAGAGAGATATGGAGAGAGAGAGAGGAACGAAGGAGTGACGTGGAGGCAGGAATAGAGAGAGGAAGAATCGTATAAGAAGAACGCGAGAGACCGGAGAAGAGAAGACAAAAAGAAGGACATGAAACGAATCGATGCCCTCGCGAGCTCTAGGGGCGTAGTGGAAAATGCAGAAGGGGAGGGAGCGCTGGATAGAGGGAGGCTAAAGAGACGCTCTATCGTTCTCGATTCCATTCAACGAGGGACGAAGGAGGATGGATACATAGAACAGAAGGTGAGAGGGAGAACGGGGCCCTATGCCCGGTGAAAGAAATCTCGCGGACAAAAGGCCCGGCCGCCGCTGCTTCTCGGATCCTGTATTCCGTAGGTGCGTTGAATGGAGTCTGCGCGATTTGAATGGGGCCCCCGTACATTTCGAGTTTGTGAGGGGTCGCGGAGCTCGCGCACACGCCATTGTGAGGGCAAGGTCACAAATCTAGTCGGCGGAGACGCATTTCTCTTTGAGCTTTTAGCTCTTTTGGGCGAAGGGCGGTGGTAGCCGAGGAGGGGTATCCTGAGGAACGGTGGAGCCGGGGGGGATGCGTATAAGTGTGCGACCGCGGGGAGAGGCACGGGGGGGGGTGCTCACGAGTTTCGGGGTTCGCTGGCTCTGCGATTCGGGTGTTGGGCGCGGGGTTATTGGGTTAGGAGCAAGGCGCGGGTCGTCGGGTATGTTGGGGGGGGGCACGGGGGGTGTGGACGTGCCGTAGGGAAGAAAGTGCACGGTCGGTAATGAATTTCACGGAGGTAGAAACGCCGGCGAATCGTGAATTTTTGACGAAAAGTTTTAAAATCGGCTAAATAAAGGGACACAGGGGTGAGAGATTATCGAATGGGCATCGGATTATTGGCATTTGGTATTTATATTCAATTTTTTCTATATGTCCTCAATCGGCATCGAATCCGTACTTGTCTGTCTTTGATCCATACGTTGATAAATTAAAAAAAGAGTAAATAAATTCTTCGTGATTCAATGGTGCGTTGTGTGTAATTCGCACACTTAATTTTGGTTTAAATTCTCGCAAGTGCAGATAATAAAGACTCGATATTAAAATTATATAGAATGTACAAAATGTGTAATAATTACATAAAAAAAAATTTTAGTCCGCTATCGTTTATGTACAATGCGTTAGAAAATACTGCCACTCGTTGAATAACATAAGAATATAACTTCAATTAATTTACAATTGATTAATATCGAAAAAAAATACACGTGAGTGGGGAATCTGCGAAATTTTAAACCCACAGGCAGACACGCTCGCATGCATAAATACGTTCATATTGCGTACACACAGAAGTGCATAACTATAATGGCTGGAAACGCGCACACGCGCACACAGGCACACATGATAATGAGAATGTAAGAGCGAAGAGATAATACTAACCTCCATGGGAAGCAGAAGCAAGCGCCGGTCCGACTGGGCGTCCTCGAAAGTCCCCGGCAGACTCTATTGACCCTGCTGCCAGAGTGAAATGTAGTCGAGGAGCTCCTCATCCTCGGGGCTCATAGGCTCGTAACTGTCATAGCCGTCGTGGTGTCCGGCGTAAATAGCGCTGCTGAAATTAACGCCGTAGCTCTGACCACCGCCAGCGGACGACGCGTCGGAAACGAAGCTCGGCGTCGGCGAACTCGAAGCCTCCGAGCAGGGCGCCGGTATGTAAACGGGACTCTGTCGGTGGTGGTGGTGGTGGTGGTGGTGGTGGTGGTGCTGCTGCTGCTGCTGCTGCTGTTGTTGTTGCTGCTGCTGTTGCTGCTGCTGCTGGAAGCCAAGTTGGTGCTGATGGTGGTGCTGCTGATGGTGGTGATGCTGGTGCTGCGCGAGATGGTGGTGGTGGTGCTGAACGTCGTCGTCGCCGCTCTCGGACTTCAGATCAAACTTCAGCTCTACTGACTGATGGTGATGATGGAGATGATGATGATGCTGCATTATGTCATGAACGTCGTCGTCGCCGCTCTCGGACTTGAACTCGAATTTGATGTCGGCCTGCTGATGATGGTGGTCGAGGTCTGACATAAGACTCGACGAGCCAATGGACTGGGGTGCCTTTGGCGACGGGGAGTCCGCGATGCTGCCCGCGGAGGAGGAGGAGGAGGAGGAGGAGGCCGGAGAGCCACCCTCGGAGTCGTGTTCGTCGAGAAGCTGTTGCAAGTTCCTGATGTACTCGACCGCCATTCGGAGCGTCTCGACCTTCGAGAGCTTCTTACTACCGGCGCGGGCACCCCCGTGTGTCCCGGCCGTGTTGTTGCCCAAGGCCTGGGCCAAGGTCTGGGGTATGTGTTGTCTAAGGGTAGCGAAGCCATTGTTCACCTGCTTGACGCGGTTCCTCTCTCGGGCGTTCCTCCTCGCAACCGAGGCTGGCTGATGATTCGACGTCGAGTTGCTGTACGGCGTCACCTGTGCGTACATCTTACGCTTCGGCTGGGACTGGCACTGCTGCAGACTCTGGGCTTGCTGCATCTTCGAGTCGATATTATTGTTATTGTTGTTGTTGTTGTTGTTGTTATTATTGTTGCTGGTGGTGGTGTTGCTGCTGCTGTTGGCACTGATGCCGGTGGTGGTGCCGTTGTTGGTGACCGTAACAATAACGTTACCACGATGGGCAACTGGACTCGTGCTCGCCGTTAGTTGATGATGAGACACCGGGGACCTTGCGTGATGATAATGTTGCTGTTGCTGCTGATGAACGCTTAGCATCATGGATACCAAGTGCTGTTTTGCGTCGGCGAATCTGCTAGCGTTGCTCTCCTCGAGGCCCACCAGGGTCATGACACACTAACCAACCCCGGAGTGATCAGCTCGTCGCACAAATGTTGATTAACGTGTCCGCGATTGTAATAATAATAATTCTACTAATAATAATAGTAATAGCAAATAATGAATGTATATGTGTACCGTATAATGCAGAGTAGTGCTTTGTGGAATACGGAAACCGAACGATACAGTGTATCGGCAGGAAGGGAGGAGATAGAGAGAGAGAGAGAGAGAGCTCCGACCGAACTGAAGGAACGTGCACTCGGTGGTCGTGGCTCCCGAAATACCTTGGCAATGAGGGCTCTGGGCCTTATATAGGGCGGCCGGGCACGCGCCTCGCATCCCCACCACAAGCGGCCAGCTTGCCGGCACGCTCTCGGGGGCCCTAGAGTCGACCAACTCGTCTACTCGTCTGCCTCGCGCTGTGCTCCCAACCTCCTCGTACAAGTGCGAGCGAGTGGGACCGAGGGTCGCCGGTGCGCGCAGAGAGGCCAAGGGGGAGCACCGGGAGCAACCGATCGAGGGAGAGAGGGACCGAGAGAAAAGAGATCGCTCCACCGGTCCATCCCCTCCCCGCAGCGCCGGCCGACGTCGCGCGCGCTCTCGCTCTCTCGCTACCTCTCGCACTCTCCCCGTCTCGGCCCATCGCTCGGCCATTTCGCTGCGAGTAAGCTCACTTCCCCTCTCTTTCTCATGCCTTTTCCAATCGCCGGCACCTATGTTAGCCCCCCCCCCGCCAGCGCCGTCTCTCCGCCGCCGCCGCCACCGCAACAGCCGCCGACAGTCGCTACTCGTCACACATGCACGAGCTGCAAATGTATGCACTTTGCGTCTGAGCGCCAGAATTCTAGACGCGCGTCAGGCGCGTGTACGGATACGCGATCGCGCGTGCCCAATCGACGAGTGGACGCGTTGATCGCTCAAAAGCGCGACTCGATATCGTCCATAGAGGCCTAGAGAGTTCGAGCGTGGCCATTGATAAGAGTTGGGCCACGCGCTCGGCGAAACAAGTAATCCCAGCGCACGGGAACTCTTCGACCTCGGCCGGCCAACGGCGCGCGCGGACTCGTGGTCCGGGACACGCATTCGCCGGGCTTCTCGCTTCGTTAGCCGGTACTCCTTCCGTCCCGCCCTGCATCAGAATGTCAACCCCCTCGAGGGCGCCGGACCCTCGTCATCCGACCTCGCCTGCATTATCGGGTTCGCCTATCAGCTATCCGCAAGCGAGTCGCGCGCACGATTCACGGCACGCGACCGCGTATCCCCTCCTCGACCGCCGGCCGCCGCGCTCGAGCACGAAAACGCGCGAACGAGTCCGGAGGCGACTTTCGCCGATGCATCGGCGAGACGCGCGGCATACGCCGTCCTTCTCCTTCACGGGAAGATCAAGTGTACGTCGCCGGGAGAGGAGCAGCAGGAGAACCGAGAGCAAAGTGCAGCCCCGGCCGAGGCTGACGGCACGACATTCGCCGTGCGTGGCGAGTCGCCAATTTTTGCGAGGATTTTTGCGCCTATCCGACGGGGATTATTTCCTTTTTTACCTACCTCCTTCGCATTTGAATGCTACATTTTCAACTTCTTCTACGACGTGGCCGTAGTGATAAAGCCGTGTTCCCTTCGTGTATTGAATGTAGCCCATTATTCGCAAACCTGTTAATTCATTAGCCTGATAGATTAAGTTGTCCCTTTTCTCTAGGCTGCTGCTTTGCGCCTTTATTTTCAATCTAAATGCGTTTGTTTTGAAGTAATACTTCTAACCATAACCGGCTACGAACACTCTTACTATCAGCGGACAAAGTATGACAACGATCAAATTTTCGTAATGCATCGATTTCAAGTATCATACGTTCTGTAATGACTTCGTTGACATTTCTTTTCGGTCTACGCACGTTTTTTAAATATCTGTTTCCCTCTAGTAAATACTACGCCCTTTAATAAAAGCTCATCGCCCGGTTGGCCGTATCCATTAGGTAACACTGGCATAAGCGTATTAATTAATACTGCCCGTCGAGATGACAAGAAACTCACTCGCAATAAAGTAGCGCAATTAAAACGTACACGTCGATTCTGCGAATAGGGCCAATAAATTCTACTCGATGTCCACGGGAAGGAGGAAGTTTGCGGCCAAGGCGATACCGCCAATGGTCTATCGATATGCATTCGCATAATTTACAATTGTAAAACGCTAAATCCATTAGAGTCTGCGAAAAAAGTGCGGCGCCGAGGATGAAACAGTGGGGCGCCGTGAAATCGCCAGCGCTAGTGGCGAATCGAATTGAGAAGCACTGGGAGTCGAGCCCCAGTCGGCAGTGGATCCTACATCAGTCAGCTCAGCAGCATCTCCACGCGCCCGAATCAGACTCCCTTCTCCTCCGGCGCTGCCTCCTCCTCCTCCTCCTCTTCTTCCAGCTCATCGGGAGCCCGAAGCGGCACCAACCCGAAAACCCCATCAGTCCCGCGCCCTCATCCCTTCCCGCCGCGCGCACGCTCCAAATGAAATTCGAACAGTTACCAGCAGCGAAGCACGGACTGGTCCTGGTGCGCAGGGGCATGGACTCGGAGGGGGAAATAGCGCGCGGTCGCTCGCGCCCGGCAGCAGGCCCCAAAAAAGTGGGAGGGGGAGTCGCGCGAACTCGGCACTACTCGGCGGAGAGTAGCTCTCGGCGCGGGTCCCGACAGATAAAACAAGGTAGGAAAGAGGTCGAGCGAGAACTCACCGGCATGGGCGGGGGCGGAAGGGAGCAGGGCTTCGGAGAGAAGACGAAGAAGAAGAAGAAGAAGAAGAAGAGATAGGAAGGCGGCGAAGAAGTTTAAGGGAGGGGGAAGGGAGGGGGAAGCCGCAGGACGGCTGAGGGTAGAGGAGATAACTTTTTAGAGACGGAGATAAGGTGGACTTATGAAAGTTATTAAGGTGTTTTTGTAACCAAATGCTCTGCCCCTTTTTCCGACACAGACCTTAATGGTGATCCAAAAAAGCCTTTCGTTCAATTCGTCGATCGTCCGGATAATATGCACTCTACTGGTTTTACAGTTCTCCATACATCCAAGGCTCGCTCGAGCGTAGCAAAGTACGATTATTCAGTAATTATCGGCATAAATAATCCTCGCGCACTTAAACGATTCACTGTTTAACGTTTGATAAAAAGGGAGGCAAAAGCGTTTAAATTATTATTTATATGTATAATGTATATGCATAATATATACATACGTATGCGTACACACACACACACACACACACACATATATATATAAGAGTGTGCGCCCGCGCGTGCGCGTGCATGTATTTTTTTTCATTCGGATTATCTTACGAAGATTGCGACATTTTTTATTTAGTGCAGGCACGTATACGGCATTTGAAGAAAGAAAGCCACCGAAGTTACGAGCATAAGAGTGCTGAGTAGTAGAGACCGACAGAGATAGAAAAACAGATAGAGAGAGAGAGAGAGAGACAAAAGTCCGAAAGAGCTCGCGTGTGCATGGAAGCTCGACATCAACAATGAGAAAGAGAGAAAGCGAGAAGGGAAAAATCTAAAAGAGGACCGAAAGGTATAAAAGATACGAATGAAAAAGGAAGAGCGAGACAGACGAAGGAGAGAGACAGAGAATACATTATAGAAAAAGGGGAACAAGGCTCAGCGAGGGACTTTGAAATAAGAGGGGAAAATAAGCGAGGGGGTTCGGTCCCGAAGAGACAAGAAAAAAAGAAACTAGGGGGAGAGGGATGGGGAGAGAGAGAGAGAGAGAGAGAGAGAGAGAGAGAGAGAGAGAGGAGGGCACACGTACGCGCGCGCGAGCCAATGTCGTCCTACCCCCACTATTGGGCCCCGAGTGGCGCACGCCGCGTATCCCCACCACGTGCCTCAAGCGCAACGCACGCGATCCTGTGTTCGTGCACATACCTACGTGCCTTCGCACACACATGGGCACATGCATGTGATTGCCTGCACGCACGCATACATGACATGTACGCGTATGCTTACACATACCTCTAAATATCAATCCGTATGCGTACGCGAGTTCGCATATGCTCTCTCTCTCTCTCTCTCTCTCTCTCATTCGTGTATCCACGCGCGCGAGTACCGAATAAGTATGCGTGTGTGTGCGTACGTGCGTCTGCATCGTGCGGAGCAGGGGCCTTAATGCGGAGGCACGAGGAAAACGAGAATCGGATCACGTAGTACGTAAGCGCGAGCCGCTCCTGTATGAATATAAGAATGTGCTGGCTGGCAGATACTCTCTTTATTTTCGAATTGATTTCTTTATGTTGCCTGCGCATCATTTTTACCTTCCTCTCTCCTCCCTCACTCGTATGCACTCTAGGCTCTCTCTCTCCCTCTCTCTCTCTCTCTCTCTCTCTCTCTCTCTCTCTCTCTCTCTCTCTCTCTCTCTCTCTGACGCCTCTTTCTTTGTTTCTCTAAGGACTCACGCATTGTATATACATTATACATTGACTGAATTTTGTTGTTAATTGTTGTTTATGTAAACTTACTTCTCTCTTGTAGAACATTTTTTTATGTTGCAGTGTTAAACTCTGTAATCTCGATAGTGCTTGCATTATCAATAATATTTGAAGTGTTGAAACTGATAAATCTCAAATAATTTGTCGTATTGAATTAATTTTAAAAAGCAAGTAAAATGAGATCATACTTGAGTCGTAATAGTTTATTTATTCTAAATGCTTGTACATTTTTATATAATTGATCAAACGAAATGAATTTCCCATTTCAAATTCACTTAAAAAATTACATCAATATCATTAAGCTTACATTTACGTTTTAAGAAGCTGTAAGTTCTTTAAACGAGATATATGACTCTTGTTATTTCACTAAGTTTTTTAACTTGCATTTTTAAATGTATTTATAATGATATTAGCCGTTTATGCATATGCATTAACAATAATAAAAAAATAGTTCCTCGAATCTTTACAATTCCATATATTTGAGTAATCATTATACTGATCCTTGGGGTATGAATATTAATGCCTCGATCGATCAGTCGGTTCTATCCCCGTTATTTAAAAAATATTATGAAACATGAATTGGCATAATGTTGGAAGCAACCATTAAGGGAAAAAGAATTTCTATAACATATTCTAGTAGAGTGCCCAAATCTTTATCTATCCACCATTTAACGGGCCGAAGGAATGGTCAGCTGTTCAGGGCTAAAATTAGCAGTAAGCCCAAGCTCCGTTTTATTATCGAATCGTAGCACTATCACATTGCAAAGAGGACAGACGCGAATTGCCCCTGCGGCTTTCGCACTATTCGCAATGCGTCGATCCTTTCTCGCCGAATCTCCGTGGCCTTAGGTACTCGCCAATTTTACGAGCTTTCTGACGAACTTCCGCGGGGCTCCGCAAAACAAAAAGAACGACAAGGATGTGGAGGAGAAGGAAGGATGAAATAAGAAGAGCCATCCTCGCCATAATCTCGGCTCGTTAAAAACCAGGTCCTTGGCTTGAAAGGCTCCCACAGGCGTGTCGTCGCATGCGCGAGCGGCGTTAAAAAGCTGCGCGTGTCCCTGCCGACGTGGCCCTCCTGGCTTTGTCCCTCGAAAGGAGCCAGTCTCCCGTTTCATGCCGATAGTCGGGAAAACACGGGACGCGTGTTGTTGTTGATGTTTTTTATTTTTCTTTCCCTTACACTTCTTACCTCCCGGACCAAGACAAACGGATTTTTTGCCGGGGTACGATGCCGTGGGCAAGTGCCGTGGCCCCACGACGGTTTTGCGGATGAATAATGCCCCTATGATGGATATTGTCCAGGAGAATGTGTCCTTTCCCGCTCACTGCTGTGACACTAACATTGGTAATTTAATTGTCTCCCGCTTGTTATAAAGGCTGCTATTCTAATTTGTGGCATTGCGACTCTGCCATCTTTTGTCGTGGTAATGAATAATATTATGCATTCCCAGGTATAGGAAAAAGTTTTTTAATTACCCGGTATTATTAATCGTAAATTATGAAGCTTTGTGGAATCATATGCGATGCAATAACTTTCTCATAATTTGCATGTCTCTCAATTTTCACCACGAAACAATGGGAATTGCAGATTTTAAGGTACTCGTTTGAGCTACGACTTCCACTCTAAAAGCATTACCATTTTTCATTCTTATCGAGTATTGTATGCAAACCCATGCAGACTGCAAAGCAAGACAAGGTATACCGAGACCGAGAGGCTCATCTACTGGCCGTATAAAGCCGCTACACTTTGCGAAAGATTTTTTGTCGTATTGTTACGCGAGTGCACGATTCGAATGTTTTCGTCGGTTTAGAAAATAATGCTTTAATCAAGTTCATGAATATTCATGGGCTAAATATGAAGTTTCTTTTTTTTTCAAATATCAAATATAAAATTTATATTCATTTGTCGTTTTCTGAGCGATTTCTTAGATTCGACAAGTTTCGTAGCTTGTGCAATTCCCGAGCAATTAATTGAAATTCAAAAACCTCATCGAAATTCAAATTTTGAAATTGGATTTTAATTGGATATTTTATTGGATATAAATTTTAATGAATATATTTATAGCAATTTTCCTCCATTCTCTTTCGATTTACGAGAGCTCGAAATTGTTACCAAAATATGCCTCCAGTACACGTATGTTAAATTGAGGTTTAAAAGCTACTCCGACATATTTTTTTTATACAACGCTGTTTCTTTAATTATCTGAACAATCATTTTATTTTATTAAGGGAGGCGTATTAAGAATGACGATAGATTGCAAAGCATAAAGAAAAAAAAAGGCTCGAACTTCTTGCTGATATTCAAACACCAAGGAGAGCGTTTGCGCACTGAATATCCTTATAAAATTGACAAATCGACGGATTAAGGAGCATGTAGCTGTCAAATTTGAAAGCAAGAAATTGTACATCGATCGTCGTAACAAACACATTGTTATTCCTTTAAAAAATGGGATGCCTTGCCCGGCAGATTTGTTGGGGCTGAGTGGGGTAGAGCACTAAGAGGCGAGGTGGACAGGAAAGAGCGCGAAGGCACCAGCAGCCGGCGCATGCATAAAAAATGAAGCGAGCAGGAGAAGAAACAATGTCGGAGCACAATGGGGCTCGGTCGTCGACTCTCCAAAAATTAAGAAATTATCATTTCGCGCGAGCTTCGGCCATTCGCCACAAAGGCCGGGACTCGGCCTTTGTCCCGCGGGTCCGTTCGATAAATTCAGAGAACGGTGGAGTGGGTGTCGGGCCCCCGACGCCTCGGCTGAAATATAACGGAGGCGTGGGCGCGGGCCCGATCCGACTCGCCTTCGCCGAAAAGTAAATCACGGTAAGCGCATGCGCGCCTCGAGGCCGCAGGTGCGTAATTACTGTACCTGCGCGCCCATTTGTCGCGCTTGCGGCGAGCGCTTTTCTACCCGCGCCCCCCCGCCCGCGCCACACGCTCCCACCCCCGTACGGTCGTCGAGCACCGGGTGAGCGGGCGACCCGTCGGAGACGGGAGCCTCGGACCCCGATCGCCGCCCCCGCTAGCCCCGTTTTATTGCCGACCCTTGACCCCTTCGATCGCTGCGTCTTTGCGTGCACGGACGGGACCGGCGAGGGATGCCCCCCGAGCGGACGATAATTGACTGGCCGCCTTCCCGGTAATGACCTCCCTCCCTTCCGCCCCGACCCGCCGCGGACCGCCTCAGCCGGCCGACCGCTGCTCGCAGGACTAGGCGCTCGAGGTCGGTGCTGGATATTGCCGGCGGGGTTTCAATTGCTTTGTTTGCCGAACACCACCGAGTATGTAGCCAGGACACCGAATACTATATATGTCACTTTTATTTGTTTACGCTCCGAGGACTTTTTAGAGGTAGCACGTGGCCGAGCGCACGAGTCTCGAGGTAATTCGCCAATTCGGAATAGGGAACCAACTGCAGCGCTCCTGCCGCGCAACCAATAAAGCCAGCAAACGGCAAAATGGACTTGCTTTATGTAATTTATAATATAAGCATTTCAGCCTTCTGTCATTAAACGTTACGCGCAAAAACTACGGATTTCTATTCATCCTGCTGAGCACGTCAATAAAAGCCTCTGGCGCTTATTCAAACTTTTTTTTTTAACTTATTCTTTTGGATACCAAGGATTCAAGTAAACTTTAAGACAATCCTTCTTACTTAATATAAGCTGCGCCGTAGGAAATTATCGAAAGTTCTAATAAAGAAAAATCACTAGTTTGAACCGCCAGAAATTCAACTCGCTTTAAATACAATTGCAACAGTACAGAGCGATGAATAGGTTTTTTAAAACCTTTGCCGCTGTCCATAATACTGGATAAAAATTGGATTGAAAACTATACGCTAACGCGACATTCATTCTAATGGTTTTTTTAACCAAACTTAGTTTTCGCTTTGAAAGAAAAAATATAGACATGTTAACTTATCTTGATATAAGAGCTCCCGTTCATTCATTCTGAAAATATTAAATAAAGAGCCCGAAGCTGACTACATTACATTTTTAATAAGTTTCCCCGAAGATTCTGTTTTCAAAAAAGCGACGGCAAATTTGAAAATCCCCAATGAACGGGAAGTTCGTCTTTTTTACACTCATTAAATAAATAAGCGCCAAGAAATCATTCTACTTTTTAGAACTAGAGAGCACCAGCGAAATATAAGACGCACAGCCGATGTACAAAATATAAAGAGACGAAGAGAGAGCGCAAGAGCTGCAGGTGAAATAACTATAGGTGAATTGACGGCACGTACGAAGAATGGAATATACGCAGAATGAGTTTTTCAAGTATTTATGATACCAGCGTCAAAATTAATCTTACGGCACGTGGGCTGAGAGATCGTCGTTAATAAATGTATGCAACAAAGGTTGCAAAGCGTCATTTCCTACTTTACATTGAAACCTGACATTGGCAACATTTGCAGCGACTGTGGCAGCTGATTAATAACGCGTTAATTAAAGATATATTCCAAGATTGGTAGAGCGATAAATTGAAAGGGTATTCGGTCATTTCTAAAAGGTATTCCCTCGATTCGGTCGTTAATAGCGCGACCTTCACTGCATTTTATATTGGTTCGCGGTCGTACCCCGCCCGGATCGCGCGTCTAGTCCGGTCGATCACCGCGGCCGGAATCGGAATCGGGCCGTCAGGAAAATCGCCGGACACCCACAGGCCCCCTCCGTTCATCGAACCCGTTGCTCCCGCTAGGACTGCTCGTGAGTCGGGCGCAGATGAAGGGGGGGGGCGGTGTGGGGAACATCCGACAATAACTCCGTAATGCGCTTTCCGCTCGCTGCGGTCGCACTGCACTTGTCGCACCCTGGGCTCAGCGGGAGGCCCTCCGGGAATCCGCGCCCTCGTAAAACCTGATTATGCGCACTTACGGAAATGCGGGGGCTGCGCCGCTAAGCTGCTCTCGACCCTGCGGCTTCCTACACTTACCTAGAAGCCCCGGAAGGCCTTTGCGAAAACGAGGAGGCGAAAAAGTTACGCGCGATTGCGAGGCTTCGTGGCGCACTCGAAGCTGCGCATTTCTCCATTGCGTTGTTAAACTCGTGCTCTCGTGTGGGCGTCACGCGTTGGTCGGCTTTCTTTTTCTCGGCCGATGAAGACTTTGATGGTCGATCGCCGTGGATCGATTCGTGCTCGCTCGTTCGGCACGATCGGCGTCGGGACATTGATTATGGGAGGTGCGGCTCCCGAAAGCTCTGGATAGTTATTTACAATGCGCGCGACGTCGGTTCCTGGGAAATGTATAATAAGTAAGAGGACCACAAGCCAGGCCCTTAGGGCTTACGGGCTACAACGTAACGGGCATTCAGGTACTGCCTTGACCCTGTTTAATGGCGCATACTTTATTTATCTTGAAACAAACCTTAACGGAAGAGAAGAGCTTTCACGTGCAGTGCGAGCAAGTACAATAAACTCGTGGAACAGCCGAAACCCATTTGTTGCCCGCGGACGCTTGTTGGCGACGGACGTCCACTCCTCCGGAAAAATCAGGTGCTAATCGAGCCCCAACTTCTAAGGATGCTTAAAAGGACGAGCCGACGGCACCGTGAAAGACGACGCACGTGCATTGGAATTCGGATCGACGAGGGGCGAAGTCGACGTTGCCTCGTGGGGTGGCGGTTACGGCGGGGCGGGGTGGTTCGAGACTGGTGAGGACGAGGTCCCATGAAAAGGTAGCCGGGGACCACACGGGCTCAAACAGCTCCGAAATATTGATTTTCAACTTGACTGCGTGCCCGGCGTACATCTGTCACGCGCTCGCGCGCTTTGATGCGCGCGCACAGGTTCGCCACGAGTTGAGAATCCGAAGGAGATTTAGCCAGGACTTTTATCTCGTTATTTAGACATTGCGGGCGCATTTCCTCTTGACTTCGGAATGAGATCGATTTCGATAATAGTCTCGGTTTTGCGGTGCCTCTTTTTATTCCGCTCACCTGAAAGGGAGCGAAGACCGACAAAACCAGACAACAAGGATCATCCAAGGATCTAGCTTATTATTTCTTAACTCAATCGACTCTTATCCTCGTCTTTTTTTTAAATTAGTTCTTATTTCTATTGAAATTAAGGAATCAGATGGTGATACAGTAGCTGTATCTTAGACTTTCCTGATTACTCGAAATGTTAATGTATCTTAGGTAACTATATCTTCTTATTTTCATAGGTATCCTACTCAATTGTTGGATTTCACTCAATCAATTCAAATTTTAATCACCTGAATAAAGCATACGCACACACACAAACACACACACAGGCAGACAGACAACATACGTCACAATTTAATTTCATTTTACATTGGCTCCTTTTTTCATTTAATGAATTTGATTTTTATATTTTTAATCAAAAACCTATTCCTATAAAAATTTTTGTACTGATATTTATGTACAATGGATGGAATAATAATAATTTTTTCGGACTTTTATTTGTATACATGTTTACAAAGCTACCAAATATAACGATCATATAAAATTCTTGAATAAATTACTTTAGCTCTTTTACTATACACACGGCTGTTGAAGAAGCGTAAATTATTGAGTTCATAGAAAACCGTATATTGTATGGGATCTTTGTACTATAGATATGTATTTATACATTGTGAAGGTATGGAAAAAGGTATTTTCTAAAAAAAATTATACCTAAAAATATTGTATCTTATCCATGTTTTCTGATTTATTTTATTTATTAATTTATGCGTTTGAAAAGTCTTATCTTTAGAAAACACAAAGAGGATTATATTATACTTAAAATTGACAGGATATTAAAAAAGAAGGTGGAAATTAAGCAGGAAATGTGGAAACTTGGCAGTAAATTTTTTTCAAAGACGAATAAATAAGAGCGTTTTCAATAAAAGAAGCTGATATTCTTCGAGAGTTGCTTATGTTATGCATTTGAAATAAATTATATTAAAATAACCGTTGCACACGAGACATTTTATTTCCAGTGCCTCAGCCACAAATCATATTCAAAATTTATTTCAAGCTTAAAAACGAACGCCCGTAACAGTCGTATCTCATAAAAGGCAACGTAAAACAATTATATAGAATATACAAATATATATATAAATGTGAATATCTATATATATATATATATATCCGAATCTATGTATGAATATATACATGAATATATAAAGACACACACATATATATAAATATATATATATATATGTAGATATGAATAAATGCACGGTCTTATATAACGAAAATCGACTTATAAGTAGGGTCGCATCAATGCCTCTTTTGAAAGCCATTCGATAGGGTAAAATGTAGCCCGGACTTAGTTTTCTCAAGGCACCAGGGCTAAGGCGCGCCGGCAAGTATCTCTTCTCAATTCCGCATAACGGCCCAATGTGCCGGCGCAAAATAAGAGCGACTCCTCGTCGACCACAAAGAAAACTTGGCTATGCAGTTTAACAGTCATCGCTGAGCCGCAGTGCAGCATCCATAAAAACGACCGAGCCTCGAGAGGGGGTGGGGCGACGAGTCGGCTGGTGCGGGCGTCGTTGGGTGGCGGGTGCGCGCGTCCGGGCTCCTCTTCGCCGACGAAATTCGTTTAACGGCAACCCACGTTCCCGACCGTGTGGCGCAAGCCAATCGCGCGACAGCCACCCCGTGTCTCCCCCTCGTCCTCGGAGTCTTTCCCGCCACGGGAAAGCCCGCGCTCTCGCATCTGCGTATCGGAAATCTCCCGCACGTATTGGCACTCCACGGTTTCTTTGCCGGAAACCTTAATCGTCCTCGGATTTTTCTACGGGCGCGCGCGATCCGTTGCGCATGCGCCCACGAGCGCGTGGACGTTCATGTAAATTTGCGACGACGTCGGGCCCGTGGCAGCTGCCAACTACGCGCTAGTATGTGCACAACGGCCCCGTTTGTATATTAATGCGCGCGGGCTCGCGTGCCTCCGTCTCCTTGTGTGTACACTCGACGCATGCCCATACTCTACCCTAGACACGCATTATCACAAGAACGTATGTGTTTGCACGCGCACCCACACACCCGCTTATATACGTACATTTATGTACATTTATATATATATATATATATATATATATATATGAGTATGTGTGGGTGCGCGCGCGTGCGTGCCTCGGTGTGTATGTGAGTGTTTGTAAATACATGCATAAATACACATGTTGTAAGTGTAACCTGCCCCGCTGTCACCTGCGCGCGTCTCCTTCACCGCAATTTCGCCTTCCGAATAAGAGACTGCCCCTTTTCCTTCTTCTCTCCATTCTCCACCTCCACCGCCGACGCCACATAGCCCCGGTGTTTATTTGCGCGAGCTCGAGCCTCCGGAGCTTGCGCATTAAATTGCGCGACGAGCGATACGCCGAATTTTCGAGATGCTCGTACTCGTGAGTTATATCGAGCCGCTCGACCGACAGTCGTTCGTTAAGGATGTATTTCTTTTCTCTTGCAAAGACTCCAAAGTCTTCATCTCTCTCTCTCTCTCTTTCTTTCTCTCTCTCTCTCTCTCTCTCTCTTTCTCTCTCTCTCTTTCTTTCACTCTCTCTTTCTCTTTCACGCAAGCAAACACCTTCATAGGCCGACTACGGGATCAGCAAACTCGGTGACTTTTTAAAATCTTCGGCCTCTCACGATCGACCGATCCTTATCTGAAAAAAATGCATAGCGGTCCGTCCTTTGCTAGACCTGATATCATTGTCGTAGACGATGAAAGCCACGGGGTCGAGCCTCCCTATTTCCCTCTAGAGATTCACAGTCAAAAGCTATCGATGGTTCGTCTTTCGAAATCTATGTCCTTACGCGTCTCCGTTGTTCTCCCGAAATCGTTTTTTCTCGCAATTCCTCGCTCCTGCTGCTACCAAAACAGCTAATCACGACACTGTTCCGCGAGTGAAGCTGACTCGATCCCCCATGGCTAACCCCAGCTTTCCCTGGAGTCGATGGCGACGAGTTTGACCCGATTCGGCGGACGTCCGAGGGCCACATTCGGATATGGTGAAGCAGCTGCGATGGCCCCGTAATTACAGGCGGCTCAGAGACAGAAAACCTCGGATGCCCGCATGGCTCGCGCCTCTCGGTCCTCGCGCACCTTTAACTCTCTTCCTTTTACGTTTGCTCGTTTCGCGGCTCGACGCCGACGACGGAGCAGTCGCCGTCTTCCGGGCTCGAGCGCCATTAACGAGTCTTTCCGAAATTCGTGCGCTCTCGCTTTTGTCTAGAAGCGCGCCAGAAGCAGAATGTGATCCCGCGGGGCGAGGCCGAAAGAAGTAGGATTCCGCCTGGATTTTGTTCGGGATGCGATTCCCTGATCCATTGTCGACCGTTGGCTTCGTCTCTACGCAATTGTTCGACAATGGTGATAAGGAAAGGCTGATGGCTTTGGCTGATTGGATTCACCTTACGTTTATCGCTTATGCCTAACCTTGTGTACTAGAGTTGCAGACGTGTTTACTGCAGCACAGCCGATGATGAATGTACTCGTCGTTGCGTATTTTTTTGCCCTCGTCACAGCACGATATATCGGTAATAAGTTACGAACGTGTAAGGTTGGATGTTTTGTTATCAAAATTATATGCTTTAATTCGACAACTGGTTTTTTCTTAATTAACTCATAAATATTTAAAGCAGACTACCTTAAATATTGGAAAGATAACTCGGTTAAATGCAGCAGTCGATTACAACGTAAATAATGCCACAGAATATCCGATAAGTCTAGTATCCGCGTGTATTTTCAAGGTCTTGCAAAGAGCAGCTATTCAACCTTCGAACTCCTGACAATAATTTTCTAATTGGTTCAGCTAATTCTGGCGCCCTCTATTAATAGTATTGAATTGCAGGAAAGAAGATTATCCTGCATTCAGTGATGGATTCCTTGAATAGGCCAATTTCCAACTTTGCAATTTCGCGTCAGTTGTAAAACCCTTTTCGACCACAACAATTCTCCTTAAAAGGGATTTATTTAAATGCAAAAGAAAAATACTAATAGGTTACTTTCAAAAGAATATCTTCCGATTCTTCGTAGTATTGTACTAGCTCCCGTTAGAAAATATTGAGTATATAAGGAATTACCTTATACAATCACTCCAATGATTTTCAATTCATGTGAACGAATATTCGAAAGTTCGGTGCTATTTTTCGAAAAACTGAAATCTTTAATAGTCTTAAGCCTTTCATTATTAGTATTTAACATTTTTTTTCTCTATACTTGTCCTAGTACAATCTTTCAATTCATTTAAAGAATAATTTAAATAATAAATCTTTAGATTCGTTAAAAGAATAAGAAAATAAACGCCAACGTGAGCCCGAAAGCGTATATTCAAAGTAAACAAGATGTGATGAAGATTCGTGTGACTTATAAAAAAACAGTAGAAAAAATAATAGTTCTTTGCCACCGTAATAATAGACTCTGTATATCGTATAAGTCTACTACATAAATTTACAGTTTCGCAAAGAAATGTTAAAGACTTAAGAGAAAAACCTTGAAAATAATGCGGAGATTTTAAGAGAGCGACTACTTTTTTCAAAACATCTTCATCAATGTATACGTAGAGGAAAGGCATCCGAAAGGACGGCGTCAACGGAGAAGTCGTGATGGTTTTCGTCCGAGCGGTGGAGCCGTTGAGATGTTAAGTGCGTGTCAGAGAGAGAGAGAGAGAGAGAGAGAGAGAGAGAGAGAGAGAGAGATGGAGGCAGCGAGAATGAGCTAGCGAGAGGTCGGGGAGGCGCTCAGAAGTGTTCTGCATTTTCTAATCACAGATGGTGGAATGACCGCTTCCTCTCTTAAGTCAGCGACAAAGAATATATTAAGAGAGGGCCCCTCGAGAGCGGGTCAAATCCATTGAAGACACAAAACTACGTCTCCCTGCTATGCACACTTCCCGCAAACTTCTCTCAGCTCCTCGTCCCAGGATCTGGCCTTGAGCCCGCGTCCTGACTACCTTTTGCATTAAACATTGGTGTCCTCGTAGCTCGACATCCTTGGCCCCCTCGTCCCCAGCCCTTGGCATTTATCTTCCCTACCGACGCCGCCGCCGCCGCAGCTCCCTGCGATAAATATGTCTTTAATTGACGCGGTACGCGGGGCCGTGGAGGGACTTATTCGCTGTTTTGCGCGTCGGGACCCGGACGGGACACCGCGCCGTAAATTTACGAGCCGGGCGCCGCTGCGGGCGCTTCCTGTGATTTTCGCACACCAAAAAAGCCATCGACTACTCCACGCCTCTCCTCCCCGTACGAATCAACTTTCGCTCACGAGACGGTTTCGCTTTTCGATTCGTCCTCTCCACGTATTTCGGCCTTCGTTGCGATTGTGTTCTAGCGCCTTCCTATAGACGAGCATCGTTCCCGAGAGCTGTCACAGCCTCAGATAGACCGCACCACAGGATTCAGCCGTGCCACGGAAAAGATAACACGGAGATGTTCCGGCAATAGAGGAGATCCTCTCGGAGATCGGGACTGGTTTCACCGAGGCTCAAGGCGCATTACGACTCGGCGCAGTGGCGTCCGTTCGATTGGCAATCGCGCCGATCGACATTAAGCCTCTTGCGCAATAATGGGCCGGGGAGGGGTGAGCCATTCGGTTCGGTAACCTCGACAGAGGCCAACGGGCCCGTGCAAACAACGACCTTTATCGAGGGCTGGGCTCGGGCCCCAGACGCAAAGCACCGTCCGAAAAATAGGCGCGAAGCGGTGCAGGAGTGACTCAATTGTGTATACAGACTCGTTAGGATTCGCAGCGCTCGATCGGTGGGCATTGATTTGCGGTTCTCTGGCCTCGGACAACTTATGGCGCAAGGTAGCGAAGAGGAAAACATACTGTTTACGGTGCTGTAAATTTTCTATGGCTTCTCGGCACGGGGGACCGTCTACAAATAGAACCAAGAAGCATTGGATTGAAACGCGGTGATTATGAACCTGACGGTAATGCGAAACACCGTCCGGACGCCAAATCCGGCGCCGGTGCACGAGCACGCGTTTATTCTACGTCTGGATGTGTGAAAAGTACGTTAAAAAAAGACGAGTAAAAAAAAGCACGATAAAAAAGAAAAAAAATAAAAGCAAAAAAAAAAGTCGAAGATAATAATCCATAGAGCAATAAGAGCAATAAGCTACGGCTGCGGATTCGTATGGGAGTGGGCGCCTTTGTGGTTGTGCTCGATGCGCCGCCAAAATAAAAAGTGGAAAAGCGTGATTTAGAGGAGGTCAGGGCGACAGGCGGGAAGCGATAACTGCGGGAGGCTATATTTGCACGGGCGGAAACATAGGTGAAAAGCTCGGATGCCTCGGTGTAATCTGGGCGTGTCGAGCGGCCGCCGAAGGCCACCGAGGTCGAGGAGGCGGCGAGGGGCCGAGCGGGAGAGAGGAGGCATCACGTTGCCTCTCGCACGCGCTCCGCAACATTGTAACGTTGTAGCATCGGTAATTAATTCGCCGCTCTCGCTACCCGCGCGTCCAGCCACGCCGCCGCTCCCACGCGACCTCCGGCCGACGTCGCGTACCTTCGGACGCTTAATCGAGAGCTTGGCGTCCCGAAAGAAGAGCTGCTCTCGTGATATTCTGCTCCCGGCTCACCGCTATCATTCTCCTCTTCGTCCTCCTCATCTCACCTCCACCCACCGCACACACCCGGCAACACCACGCCATCCCTCCATTCCACTCCACTACACTCCACTTCGCTCCACTCCGGTCCACTCCACTCCACTCGGATTCACTAAACTCCCTCCACCCTACCTCCCGGGCCCCCGCCCGTAGGATGCCGCGCCCGTCTTGCACACACTTCTCCAATCTTTTCGGAGTCGGCGGCAGACGATGCCAGTAAATTTTCAGGAGAGCGAGTTCTCCACCTGCCGCTCCGTCGAGAAAGATACATAAAGATACACGGGCGCATGTACACACAGGACAGCGGGATGACGATGAAAAAAGTTTCGCTCCATACTAATTACGCGGAATTTCGGGCGAAATTTTCGGCTCGATTTGACACATTCTTCGTGCCTTTGAGCTTCGTCGGAAATTTAATTCGCCACTCAGGAGTCATGATTAAAGGGAGGACTAAATTTTGGAAAAGACCATTTTTTAACACTCGCTCGGGCCAGGAGAGTAAGGGAACGAGCGCAAAATCCTTCGGATCCTCCGATATATTGAATTTCAATATCGACGATGACGACGATGATTATATAAAAGCCTAAAAAGTGTCGTAGTCAAAAGTCCGATTAGTCCTACCTGGTCTTGCGTTCATTTTATGTATTGCAGGATAGCACATATTGCTTAAGTTAACCCTTCATCGTTGAACTTATTGTAAAGTCTTCTCTACTATTTCATTTATAACTTTCATATCTCGTACAAAAATTATTGTTCAAATTTGTGTGATTTTATTTTAACAACACTTTCTCTCTTTCTTTCTTCTTTTCTTTTAATAAATCGATATCTGATTTTTGAAATTAACTTTTGAAGAAAATTGTAATTCGAATTTTATTCTCTTTTGTTCGCTGGAAAAGATTAGATTTTACATACAAATATTTCTATGGAAAACCGATTCCGTATTCGAAAAAGATTGAGCACAAGGGACGCTGACAGTAATCGAATTTTCGAATTATTCAAGCTTCTCGTATTTTCTACGTATTGCTTTCGCGTATTCGCATACCAATTCGCATTTTCGTTCATGTGGCCATAAATTAGCGTATCCTTTTTAGTATTTGACTTTCAAATAGTTAAGCATATAATGAAGTATCGAAAAAAGACTAAATCTTGGACAAATCAATAACTATATATAGTCTGAATATAGCTGTACCCTGGGATTCACGTCGGTTATTCTACGTGCATATAATTATATACTACTGCGGGTCCCAAAATTCTAAAAAATGCGATTTCCATGAAGACTAGTAGCGCTGTGAATGATTTGGAATTAGTCGAAACTAATATCTACCCTTCTTTGAAGGAGCTTATTTATTTATACGTTCTATATTTTCATTCTTGCGGTGCAGAACAATTTAAAAAATGCTTTTAATATTTACATAATTCTTTCCAGTTGCTCATATCAATATTAACATGCCAACATATCTTCATTTCGAGAGAAAAATAATTAATAATAGGCTCGCACAAACTCGTTCAATAATGCAATAAATTATTCCAAGTGTTTTTTTTTTTCATTTCGTAATCATACACGTGAGTTCACGTGCATTTGTCGATTTAAGAGACACTCGCCAAACCTTCTAATGCATTATGTAAATAATAACGATGTCAGTGAAACGACTTGAGCATGCGATCAAGATATCGTAAGAAAGCGATTGGAAGTTTGCCGGTGCAATTTTTGCCTTTTCTTAAATCAAACAACGTTGAAAAGAAAGGATGAAAAACAAAGACGAGCTCGATTCGAGGCTCACCATCGTTTTCGAAAGCTAAACGAATGTTCCTGAGCTCGATTTCGCCGGCATTGTTTGGAACTGCCGAGACTCCTGGAAAATCCTTCCCCTCGTGATCTTACCTTGACGGAAGCCCTTCTATGCCCGCATGTGCACTCGCAAGATCCTTAGAGATTAAAGGTAGAACTTGATAGGCCTCCGGGGTAGATCCTAAGATGCGCCCTCGCGATATATGTGGCCCCATCGGATTTCCCGAATTCTCCGGCTTTTTTTCCTTTCCACTATGCGAGACGGCCCTCGTATAGAATTCCACGGTGCTCGCCTATCGCGTATTAAATCGCTCGCACATCTCGGGACATTAATCTGTTGTTACTCTGGTACAAACGAGTTGTGCTTATACAGTGATAGATTTATCGCTCATTGTCAAAAAGGCCCTTCTGAGCTGCTTAAGATTACATCTGCAAATGTGTGAAAATGTTGCGTTTGTTCTCGACGCCCATATAAGTAGAGATAATGTAATTTTCTTTAGATAATCCACACGACAGTCCCCGGCTTAAGTGTATTTCAATTCTCAGCGCTACCTTTCTTAACTTTTTAATAAACTTCCGAGATGTTTAAAACCTGATCTTTGTCACCAGCATTGTCGGGAAATTTTCGCGATTAGAAATTGATAATGCGAGGTTGTGTGCGCTTTTTGAGAAAACAAACAAAAATATTTCTTATCGACTGCTCCGCACGTTCCATTGGAAACGTCAGTATTCCAACTGCTTATCTTTTACATTTTCTTTACGCTCTAGCCATGGACATTTTTAACCAACTTAACTCACACTCCTCCTCCTGCCTGCAATTGATCCTCTTGCGCCAGATGGACGGTCCTTCCCTCACGTACACCATGTACGTCCCGCGCACGTTGTTTGAATCGAAGATCCACGAATGGGAGTTCATCGGAAGCTCTCTTTAAAGCCAGGTCCTCATCGGGGGAGCGAGGGAGGCCCGCGATTCGTAACGCCCGGCAGCCCAATTAATAACGCGGCCGCGCAGAGCCGTAAATTTTAATAATTTAGTTAAGCGTTGAGACAGGGTTTAATCACGCGGGAGAATCCACTCCTTCGCCGCTCCTCACGGCTTATTGTATAAGAGGAAGCATCCATTAAGCGTCATTACGCGAGCCGCGCGAATCTTAAGGTTTTATCATGACGGGCCCGGGGTACCGGCGGCTTCCGCCAGGAGAATTTCCTCCCTTCCTCGCTGGGCGCAGCGTCGCAGGTGACAAGTCCGGTGGTCCTCGCTCGACGCGTGTCCGCCTTCTCTCTCTCTCTCTCTCTCTCTCTCTTTCTCTCTCTCTCTCTCTCACTCTCTACCTCTACCTCTCTCCCTTTTCGGGCTGCTTTCACGGATGGATTTCGACTGCTGCCTGGACATACGACTCCTATACGGCCTGGAGAGCTAGAAAGCGAGGATGCTGATCGATGCGCGAAGGATCGATGGTCCAGAGCTCGACTTTTCGGTGCTCGTCAAATTAGGATGCACATGTACGAGTTTGCTCGACAGCCGTCGTTAGCCAGGAAGGAAAATTCTACCTGTCCCTACTTATCATTTGAGAATGTCTGCTTCTAAACGATGGTGTCCCTTAAAACTCGTCACAAGGCTTTTATTATCGAATAAAGAAATTGTACATTCAGTCGTTCACCGGATTTTAACATATAATACGTTCAGCTTGAAATTGAAAAATTTCTAACTAATTACAATATCTTTTTCTATTTATTTTCAAGTTGCTTAAGTATTTGTTTGATCAAATTTCATAAACAGGCTGTGTTCGAAAATAACTCTTTGGGGACTTTCACTTTTTGGACGGCCTGTCATCCTACCGATTTATCGTAGATCAGTTAACATATTAAATCTAAGGTCATCCGAGAAAGATTCGATTTTAAAAATAAAAATCAGTGGAGGTAACACTGAGACTATAGTGTCACACGATGATAATAAAACCGATAATAATATGTTGCATTCATCACCATTTTGCGTATATTTTGTGTACATTTTGTGCAATTGAATTTAATGCGAGAAACTTCAAATTATAAATCTTGTCATCTATTCCGAAGTTTCATTTATCGCTCTCTTATTTTAACTAGGCCTTCTTTGATCGCTTTACCCGATCCGTCTTACTATTGTGTATGCGCCGGATCTTGCTCCTCGCTTTTATTACTTTTTGTCCCTCTTTTTTCGGGCCAAAATGCAACGACTGTCGGATACCGGTGGCATTTTGCTCGCCTCGAAAAATGCATACACGTGCTCCTTACGCATTAACGTACGTGCGTTTTAAGATGGGAGAGAAATAAAGAATCACGACGAAAAAGACCACGAGCGGGTGCCAAATAAAAATACGAAGAAGGTGATAGAAACGAGCTAAAAGTGAACACTTACACTCTGTATGAAATACTGAATATCATGGCTACTCCAAAACCGTTAACAGGTACAGCAAATTAATTCAGCGACATCCTTACAACTACTTCTACCGATTAAAATATTTAATTTTGCTTGTTACGTGAGAGCATGCGATTAGAGTCATTTTTATCGTAAGAAATAATATTTTACTTCAGAAAAAGGAATCACAAACATCAAAGCTATATATAAAGCATACTTTTATTGCAAAGTGTATAAAGAAATAAAATTTAACGATTGGGTATCTAAAAACATTTATAAATATCGTACATCTTTCTCTATTATCCTGTCATCTGATAAAAATTCCAGCATCCTGACTGGCGTCTATCCACTATCGTAGCTTCGTTCTTTATATTTTTTTTAGGCTCGCATAAAACGTCAGCGCCACGAGCAATAGACGCGTGCAACCGCGGACACAATGAGACACGAGCTTTGGTATAGGAGAGAAAAATAGGACGAGGACGTGACGGTGTAGCCGTTGCGTCGGTGTTGGAATGAAGGGAAGGTGCGGGATCAAGAGAGATAGAGCGAGATAGAGCAAGAAAGAACAATAAAGAGAAAGAGAGAGAGAGAGAGAGAGAGAGAGAGAGAGAGGAGGGGGATGGATACGACGACGAGAAGGACCGAGCGAATAGAAAAAAGGCATGGCGGACTTGGACGAGGAGTCGTAAAATGCCTACGGCCGAGAAACCCATTGCTGTAGTGTGCGTGTGTTGATGAGAGCGAGACGAAGCGGGGGTGTGGGGATGAGGCATATCGCGGTCGAGGTACAGACGCGTGGCACCGCCGAACTGCATCCGCAGCTGCCACGCGCCGGCGTACGTGTACGCGTGTGTGCGTGAGTGACGTGAGTAAACTCCGAAAGGGGCTCCAAAGTGTGGCGATAGCGCGGAGAAGCCTTAAAGGACCTCGCGTTCTCTCTTTCTACCTCTCTCTCTCTCTCTCTCTCTCTCTCTCTCTCTCTCTCTCCCTCTCTCTCTCTCTCTCCCCCTCTCCCTCTCTCTCTCTCTCTCGCCTCCATCCCGCGGCCCACCGCCGCCGCCACTTCTTTTTTATTTCTTTGTGCGCCCGTATCTTAGATATGGGCTGAATCCCTATAGATATAGATACGGGAAGATTGCCTGCAAAAAAAGGAAAGAAAAAGAAATAAGAAAAATGAAGGATAAGAGGTAGAAGAAATGCATCGGTCGGTAACCACGGAGCTGAATTTTAATTTCTCTTCTGCGGAGCTTACGAGAAGCTCGCTAGATTTATGATAATATCTCGTTCTTGGTCACGTTGTATTTGACAACGCGAAGAAAGATTGCTTGGCCATAAATTTTCGCGCGACTTGGTATTCAAGTCTATTGCTTCTACACGTGAAATTTGGAAGGCAAAGATGAAAGAAGATGCAACGCACTTGCTGGAAACTATTTCTCCGAGTTTGTCGTTATTAATTTGCGGACTGAAAAAAAGAGACTTTTAAAAAGATAGAATGAAAGAAAGAAATAACAAATAAATAAAACAAGGATATAATGAAGGCTCCTTTACAACGTACGAGCAGCTTCGTAAGAGAGTAATTTCACTCGTAACCTCAATACGATCGAATGTATGTTTTAAATTAATGAGCTGTCAAGTGATTAAATTGGTTAATGTCGGTAATTTTGGATTTCCACTTATTGACCAATTTGAAAAGCTCACTTGTCATAAGAAATTTAACCAATTCCAATAGAGCCAAATGTCGAAGCGAGCGAGTTTCGAGCGCTGTTAAGAGGTGAGTCTTGGTTAATTTTTCGGGTGGCGCATGTCTGATATTCCTATAGAGATTGGAATTGATAATAGGAAAGAGAAAGGGCGGAGGATGTACCGGAACCCGAGTACTCCGCGTATAAATCAAGGAATGCATTAGGCAAGCAAGTCGGGGCGGAAAATGGATGGCGCCGAGGCGCAGATAAGGTGGATACATTAATGCGCCACGTCAGTCAGGAGCTCGGAGGGTTCGAGAAAAATCGGAGCACCGGCTCGGAAGCTCGGCACGCCGATGTCCGGTATTAAAAAGCAGCTGTCGAGTCGCGTGCGCCGCCGTTTGAAATCTGACGTGCGTCTCGGGCGTGTATCTCGTGTGGCTTGGTGCCAAGGATAGACGGAGGCACCGGAGCCATTGGCTAGCTGAGGGCGGCGAGTGTCGTCCCAGACGGACGAGCCAATGGCGCAACCCGTTGCCTGGCCTCGGGTCCTCTTCGAGGATGCTAACTAGACGTCGGCGTATGCAAAGCGCGGCGTGCCCGTGCCACGGCACCTTTTTAGCCGGGGACCTCGAGAACTTAATAAAAGGCCGTAGCTGGCCCTCTCGCTCGCCCCTCGCACAGCCTCCCCCTGTCCCTCTTGTCGCGGGGCCCGGCCGACGCGCGCTCTCGGCCTCTCGTGTCGAGGAACCGACGGGCCGTTTTTTGGCGCGCCTCGGCGGCGTTCAGACGCGTGGCCGGATCCTTCGTAGAAGCTCGATTCGATTTGACGTCTTACTCCAATTAAGGCCCCGGCATAATAGACGAGGCGCCCCGGCTCCTCTCCCTACGGCTCTTGCGCGATGCACCAGATTCACTCGCGACCGCTAACTACTCGGGGCTTACTCGGGGCCCGGGCCGCAGGGGCCCGTCCTATTCTCGTATTCTCCCCTGCCGCCTCCTAGGCTCCCGCTCCGTTGCCCCTCTGCCCTATCCCCACAATAGCACCCGCAGGCGCATACCCCTGTCCAATATACGCACGGACGCTTATCTCTTGGTCGCCGTTCCCCTTTGCCTTGGCCACGATCTCGATGCCGAAAAACTTTTTCCCCAACGAGGCCCCAGACGACGTTTTAGACTCATTCCTAGGAAAGATGTGCCGAGTCGGCTGCCCGCACTTGTTCTCCCTAACTCTTCTTTATAATATGCCCGGAAGATTGAATAAAAAAGAAAAAAAACACGAGATCTGTTGTCCCCGGAATAAGAATTTATTGCTAGAGAAGAAAAAAGGGCGCGATCGATTGGAGTGTGGTCTAGTCCTCTATAAGGGATATATTCTGGGGGATCTTCTTTTACTTTGAGGCTGAAGTGCATAATAGGCTCTTAGCTTGATAGCCTAACTTTATAAACAATTTACTCATTCGTAAAGTGGGTCGTCTTTCGAGTAAATTTTGCCTCGGATGCGTCGTTATTCATGCCAGGATTTATACAATGGTGAAAACATCATTCATTATATTCCTTGTACTTTAACACCTGGATGTGTTTCTCGCTAAGAGTCGTGAGGATGTGAAATACAATTACAGCTACGCCGGTAGCAATTCTCATATCCTCGCAACCGCAAAGCTAAAGTGTGCATTACAGCAGTGATATGTCCCCCGAATGGCAATTATACTGGTCTCTATGTTAAAATTACATACTCACTCTCACCCTTAACTGCTGATGTACTTTAGCTCCCCGGAATTCGAATTTTCGGAACGAAGCCCTATAATAATCGCATCACCGACATTAGAAGATGAGACTCCTTCCCTTTTCGCGCAAGGAATGGATTCTCCCAATAAACATATACTTTTCTATTAAATTAATTAAAAGCGCGCGCCTGGCCCAGGAAGCTACATCCCAATTATTAATCCGCAATTTACAGACTCCGTCCAGATGCAACGGCCAACAATGATGGCCAAGATAATACCCGCAGCAATATCCAGCCATTAACGGTCTTGCGAATTTCCACAAGCGACAGGAGCCCGAGTTCGAGCCTTCGTCGGGCGTCCGATCTGATTCGACGGTCGCACTTTCTTTTCTCCCAGCAGCATCGCGCGAATAAAATAATAACGGTAGTGCGTTATTGTCCGTTAATAAGCTGTAGGACGAGAGGGTGGGGTCGGAAAAGCTCCTATCCTCAGAGATAACTAAGTTGCGAGCGGGGCCGCCGCGGATTCGAGTATCTCGATCAGCGGCGGTCGGGCCGGAGGCAAGGGCTCGGCATCCCTAATGGGAGACGCACGCGAGCACCGGAGAATCTCACCTGTCACGCGATTCCGCAGCATGTTTAGCGGCCGACGGGGAGGCGCATGCGCGAGCGCAGATCCACAGGAGCCACGCGAGACTCGCGCGCCGATCGCATCTCCTCTCACCACCTCGTCTTGCGCGTGCGTGTGTGCGTGCGTGCGCAGAGGGTCCCCGGTCGCTCGCGTGCCCGATTAGAATCGTCAGAGATCGATCGTCCACTTTCGAGGGTCCTCGCGAGCTGCTTCACCGATCCGACCTTTGCCACTATTCGGGAAGAAGGAGCGCGAGAGACGCGGGCCCGTCGCCTCGGCCAGTATTTTCGTCGCCATTTTCGTAGCGCGGGTTATAGGGGCCCGCGGTAACCCACTTCCACAAATGTCCCGGCGTTCGCGCCTTCCGCGAATCCTCTTCACTCTCACTTTTCCCTCCCTCCGTCTTGCCGTCTTAACCGCCGCAGGCCGGCGACGGGAAAGGAAGCAAACCAGCCGCGGCTTCCATCCACGGCAGCCACTCACGCGCCTTCCGCTGGAGTAGGGATCCCTTGGCGCGTGGCTCCTCTTTACCTCTCTGCCTTCGTCCCTCTCGTCCTCCTCATCCTCCCCTTTCTCCACGTCGTGGCTTTAGAGGTCGCGAGTGCGCGCATCGCGCCTTTTTCACGTCGATGGCACCGGGAAAACGAGCCACTTTAACGGACGCCCTATCTAATAACATTCCTTCCGGGTAACTCTCTGGAAACGGTGTAAATATTAAAGCGGCATTAGAGCCACCATTCCACGGCTCTGCACTATTAATTTTCGAAATTATCTTTATCTCGAGTACCGGCAATAAATATTAACTGCCGAGGTCGGCGAGCCCGTTTTTGGTCCCGCAACTTCAGATAGGACACCATTTTAATTGAGACGCGCTTCCGATCGAGCAGAATGATTCATGACACGGATTGGCCGAGCGCGTGCTACAGGTTGGATCGCGGTATAATACCTTTCATTAATTTCAATGCGATTACGTGCTTCTCGATTTATACATATATCTATACATACATACATATATATATATAATACATGTTTCTGCAGAAGCGCTCACGCCAGTATTAGGCCTCGAAGGAAGAGCATGATTTGATTTTGATTGTACGTAATACACGAGGGAAAGATCGAGAACGACTTTCATATGCGTTTTATTTGTTGTTCAGCTTATTTGTTTCTCCTACATTGTAATATTGTTTTAAATTCCTACGTGGAACCACGTATTTTCGTAGCAAAGTAAATTGGCATAATAGCTGGAAATTATTATTGAAAAATTGTGGGTTTTTTAAAGTCTTGCTTTTTTTCGTTTTGTATCAGCTCGTCGACAGATGAACGAAAAGTGCTGCAAACAAAAATTGTATTCAGTGGTTTCAAATAAGAGTCTCTCGTTTTTTACGGTGTATTAAATTCGTAAATACATAATAATGACTTATAATATTTAATATTACGAACAATTGATCGATTCATTTATTATAACAATAATCTTGTACATCAGAAGTTTTGAATTACATGGTTTCCATTTTTTAAGTAAAATCACTATTTAATGATACTGTATATAGCATATATTAAGCATTACAAGCATTATTGAATGTAATTAAATATATAAATAAAAATATATATTTATATATGTATGTATGTGTATATATGTGTATATAAATATATATAAATGTATGTGTACGTATATATGTATGTCTATAAATATTATATATTATATTTGTGTATCTGATAAACTTTTAAATTGATTGATGCTGTTGAAGATTTTTTTTAAAAAGATGAAATACTGATCGAAAACGAATAATAAAAATTTGATTCCGTGGCTGCTGCAACTAACAAACAGGTGTTATGCTAAGGTAATAAAATTTGGCGCGTGTTTTTATGATAATTAAATTAAAATAAAACCGTGCTGCATCGCGATACAGAGCTTTCACAGCCAAATTATATTATCTTTGCTATTGAAATTTAAACATTAACTTAAACTTTCTCTTTTATCCCGAAATGCTTGCTACAATTAATCGAACACACATAATTAAAGGTACGTATCATTTGTTGGCGCTGTTGTACATCGAAGATGTAAATTTTGATCTTTAGAAAGAAGAGAAAGAAAAAGCAACTTGTAAAAGTTAATGTCCGAACGCGTTTAGAATATGTAAGGACGAATAATATTTATAAAAATTTATTTTGTTCAAGCATAAAGGATTTACGTTTCTACCATGCAAAAACACTATCTGGGATCTCCAATACCCGCAAATGGAGGGACTTCCACCTGACAAATCTGAATTTATTATTTGTCTTTCAACCAACGAGTGAGCGTACGCGTGTTAAGTCCGTAAAAAACGAAGAGTTTCACGTCCCTCCATAAAAACGCATGTAATCCAAGCATAGAAAATCAAACAATTCCCGCGTACGCTCGTATTCTCTTCCAATCGTGCTCTCTCCCTCTCTCTCTATTGCTCTCTCTCTCTCTCTCTCTCTCTCTATTTCTCAATGTCCACATGTCGCCCACATGACAAGAGGTCGAATTCATTTTTTCCGCTTATAACCGTAGGAACGGGCGACAATCATTGATTATGTGTAGCGTCGTCGCGCGCAGCAATACAAATTCATAAATCATTGATGGCGCGTGCGCAGTCGGTCCCAGACGGCGCAGATGCGCGCACTTGTTTGATCGGTGTCTTCTTTGCCATTAAGTGCCCCGCGCTAAGGAGAGAGAAAGCCGGAGTGCGGTGAGTCCCGGTAGGAGAAGGCGGGCAGAAAATGGGTGATCGGCCTCGGCGACGAGGAGTGGCGCACCTGCCCCAGGACGAGGCGTTTGCGGTGGCTCGCGCCGCCTCGCCGGAGTGACTTAACCCCCGGCTTTGGCATGCCGACGATGACGACGAAGGATAGTCGAGAGAGAAAGCGAAACCGAGAGCGAGAGCGAAAGAGTGAGAGAGAGAGAGAGAGAGAGAGCAATAGAGATAGATAAATGAGAGAAAGAGGAATAGCGGCTAGTAGCTTTTCCATCCACTTGTCGTCGGCCTCGTGCGACTTGCCCGCAAGAGCAGTGGTGCGAGCCAAGATCGACATTGTACGGTAACTGGGCGAGCAGCGCATAAAGGACGGGTATCATTAGGGCATGGGGTATCGTCGAGAGCCACGAGCCCGAATTATAAACCGTGCGAGTCGCCATTAAATAATTCTCGTTAGATCGCTAACGACCGGCTCCACCGCAAAATTGCACGATACCCGGGCTTGCGTCTATGATGGCCTCGACCACGATACTTAAATCGAGGAGGGACGGTGCAAATCTCGACTGGCGCCTCGGATTTTTCACCTGCTCGCGTGGAAAGTCCGGGGAAGGAAGGAGCCGTCGCCCTTACAATGGAGCCGCTCATCACCAATTTCGGCTGGACTCGCACTTTCATTTTTCCACTCTACCTGGTGGCCACTCCGCCCCGGAAAAGCTATTATTGTCTTGCCCGGTAACTCGCGATAATTGCACCCAATTGCCACTGGGGAGCTTTTCTGAAAGTTAGGAGGCGTCCCCATCTCCTCCTCGTCACTTTTCTCCCCTTTGTTGCTCTCGCTCTTGGCGTGCTGCGCTTCATCGGAGATAGACGCCCGAGATAGAAGACCGAGTGCTGAGAGGTTTTGCCTTTGAGCCCAGCTCGATAATCTACGGTGATGGAAAGCATCGGGCACCATGGATAGAGCCACTCGGACCTTTGTTCCTCCACTCTTCGATGAATCGTCCTTACGTGCGTTTCTTTAGACTTTATCTCAAAGACTCGCCTTTTCCCTCAGTCATTCTACAAACAATTTTAATCTGATTTTATCGCACCTACTTTCAAAGAGTTTATTATTTGACGATGTTATTAATTCAAGCTAGATTATCATTGAAGTACTTTTTCTTTACGATCAACTGAAGTTCTTATTTATCAACGTGATTTCATATATAAATTGTGCCGAGTGCCCAGCATTTTAAAAATAATATAATAGAAATGAGTATCCTTTTTCGCATCTTCTATAAATAACAATAAATTCATTCCTCGACAAAATTATTATTTTTTTTTTTAATACCTAGTTACCTAATAATTAATGTAATTATATAGAATACATAATGGCAATTCTTTTCAGATAAAAAGCCACAATGTATTGAAACTGTTGTATGTTTGAAAAGAAAAAGGTCTCCTTAAGCTATGTAAAATTAGATCGAGTAAATTTTTTTCTTGAAATACGTTACATCCCTAATTTACGTATGATCAAACCCTCTTTCAAACGAGTTCCCTGAATAAAATTGTGAGGAAAAAAAATTATTCTACACAGACCAAAGTGTTTTTATTAAATGCTTTCAATTATCGCACCGCATTTTACAAACAAATTCAAATTTTGCAGATCTTGTCGACAGATGCGTCTCGAGCCGTTCAAAAAGAACAGCGCAATTCATAACGGCCGAACTCATTCGAGCCGCGTGCAACTCTGCACCTCGATCCCTTGCTTGCACATGCATTTCTGAAAGGAGGCAACGCGCGTCTCTTTTAGTTCAGCTCGAGTTTTTCAGGCACTGCCCTACCTCGAAATTCGCTCTTAATAACCGAGCCGAGACAAAGATGACGATGGCTGAGAGCCAAGAGCAGAGCCTTTCCGCAATCCAGGCTGAGCTCGATCGTGCGACATACGACTTTCTACGCGCCGGCGAACAAAAGAGTACAAAAGCTGGGGAACCGGTGACATACTGGGCGATTCTCGCGAGGGCCCTTTACCCCAAAAATCAAGCGATATGTAGGGCATGAAAACCGCACAGTTCCTGGAGCCGAGGAGCCGCCGCTGGACGAGTGCCCGGTAACTAAAATACCGTTTTTAAGCGAAGGAGCAGTGGACTCGCGACTGAAACTTCCTATTTCGGAAAACATAGCAGAGGCCTCGTCTGCTGCATTCATCTCTGGTGATTTATCGGCAGAACGTTCGGGCACCGCGAATTAGGTGATTAATTTTGAAACAGATATCTTTTTACGATGTTCGATTAAAGACCCAATCTTTTTTAAAGATGATCCTGAAAAGTGTGTCACGAAACGATGAATTACAATTTTTGTAAAAGGAAATGAATTTTTTACTGTGGTGGACGGATGGCCTGTTCCGATGATCGTGAAAGAGAACATTCTCCCTTCGTTTATCGATATCAGAAGGTAAATTGAATTATTACAGAGACACGTATTAATATCCAAACATCTATGTTACGTACACGATTAAAATAAACGTTAAAGATAATAGTTACAATCGATAAATGCATCAGGAGTATGAGTAAATATTAATAAATTATATCTGTGCTCTAAATAATACGTAGTACAACTTTGTTGTAATAAAACTTTGTTTAAAAAAATTGGCTAAGTATGAAAGCAACAATTTAGAGGCTTAACAATGAGTTCGCTATCTAAAGCAATTTTTTTTAAATTGCAGAATAAAGACGCTTGAAATTGATAAAAAAATGACATTATGCAGTTAAGCAAATGAACTTACCCTATATTATAAAGAAGTTGGCTTTTCATCATTCTGAATGAAATTGTTAGCATTAACACACCCGTTTCGTAGTAAACCTACTTTTCCCGTTCTACAAGCAGCTGAATAATAAGACAGGTTTAAATTTAAGGTACTCGCAGGAAGGATTTACCGATATAAAATACTGAAAAATTATATAAAATTAAAGGATAAAAAACTGTAACAAGACAATAATATTTTACATCATTTCGCACTATTAGAGTGTCATTTCCGACCCAGGCGAGCCTTTTTCCGCAAAACTCATAAAATACTTCTCGTAATTAAGCATAACTTTTTTCTCCTCATCGAACAATAGCAATTTATCCATGCCTCAATCGGATAATACTTATAATTCCGACTTAACAATTGCAATGTTAATTAAGCACATAAGAACACGTATTAATTATTACAAAGCAGCTGTTGCATCTGTAACAAACGCATTACGTTGTAAGCGCAAGGTGAACATCGTGCCCCGCACTCAATAACGTTTTCTCGGTATTCAGTACGCAGCGGCAGCCGATGGAGAATAAAGAGAAAACGTTGATATTAAGGATATTTGGTGACGAGGCTAATGCGTTGTTCCCCGCATGTAAAGCAGCGGCACACGAACACGCGCACATGTTCCCGCACCAGTCCTCGTCCATAACGACTCTCCTCTTTAACGATCCCGGTTCGGGTTCTGCCGGGACATTCGACAGTCGTCCTTCTCTATTTTACATGTCTATGTCTTATACCATAGATTGTACCATAGCTCAATTATCAATCCTGTTTTTTCGAATAATGTGATCAGCAAGATTCGAGTCTGCCTATGACATGCCGACCTCGTGCAGTCGATATTCATCCGGTCAATATGATGCTTAAGCGCTACCTAACCAATAAGCGCATGAGTTAAAACTCATACCCGAACGCATCGTGAAAAAAATGCTGTTCAATGTAGGATAATTTAATAGGTGATCAGTAGAATGATTTAATAAATATGCAGATGTATTCTCGGCTTGTTTGAGTAATTTCAAATTTCAACTCCCTTCAATACCATTTCATAAATATTTATTTTTAAATCAAAATATTAATGCAATGACAATTTTAAAAGCGTTCCTTAGTACTGTCTTTAAAATGCGTATTCTTCAAATTTAGATAGCAATCTACCTTTGATATGGGATCGACTTTCATTATATAAAAACGGTTTTGTTATTACATTTTACTAAAATATCGGTCGAGGCGAAATAATAACGAGCAAAAAATCGAGGTTATGAATAATTTTTTTAACGGTGTTAAGTAATATGTCCTGATCCCGCAAACGAGAACCGCTCTTAAGGAGAGAAATCTTCCTGGCACCGAAGATAATCTTGCTTCCGACCAAATTACTTCACCCATCCGAAATAAAGTACGTACATTGAATGTTAGCAATTGTTTTATAACACGACGCAGTGAGAAACGCGGAGCGCGAAACATCGTGAGCCGCCAAGAAGCATCGGACGCTGTTCGCTTAACTTGTGAAACCTTAATCATTCGATAGATCGGCCTCATCGCTCGAGATAGCGAAAGACTCGACTGGTATATTTTAACAAAACATTCCAAGGAGCCCGGTAATAATTCGTTAAGTCTAGAAGACGCAAGGACAACGAAAAAGCTCCTATCATCGATCGGATCGATCCGAACGCCCAAAGAAGAAAGAAGGAAGGCGACGGTCACGAAGAATCGCCAACGCTTCATATTCGAGCTGCTCGCTCCTGCTACGACAGTAGACATAATGTAGCCAAGGAAGGCTTCTACCTTGTGAGCGAAAAAAGGAGCGGGACGAAGAAATGGGGAGGAGGGCAGAAGATACGACCTCCTTGGCGATTCAGGAGTCGTGCAGTCGGTAGACGCATTGGAATTCGGCTACTCGGAATCTCGATGCCGGTACATTTGCATGGAGGATGTCGCGGTACGTGGTCCCGCGCATGCCTCCCCACCGATCCCTGGCTACCTACCCTAATTAACGGACTCGTCGTCGCTCCGGCGCTGTTAAGACGCCGCTGATCCTCGGGAGCGAACGCGAGCGCTGCTCGCGATCGACTGCTGAGTCGCGTCGCGATTCCTTACACTCGTCATTTTTATCCGTCGCTCGAGGTATTCCACATCTGTGCTACCTATCGGTGGAGAAAGCCCGAAGTAATACAATCTTCGTACCATCCGCCGTACTGCTAAACGGCTTTCTTCAAAATTGAAACTAAGACGGGGGCCGGCTAGGGCTGATAAAAAATTCGAAGCTGCGCGAGCGCGGGGTAGTCGAGGGATTGTTCAAATAATGACGCGCTGGCAATAAGAAGTGCCCCAATTGCGATAATGCCGCGCAGAACGCCTTGGCACCTGGTCAAAATTAAGCAAGTATTTTCGAAGGCTGCCTATCTCATACTTCTAAGTACGAATCCCAATATTCTCGGGAGAAGAATATTGGAGGGGCGATTAGCTCTAGAGCCATTATCAGCGGCAAGGGCTGCTCGCTCGTTACTGCCTGTTCGCACCACGGGCGCAGCAGTTTTATTATTAGGTGAAAATTTATCCGCAGAGGGCGATTATTCATTTCGAAAGCCGCGACTGTCATCCAGTAGAAATGCCGAAGAGCCAAGGGATAATGGGGGAGGAGGCCGGAGTCGAAAGTCGAAAGACTGTAGTTAATCCGCGAAGAGATCCGAAGGTCCGCCATAAGTCACGGGAGGCTCGTGCACGGGGAGCGGCGAGTCGAGCCTCCGGTGCGCAAGGCCGGAGCCCGTCTGGCGGGCCGATTAAAGCGCGAGGCGTGAAAACAGGGCTCGGGATCGCGCGCGGCCCGGCATCAATTACGATTGCGCGCTGAGCGGGTGGACGTCTGCGATCGGGGCGCGGCGCTCCAAGAGGTTATTGGATGCGAGGGGCACTGGAATGCTCGGATTACTTCACTCCGTGGGCAAGAAGGAGCGGGGAGGGGGAGGGGGGCAGCCCAGCGAGAATGAGACGTTGAGGCGAGGCCGAGCGCCTGGAGCGGCCACAGGGTGTAAGGGCTCACGCCCACTTCAAGCACGTAATAACACATTGTTTGGTGGTGCGAAGAAAGCCGCTGCCGTGGCGCTGCCGAAAATCGCTCGCGCGTTAAAATTATTATTGCGAGCTTACGCGAGTGTGTTTGCGTTGGGTCCGCGATTACGGGCCCACGGGCAACCGCCGACACGAGGGCCGAAAGTGAGGATAAGTACGTCGGCGCAGCAAAAAACCGACGCGGGCCGCGTTTCTTAACGCGGATAAATCGCTCTCTGTATTTACACAGAATTTCGTTAGTGAGTAGCAATTATCTCGAGGGCCGCTTGGGTATTTATTTTGGCCGGCGAAAATATTATAAATGCCTCGCGCGCCCCGGGATTATTAATTTCTGCTTCTTTTTTCTAGGCCCGTTCGAATCCATGCCCGTGATTCGCGAATTACAGCTCGCTTTCTGCGCTGAATTATCCGTCTAATGGCGCTTACATTTCAAAGGATTAACCTTTTCTGCAAGGATCCATTCTTCGTCGCCGCTCTCGATGATTGCTTGGCCAAACCGCGATTACAGTCTCCCAATGTTTAACAGTTTTTTTAAACTTTAAAAAGGTTATTGAATAGCATGACTATTGAAAAATAAGCGTATTTGGATGGTTGCTTTATAATTATTTAGTGGTTTCTTTTCAAAGCGCGCTGCTATTGATTTCAAATTTCATGCTTCGCGAATATAATATAATTATTTTAAATGCTTCTTCATTATGTTTATTAGTATTGCTAAAATTGTTACAGGCGAATTTACTCCCTTATAAAGTGATAAAAATTTATTGCAAGAAATTAAGAATTGCTTGAGACATAAGAGTTAATTTATATGTTAAATAATAAGTTTGAACGAGATGGTATTTGAATTAATAAAAGCTGTTATGTCATAAAATTCCCAATACATGATCGTAACTCGCGTGTTTGCTTATCTTCTTAGATAGTAAACGTACAGTATTGCGAATGAATTGCAAAAAGTGTTGAAGATTATATACGAAACAAGATGCAATCTGCCAAACTAGCCGATACAAATTATGCCAACGCACAGCTATATATTTATTGACGGATATACATACGTATTTCCTTATAAGAACTGAATAACTTTGAACGAATGCCGAAGTGATAAAACGAATGAGAGATTTAAGTTAATGCCAGGTAAATAAAATCGCAGTGTAAACAAGCCTCCGGTACCGCGTCGAATCACAATCAATTTAGTTTCAACGTACCGACGAAAGCGACCGAAAATATGTCGAAGAAACGTCTAGGAGCTTTCTGGGCTTGCGCAAAAAACGCGAAAATTTGGCGAAAAAGACTATGGGTTGAGTTGAGACGGGGCGGGCTGAGGGATTGGCGCGGCGAGGAACAACAATCAGAGGAAGAAGCCGAAAACAGAGGATAAATAAAAAGGCGAGATAAAGCCAGGAAGATAAATCGAGGGCGCAACGAGGCGAGCGGGAAAGCGAGAGGGCCAAGGGGAACTTAACACCTGCTTCCTCCTCCCTTTTGCAGGTGGCTGGAAGGTGCGCGTGCGCCTTGCCTCGGATTTCGGGACCCTCGCCCACCCTTCGGGCTTATCTCCCTCGCGGTCGTGGTCCACCGCTTCATTAGCGCGGGGGACTTTAAAAGGACCCTTGCGGCCTCGCCTCGTCTTCACGCGGACGACGAGCTTCCGAATTTGTCTACGCCGGACTAATCGATGGAAGGAAGGAGAAGCTTTCTCAGCCCACGACAACCGGACAACCGTCGTGCGATACGGATCTTGTCTCGGTACTCGCGGGTTCGCCGCCATCGCAGTTCCGTTCATTGTGGGCGCCTTCGGCTCGTGGCGTATGCGCCGAACGTCGAAACGGTGAAGCGCTGAATAAACGTCGATCGGAGACCGTCCTCGTAGCCGTCCCTTGCCTTGCTTTCTCCCCGATAATATCCTTGTGCGTTGTGTAGAAGCTCCTCTTGTTTAAATATGCGGCCGACGTTAGCTTTGGGCATCACATCCCGGCAAGGCGCGATCGTTAAAATTAGCACCGCCGGTTTCATAATATTTGGATTGTTGTCCATTGTTGTGTTTAGGTGAGCTCTTGCGGACCTCATTAAGAACTCGGACTCCTCGCGTGGAGTCGAGAGAATGGAAGGGGTTATAAAATAATGATCATTGGCCAGGGAGGAATCGCTCGTACTTGTTAGCGCAGCTGTTTCACGTAGGAGCGCATTATGTGCGCCACAAGCCGGCATCTAGTAGCGCGCTTCAACAGTGAAAAAATATGCCATTCGATACTTTTTAATGTAGAGTCAATGGCCCGTGCCGAGGCTCAGAAAGAAGCTTTCGCCGTCGGTCAACAAAGCCTTCGGAGAACCGCCGCTTCTCCGCCGCGATTGTTCGGGAAAGCGCACCGGTTTTGAATGAGCGCTCGGTCGCATGCCGCTTTCCCCGAGGCGCACCAAAGTGCTAACCCTTTTCAGGCCCGTCGCTAAGCCCTCCACCGACGTGCATGGCCCTTATCCGCAGGCCCATTGTTGTCCGACGGCTCGTTTTGTGTCCGCGGCCGCAGGTCTCCCGCAGCCGCCCCCGACTCCGTCAGATGGGGACGGCACGTGGCCCGCGAATAGTTTGTCTCGGTCTTTCGCGGAAGTCACCCCGGGGATGCGCCGAGTCTTCGAACACTTCGCTGGCTCATTGTTGCTCGAAGAGCTGGGCAGCGACCCGCCCACGCGTGAGCCATGAGTTACGAGAATCGATGGGGTCGCGGCCTCTCCTACCGCGCGATGATAGGGTTAGATTGATGACGGCCCATTGGCTCGACTCTGACTATTGTTTGTTATGATCGGACGATGAAAATGTCTTAAGACGAATTTCGAGGGCTCTCTGTGGGCCCTTGACAGATGCACTTCGATGCTTTATTCCAATTAGGAAGTGATTGAGGCCTTTTTCATCTCCTCCTCCTTCGGTTTCGTCTTATTCTTCGCACAGACGTTGTTCCTCCTCATAGATCGAGCTCAAGCTACATTTGTGAATATTAGTTTTCTCCTCTGATTATTTGGGATGGTGATTGATGAAGGCGCTATTTTAATTCTAACCACGCGCAATCCTTTATGCTCGTAGCATTGCTTCAGCACAATCAAAATAATGTTAGCAAATATGTCTTACTTAATGACTATTTAGTTGGCAAGAAACCCCATGGACTCAAAGATATAGATTTAACATGCGTTCTTTTTTCAGCATATCTCACGAGAAAATGATAACTTTGTGCAGCTAATGATCTTCAATTAAATAAAACAAAAGCAATTATACAAAAGCGAGCATCACTCTATTTTGAAATTTTATTACAAATTTCAATTCTTTTCAAATGATTGATCAATTAAAGTGGCTGTTAAAAGTTTCCGCTAAGTAACTGCTAGTCAATTCACTAAAAGCATAACGTTAATTATCTTTAAAGTTGGAGTATAATTACAAAACATGTTTGTAAAAATATTATTTGTATTTTCAATAGTCCTCTCGTGATAAAGTCGTTTATCAAATCCAGCGGCACATAAAACTTTATTGTAATTAATAAGGCAAGGAGTTGCATAAGTCAAGTAATGCATGTTTAAAATAAGGATCGGCAGTAATTTTAAAAACGCTAGGGAAAGTTAGTTTAACGCTATTGTTTTCCAATAAGTACACAATACATGAACTCGTAATTGCTAAACGCATGAAAATGAATTACAGACGTATCTTTAAATAGCCGTATAAGAAGAAAGTGCAGCTTAAATATTGTATAAATATATACGGCTCGTGTTGTAATGAGTGAGTGCGCCCGCTTTGAAGTCGCTTGAAAAAAGAAAAGAATCCGCTTTCTCGAACTACATCGTGAAAGTTACTTTTTAAAATATTATTAAAAATCGATGAAACCCTATCAGATCGATATAAGGAAGAGGAATGCTCGTCATTACGAACAATCACAATCAAACTAATTGCCGGCACGATGCATCAATTAACCTAGGGACTCGTTCGTTTCGACGCTTCGCCAGAGGCAAGAAGGAAAAAAAGAAGTCGAAGGCGACATCGTTTTGGCGAAGGCTTACCTGGGAGCTTCTAGCAAGAGGCTCCCCGAGTCCCCGTAACCCAGAAAGTAAAGCGCCGGTAAGGAGGCCTCACCGTTAAAGTGGTCCAGCCGAACGAGCGCCGGCTTTTTGCGATGCGCACGTGCGCTTTTAATTCGGTACTCGCGACGCTCTGATGCATAAATACGAGAGACCCGCTCCTTAATTCTTATCGTCCCGGGGCCGCGTCCCGGGGCGAGCCGGCCAATTACTTTTCCAGACCAAAATTCGCCTCGGGCCCACTTTTCCTTTTCTGCTTATGTCAGGAAAGCCTCGGTCCTCGCTTTTGCCTCGTGCGCGACCTGGAGCTGCGCCTCGGGGTAAAACCTGCCAAGGTGCTTTCGCTTGAGCTAAGCGTGCGCCCCATCGACGGAATTTCGGCCAGTAACCTGACTTTCCAGTCGACCGGAATAATGATGCTGCGAGCATTTTCGAATGCTTTTTATAAGAATGTTAGGTGCCCCGATTCGAGCTGCGCCTATCTAATGAATATAAATGGCCGCGAGCCCTCGATGGAAAGGAATTGCAGAAGAAATATCAAAGTGTCATTTTCTTTTTTGAAAATAAGGATCCCCCCAACAAGATAATGTTAAGGCGAGGAGAGAACGACAACTATATATTCACGATATTTTGTACAGAACTAAAATAATAATGAGCTGGAATTTAAGGATCGCGGAGTCAAAACGTAAATGAAGTGCGTGAAATGAAAACGCAAGTTTATGCCGAACTCTATTCGGGTTATAAAATTTAAGTGCGCACCTTAAAAACTGTATGCAATTTACAAAGAATAGCTTCATCGACGTGAATCTTCTCGGAGAACTTGATTATATAAATATCCTAAAATTATCGCTTATTTTATTATTATTTTATTGTAACATTAATGGACGAAGTAAAAAAACACTTGACTCTTACATTACTTCTTACACTCGAGTAAGACTGGTATATTATTAAATTTATTCAATACTCAAATTCAGTTAAACGAGTGAAATAATAGTCAGTTTCCTTCTTACAAAGGCTACCATTAGATGATACGGTTTTTTTTATTACTTTAAGGAAGGAATATTTCCAAGGGGAGGGTGTTGTTTATGATGAAGCCTCGATTAAAATATCAATTTATGCTGATGCATGTTGGCACTTTGTAGACCAATTTGTTTTTGTTTTTTTTTGTTTTTTTTTTTAATTTTAACAGAAATGTAAAAACTGTTTCAAAAACGTAGGGAAAGAAAGCTGTAGAGGCATTATGGATGTCAACGCATGCATAACAAATGGACGCAGATGTTAACGAGGTACTTACTTCCGTCATAAATATTCGGGTTCGCGGCTCCTTTTTCTAAAAAAATACGTGACCGGGGCTATGGACCCTCTCGAGTGCGCGATGCTCATCCTCCTCTAGCGATCGATGAGCCAAATTAAACAATGAGTCCTCGTCGCGTGTTGGAGGATAAAGGCGGCGTTGCCGGCTCGCGTCATCGAGAGTCCGCGGACGTATGCCCCCGGGCAATCGCTCGCACCTGGTTATTGCACCCCGCCCTCCGGGTCCGTCACCCTTTCGCGCACCGAAGTATTTCACGATTGCTCGGGCGCTCGGTGCCTCGGCAACTATTGTCCCGCCACATCTGTATACACACACTCGTGCCCCATCCCTCCGAGTTGCTTGTACTTGTCGCACGCCCGATATTTATTTAAAGGTACGTGTTTGTTTTACGAACCGACCGCCACTTGTGTCCTCATTACAACGCGAAATCTTTCAGCTCTACAATAATATTTACGTGGGTGCGATCTTGATCCTGCCGATGAACTAGTTTTTCCTTAACCCATCCAGGCTTTTCTCCTTGTAAAAGTTACATTTCATCTGACGGGATGATGACTATCTTTATCCATCGGTTTATTGGATTCTTGTGTGTGCAAATAAGATGTGAATAATTATTCTTAGAAAAAGGATGCGTATTATGAATTGTAAGTGGAGTTCGTGAAGGAGCTCGAGGAGTCCCAGACATAGTATCGCCAACGTCGCTCTGACCCGCAGATAGATTTATCATTTTTAACTTAAAAAGCAATCCGATCGAGCTAACGCTAGTGTTTTTTCTTATGCCTCTTCAGTTAGATGAAAAGATTTTGTTAGCAAAAAATTATGATAGCGAAATAAAAGAAAAGCCTGTAATTTATTCTTTTTTTTGTCTATAAATATTGACAGGACTAATATTGATTATGTGTTCGCTAACCATTTATCAATTTGACAAGTTCACAGCATCAACTACTTTTCGATAAGAAAATTGACGCATCGTATAACATAATGAGTTCTTTAACTCCTTTAACTCAATTAATGACAGAAAAATTGTATTACTTAAAGGAGATTTGTCACTTAACTGGGTGAAAGATCATTTAATATCTGACATGAAGATAATGAGAAAAGTTGAAGCAAATTTTTTTATACGTCACCTTTATGCTCGGAGCAATAATTCAAATTAATGTATTAACCGCTATTCGGGAGTGAATTTACAAAGAAGCGGTAGTCATATTTGTAAAGCAAAATGCCTCGTAGCTCTCATTACGTCGTTTAAACTGTTCACTCCCTACTAAAAAAGGAGCCCTGAAAAAAAATTGCCGGAAAAATTCGCGTCGGCACCTTGTAGCACTTTTGAAAAACTACGTAATAAATTCGGAGAACAGCAAAAATGAAGGAATCGAAAAAATCGTCCAGAGGAGCGCGTATACGTACCGCTAACCCAATTCCAACGCAGCCGAAATTGCATTCGCCAATTAAGTGCATTAATTCGATATCGCTGAGCCCACGTCTAAGAGGCAAGACGAGCATCGGCATCGAGTCGACGTACGACGGCACCTCTATACATGCCGCATGGAAATTGCTCGTTTACGCGGACCGCATTAAAATTGATGGCTCTCGGACGGCTCGCTAACCCCGCGCCCCGCCCCGGCCGCTGCTCATCACGGGACTTTGCATCTTTGGCACGCGTAAAGAGTCGAGACCAGGGCGCGACACGCGAGCGTGGTTTTGCACGCAAATGCAGCGAGAGGGAAAGGCGTCCGGGACAGGCAAGGAGTGCGTGTACGGAGAGGGGGGTGGGGAGCGATGCAGGACGAGGGGGGTAACAAGGGAAGGAGGAGGAGGATGTCAGGGCATTTCTCTGATCCTCTCTCTCTCTCTCTCTCTCTCTCTCCCTCTTTCCTCTAGCTTTCCGCGCCGCGGTCTCTCCTCTTCTCGACTTCTATCTCACCGAAGACGCCGCAGAGTATCCGAGAGCAAGGAGGCTCGGCGGAGCTCCTAGAGCCAGTGGAGGCCGGTGATTTACGGGGGCCGGTGGTGTTAGCCGATAATGGCAGTGAGCTCGCGGAAGCGATCTATCAAGGGGCTACCGGTGGCGCCCGGGCTCAACGCCGTCAACCCCTTGGCTCACGAGCGTCGTCTACGAGGGGGCGAGTTCAGCTATGCCTATGCAGCTATGCCGGCCGGCCAAACGTGTTATTAGCCCTCGAGGGCGAGGACGCGATTCGGCGAACGCGGCCCAGCGTCAGGGGGGAATTAGACCCGGGTGGAGCGATCCTGGAGGGCGGCTGTTATTATGCGGGTCGGTTATAATTTTCAGAAGTGCGCGCAAGTAGAAATTTTACGTCCTGGATTAGATTAAAGGAGCGAGGCACGCGTAACGTGTAATTACCGCGTGGCTATTGCTCGCACGGCTGAACATTCTTCCTCCTCTGGGGCCCGCCGTGGCAGCGCTGAAAGACGGCCCGAGGAGCTACAGATCTTATCCGTCGCGCTGATAGATTTTGACTTTTTGGCTTTGCTTTGCGGGCACCGGAGAGTGTCGCTAAGCCAGGATTGTTTGCAGACTGGACGCCAATTATGAAATCTGCTATTAATGGAACCCACCGAATCTCTCCAATCTGAGAGACCTCGCTAAGGAAAGTTGCATCACGGATGCTCGGGAAACTGGTCTCGCTCCGATGTAACGACATTTACCCTTCGATTTGCTGCTTTGTTCTGTCCTCGTTAGCGACAGGCATTAAACTCGTGAATCTCAGTTAGACTCACGATACTTTATAGATAGACTCTTTATGCTTATAAATACTTGTACTTTTAGTATCATGGGAAAAAACGAAACTACTTTCAATGCTTAGCTTTTTAAATTCAACCGTTGCAAGTGCCAAATCAATAGGAGGCAAAAATAAAATTAAAAAAAGTGCTTGCAGTAACAAAAAATGACCAAAAGTCAAATCATCATGAATGACTTTAGAATAAGATAAAGCATAATTGATATTTTAAGCAATAGAATAATTTTTAATTTTAAGCAATACATGCTATATCGAAAAACATTTAATTCTAAGAAAGATAGCATGTCAAGCAAACAAATAACTGTGTTCTAAAAATTTTTTAAACCTGATCACTTTCTCGCCGAGTTGACAAACAACCTCAAGTCAGTAAACTTCCGTACGGTTGAAAAAACAAACGTCGTTATTCCATCCTATCTATTAGATAGTCAATCGGGTCGATAATTTAGAGATGTATATATGCAGATGCTCGCATTTGTTGGCGGTGTTGGGGAGGGAAGGGGGGGCGGGAAGAGAGGAAGAGACGATGGAGGGAGAGACGATAATGCCTAATCGCAACTTTCAGAAGACTATCTGCCTCTATCGCTCGGGGGATCGGGACGTTGTTGCGTAAAACGCGTAAAGACTCTTGGTGGGTGTGCACAAGCGCCTCTCTCTCTCTCTCTCTCTCTCTATCTCTCTGCTTCTCCTCCTCTCTTCAAGCTCACCGCTCGTCCGTTCGCCAGCCCCCCCCCCGGCCCCAACGCCCCACGTCACCTTCCGATCCCCTCCTCCGGCCGTGGAGCCCACGAGTGCGGACACAAGCGCTCGCAGCTGCCACCCCCGCACCTCGCGGTGGTCTGCCAAACTCGTGGCGGCTCTTGGCCCCCTATGCGCAGCTAATTGGAGGTAAGATCGAGCTGCGTTTATCCGTCGAGACGGGCACTTTTTTTTATTAGTGCCTGGCTTGGGGAAGAGGCCCCGGAGTCGTGGGTGTTTCACGTAAACGATGATCGGACGGGCCACGTGTTCCCTTCGAGACGCGCGTCCAACCTTTGTACACACCTAATGCAAGTCAGCGTGGCCGGAGTGAGGTGTCGGTCGCACATCTGCACTCACTTATGAGGAATAATCGTAAATGTGGCCGGATTACCGCTAGCCGACAGCTTGCCCGAAACTCCGTTTCGATGATTTTCAAGGGCACCGCTTTTTATTGGAAAATGACCTACTTTTCATCGCTCCTCGATAAATATCTTCAAAGCAATACAAACAGAGCGAGTTTTGAATTGCTACGCGCTGTGTAATAATCATTATCCAGTGTTCTGGCGAGTTGACAAGTTGTGCTAGATGAACGGTAGTAAATATTCTATGATTTCGAGATTAGCGATTGGAAAAATAACGGACCTGCCGAGTTTCACTGGCTACTGTTAATGGAAAGAGCTGTTGGATTTATTCATGGGACACCATTGGCTGGACTTAATCGCAATCGCGTATTGTTGCGTGCACATAATAGAACGAGCGATGCGCTCGGTGATGCCGGGAAAATCAGTCAAGAGAGCTGAGAATGTCCAGAACCGATAGCCGCGACGAAAGCGAAAAAGTAAAAGGGTGAAAGAAGAAAAGTCCCCGCTTGGGAGATGTCAGCTGGGACCCCCGGACAATGGGCCCGCGTGCTAGAATCCACCCGCGCAACCCCTTCGTGCCAGCCCGTGGAAAATGCTAAATCATCCCTCGTCAAATCAGAGCCACAGGCGCGCAATCTTGTGAATGCGCGATAGGATTGGATCCCGGCAGCTGCGGGCTTTTTCGCGCAGGTAGGACATTGGCACGCGCCCTCCCGTCGACCCTCGCTCCCTACCCCTTTTGTCGCGTGGGCTTCCTTGGCTTTTATCCCCCGCTCGCGTATTTATGCATGTGCGCATGCACCTCCTGCGCGTTCCAATGTCCACCCCCATTGTGCCCTTTTGCACCTCCACGAGTGCCGGCGTTTCGGTCTGTCCCTTTTCGCCGTCCCTCGACCACGGGGACGATGACGACGACCCCCCTCCCCCCGCCCCTATCGCCCTCTTGCCCCCTCGCCGCGGCACATATGCGGAGAAACGCCACGTCGAACCAAAGGGACCGAGCCGCTGTTTGCGGAGAGGCGGAAAGGGTTGCGAGGAAAGAGGATACGAAGTGGCTACGAATCCTTTTCTCCTCGAGCGTCTTTTGTCCTCCCTCCGTACAATGAGCCGCTTTCCCTATTCTTCTCACCCCCACACCTCCGCGCGCATCCCGAGCACCCTCCCTGCTCGCCACCGTTGTCGACACCGCAACCCTTTCCTGCTCATCCCTTACCCCCTTCGCCGTCGGGATGCTGCGTCGGCATCGACGTTTACTTTAGCTGGAAATGACGAGCGCCCACGTGCGGCTAATGGAGTGCGCATGCGTGTGTACACATGCGCATATTTCGGGACTGTCACGGAAACGACCGGATATGCTTTTGAGTTTTGTCACTTTTTTCAAACTCGAAACATCCTCCTCTCTATGATTTCGCGCTGTCATCTCGTCGCTCAACTCTTTCAAATTGTTTATTCAAGACCCTTCGCTTTCAAAAATTATATGTCGATGAATGAAACGCCTTTTAGTGCTTGTTTTATCGGTACATAAATTTTTCTTCGCCTTCTTCCATCCTCTTCGATTGTTAATGCAGTTGTATTGGTGCTTATATATAAATTTATTTACGAAATAATTAAGAAATAATTAAGTACCATTAACATTTTTCCTAATAATGTAATAACAATATTAATGAGCATTAATATTTACACTAATGAAGGATAATAATGTATGTGTAAACGTTGTTAATTTTTGTAAGTTTGCAATTGATTTATAAACAAAGCTCTAATAACCAAATTATATTCCGTGTGTGTAAAACAGTGTTGTCCCTTAAAAGAGTAAGATTTTGAAATAATTATCGCATGTGAGTATAGGTTTTAACGGACCGTATGTGCTTCTTTTTCTTCGCTTTTCAAGCTGTTTCAGAAGCTACCCCCCTCCTGCAGCCATGGAGCAAAGGCAGCTTATAATCCGTATTTTCTCATTTTGGAAGGTCGATTAAAGCATGAAACGTGCAACCTGCCTCGAATTCCTCCGTACGATATCGCAAGCATCGCATGTGTCGCTCGGGGGTTGTATTTCAAAAACAAAGTAAGCCGGACGGTAGCCTTACTTCTCGGATTTTCCAATGATGGGCGGGAGGGTGAACGTCAAACTTAGGTGCGCGTCACGTAAGTATTCCTAATTACACGCTCGGTGCGCTCGGGGCGGCTTGTAATCTGTTACGCGCACCACCTCGCGACATATGGCGCTCGCGCTTTGGGGGCATTCCGACTGTGCGTAAAAAAATGAAATGAGAGAGTAAATTAAAAATGTAGACAAGAGATAGAGAGAGAGAGAGAGAGAGAGAGAGAGAAAGAGAGAGAGAGAGAACTCGTAGAATAAAAAACCCCTCGCCTGGTTAGCTTGGGGCCTCGAACGCTCTCCGACGTTTGCGATACTTATCCCGTTAAAAATTTTCTGGCGCGCGCGTGCACCGCCCAGTCTTTCACTTCCGGCCCTTTTCTGCGATCGCGCACGGCTCTCTCTCTCTCTCTCTCTCTCTCCCTTGTCTACATTTTAATGAGAGGGCGCGAAGCTTCCGTGGGGGGGCTCTTATTTTAATGGCACCCAGTTGCTACGTCTCGTATTGTGCCTGGTTATTATGATGAATTTTAAGGTTCGCTTGAGTTCGAAATATAATGAGAAGGGAGGGTTGGATTATTCCAGGTCTGACAATTACAGCTGATGGCTCATTTTCCCGTTTGAATATGCGTAACTATGAAGACTTTTCTACCTCTACATGCCGCTTCCTACCAGGGTCAACCCCTTCTGACCTCACCTACATACGAGTAATGACTTTAATTTTTTTCCTTACTCCTTTGCACTTATTTTTTTAAATATTATTTACTAATCACGTTTCATTACGGAAAAGGATTAACTCTAATACGCCATATGCAATATCGATATAAGAATAATACACATGGCGAGAAGGCGAAATAAAGGGTAAGATCGAGGCCTCGGCAATAGTTATTGAAATGTACTCGAATCTATTACGTCCTGGGCTCTTAAGGCCCGCCGTATTTGGACATGCGAGAACGAGGAGCTCGAATGAAGGAAAGGATCTCTCAGAACCCAAGAGGGAGACTCCTTATGTTGGTAATTGAAAGGCTCGGGAGTTTCGGCTCCACTCCTCTATCTGGTCGGTCCGTGCGTTTATTAAAAAATCATAATAGCTCATCGATGAAATTACCTTCTTAAACATGGGCGCGAGGCTCGCCCATGTTAATTGAGTCCCGGCAAATATAAGTAATGACGAGGGGGAGGTGGGCGGCACCTCGGGATGTTGCGGCTGCTCCGACGAACGGGGAGCCGAAAACGGAGGAGCGGAGAAACGCTCGGATTCTCGTCGCAGCGATTGTTTTCCACAAAACACGCCCCGAAAGATCGCTGCCTTTGTTACGTGCGCCGATATCGGGGGCCGTAAATGCCGGCTACATCGCGCAATTACCAGGCAGCCAAGTATCAATTACATTGTCCGCGCTAAAGCGGCCAATTTCCAATGCGGCCAATCGAGCGCCGCGTTCATGTGCGGCGCGACACAAAGGCGAAGGCGCGTCCCGCTCGTGGAAAAATCGATGGCCGGTGATACATGATTAGGGGCCCAGAGACCATGACGTGGGCCTCTCCGATCGGCAAATCCATTGGGACGTCAAGTCCCTCGCATCCTCGCTTGGAACGCCAACGAGCTGAAGGCATCGGACGGCACTGCAATTGCGACGCGCCGAGACAAGTCCGACGATTTACTCGTGCATTCGCGCTTAATTTGATGCGAGAAGAGCATACGAATTAAACTGGCAATGTTACTCTTGCCGTGTCAGATCCGATTTCCTACGGAAGAATCCAATGCCCAATATTTGAACACATGCACGTTACGCATTTTATATTCTGTAGCTGAAGAGTATTTATATTGAAATAACAGGCGAGTCCGTAAAATTGTCTGCTATAGTACACTGCAGATGAACGCACGTAAGTGATATTTGATCAATAGGGGAAGGGGAAAGGTAAAGGCCTCGACATTGTTCGAGATTCCGGTTATTGTGAAAGCGGAGGCTGGACTTCGTGATTGAGATGAAGATGAAAACGTCGAAAACTACGAGAAATGTCGGGCTTGGGCGGAAACTGAACCGTGAAAAGAAAAATTCAAAATAAAAAAATTATATTCTCTAGTTATTAAAGAAGCTTCGAGCAGTCTAAAAGTCGGCAATCGCTCAACTTCTTAGCGAACGCAGTTTACCCCGAATGCTAAAGGAACATCGAATCTCACAGAGAATTCGTTCTGAAGGAGAAGAATCCCTCACTCGACGGGAGATCGAGTTGGCATATGCACGGGAGCTCATACGTCAAGTCGGACATCGGGGAACGAGTACATCGAACGGCCGACTTTAAATTCCAACGACGGGAGAAAAATCCTTGCCCGGGATCGACTCTAGCGTCGTGAGCGGCGAGCGAGGGACGGGCGGTGACGTCTGGTTCGGGGGGGGGGCGAAGGAGGGCTGCGGCGATGGGTGGGGGGGGGGAGGGAGCAGAAGTAGGAGGAGGAGAGAGAACCCGAATGATTTCGTGAAGAACGAGCCGCGTTTTACGGCTTTCACGGCCACGCGCCGGTGTTATTATCCCCGGCGGTTCGCACCTCGAGGATCTACCTCTCGTCCTCCCTGTGAGAGCCTGTGCTACCGGCGTAAAGACACCGAGCTACAGACGCTGCACCGAGTTCCCGATAGCTCCTCTCGGCGGCGTCACTTTGTACTCCTGTCTCTCTCTCTCTCTCTCTCTCTCTCTCTCTGCTCCTCTCGCTATTATGAGTCGCCTCCCGACGAAACCCAGAACCCCTTTTTTCTGGGTTTTTTTGCGCCCGATCACTGGTCGCGGGTGAACGGCTTTTACAGGCGCTATTTCGAATGGAAATTTCGGGGATAAATTTGCAGAGGTTTGCGCATTTACGACTGCATGCTGGCCAGTGGTTAGCCATGATTGATAAAGAGGCCTCGATGCTATGGGACTAATGCCCATGTATCACGAAAAGCAGGTATACACCATCTTATTGCACGGGAATGCAAGTTCTTGCGCGTCATTTTGTCCTTCCTAAGGGTCAAGCTTGCTCGAAACAATTGATTTTTTGCTACGTATCTACGAGCCCTTTGCAATAATGTGGCTTTGGCAACAAAATTTAAAAATTCTGCAAGTATTCTTATACGAAGATTGCCATTTTTCGAACAATGTACCCTGCAATTTACCTTCAATATAAAAGCTTAATGCTCATAATGCTGAATTACTGCTGGGACCGCTCTATTACCATTAACGCATCCAAATAAGATTAATCAAGATTAATCTGTATTAATAAAAGCCAAACCTTTTACGTTCGATATTTTCATTTAAATAAATTGCAATAATTGATGATGCAGGATCTCACGATAAAACGTGATCATTTAGATCAGGCTAGATTAATGATGACTAAAGCTCATGACATTTGTACAGCTAAAGTTATTATTTAAATGTAAGAACTGTCGTTCATATGTGACCGTGATTTACAAATACTTAGGAGAGTAAAATATCATTCGAAACGTCGAGCCACATGCGTTGGCGCATCACATCCACATGTTATACAAGTATATAAATTCATATGTTTATAGTGTGGTTATAAAGTTTAATTAATTGATGAAAAAAGATTCACTCTTAATCATTTTCTATTATTATTATAGAGTTCATTGTATTAAAATACAATAGAGTAGGAAAAAAATTTACCAAAACTATTTTACTTAACTTGAATTTATTGTACGTCGAAATTGACATTTCGAGATGACAAATAAAGCAAACGATGGTACGCAAGTCGGCAAAACTAAAGATATAAACGAGAAAGAAATTACTCTGAAATAAGTGAAGAGCGAGCAGCGATATTTCAATTACCTGCTATAAACAATAGCCAGGCCGAGAGGGCGATTCGAGTGAGGCAAGCAACGGCTAGCAGCGAGGCAACCGGTCGACAACACACAAGCGTTGGGCATTATTTTGAATTAAAATTAAGACAAAAAAGAAAAGCAAAAGAAAAATAAGAAAAGAATAAAAAGCAACCCAAAAAAGTATCTTGAACAGTCTTGTCGCGTGTCTCGAGCAACGGCCCCGTGACACACGACATCGCGCTCCTAACTCCTCGTCGCGCTCGAGCGCCGGCAGGTGTAAACAGTCGTCGCGCTCCGCTCGTCTTGCTTTTTGCGCAAGCTCCCACCCCTCCGATCCTTTGCTCCTCGTCATTTACACCGGAGCCCTCCAATGCTTCTCGATCAGGCCGCCCTTTTCCTTCCTGAAGAACGGCGTTATACTCGCTTGTCCTATCCAGAGGTAGCTAACGAATTATCCAGCGATACGTACTGCTGCTCGTAGTTTGTCTGCCTTCAAAAATATTTTATCAGCTTTCTTGACGGTCTACAGCCTATGAGCCCAGCGTGTAGATTGTTGAATCAATTGGAAATCTAATAACTAAGCTCTACTTCAAGCCCAACGTTGTTTACGGGCGGCATTAAGTATGTGCGTCGAAGTTTCAAGTGCAGTCGATGACTAGTAGGTAAGTTCAGGACCAATTACTTCTCGTGCCGTAGCTCTGGGCCCACAGCAACGCCGCGGCAACATCCGATCGATGATAGCTTTCGAGCACTCGCTTTCAAGATTATACGCATTAGGGGTATCCGAGTAAAAAAGTATCGCTGGGTTGGAGTCAATACCAAAATTAAATCATCTCGTACGTAAAAAATAAATGAACGCTATTGCGGCGCCCGACATTAGCCTCGACTACTCGCTAAGCCGCAAAAAATGCGAGGTCTCGTCGAGACTAAATGCCGGCTAGTTTCTTAGTTTACCGAAAAGCGGTTGAGAAGGGATCCCCCGTGGCTAATTTCTCAAGGGGTTTTTCTTGGTGGCTACCTCCAGAAAAACGGCTTCTCCGAGCGTGAAGCCTCGCTCGTGGGGGTCCGACGCTTTCTGGAATCTCCTTCTGGCCCCTATTTCCGCCATCTCGGTAATTAGTTGCGGCCTGGAGACGGAGTCACGTTGGCTGAAATCATCGCGTTCTACTTTCGTGTGCCGCACCTAAGATTAATCGTAAGTGCGTTTGATTGCTCGGACTTTTGGGAATCAGTGACTTCTTACCTCTCGAAATAAAAATTCTATTAGTTTGCAGCTGCATCATAAGTGTTGAGAATAATATTAAATCGAAATTGTATTGTGTAAAATGTACTTTTCACCCCTCGAATGAAACATCGTGCGTTGGGCATTGAACACATGACTGGCACGGTAATAAAAATCCTGCAACTGCGTTATTCTGATAGGCAATGTAACACTTTAACGTTAGGTTTTTATCGAGGCCCCGCAGAAAATGGAGCGCTAAGAGCGTATGAATACCCACACGGCAAGCCGTCAAATACGCGGAAAAGTTCCGAGAGTCAAGGTAACAGCGACCGAAGCAACGAATTACAAATGTGCGGAGACGCGCTCGAAGTTGACAGAGCAGTCCCCTCCCTCCCGGCAATACTCGGGGAAAAATGTAAAAAGTCATCGGAGCATTAGTCGACACGTGCGATCCGTCTCAATCCATCTAGTGCTCGAGTAGCTTGACGAGACGCGTAGGCGCGCGTCGCTTCCCGCTGCTAAGAAAATCACGTGAAAAGAGAGGACGGGCTTGGTAGTCGAAATAAATCTGAGGAAGCCGATACACGAGGGAAGTCGAGCTCCTAATGCTGGGACGAATCGGCCGTGGGTCTCCTCCGGGTCGCTTCCTTTTTTTCTCCGTCCGGACCATTGTACATTGGCCGAGAAGGAACCCGGTAAAAAATCACCGCCGCGAGATTATTCATGATCCGGCGGATAATTGAGACGTTAGGCAAAAAAAGAAGGCGGCGACGGCGGCTGGGGCGGGGGGGTGGTGGTGGTGGTGGTGGTGACGGTAAAGGGAAGGAGGAGAAGAAGAAGAAAAAGAAAAAAGTCGAAAAAAAAGAGGAGGAGGAGGAGGAGGAGGAAGGAGCAAGTGGACCCCATTGCATTCCCGGCGATTCTTCCCGCGATTGTCAGGGACTGAGAGATCGATTTCGTTTTGGTCGCTTCGATATGTAATTTAAAAAGCCGCGGAAAAAAAATTTAAAGCCAATTTCATTTGTGCTGGAAGAGCATCTTCCTTTTTTCCCGATGAAGCGCTTTTTTGCTTGCTATTCGAAACAATGCGCGACGCCCATTACGCGAGTGAGTTTTCGCTTTTGATAGACCAATGAAGCTTTCGTTTCGGATTATATTAACTTTACTCTGTGCTTCAGTTTTCGTTCACTTTCAGATCACTGCAACTTTACCATAAAATTCTCTGGGTTTCTTGATTTTCATTTTTAAATTATTAGTAAGCTTACCTCGAGAAAAAGTACCTACACACTCCTGACGAATTTCTTGACAGAGTAATGAAAGTACGACTTTGTCAAATTATCAGCTTCTTTTATTTCGTTAGCCGGTAATGTAAGGTTACGCAATAAAATTGAAGAAGCTTACATTTTAAAAGTTTAATAACCCCCCTATATCTTCTCAAATGAATTGAACTATAATTATAGATCGAGCTGTTAACTACAGGTACGAATGTTTTATAAGTGGTCAAAACTTTAAAACAGGTTTTACCCAGAAAATTCTTGACAGTACACAAGTTTGCACATTTTACGTAGTAGATTTGAATATTGCAATATTTACTTTTATTATTTAAGAAATTGTGAACTAGCATTTAAATTAATAGCACTTTATTACTTACATTTCTAATAAATAGTAGATGTGAATTCAAAACATTTGCTAAAAATGTGATGAAATTTATTTTTTAAGTATATTAAAATTTGAAATTTTTATTGAGTTTTGTTATTTTATTGATATATAAATAACACACTTTATCCTAAATAAAGTTAATACTATTTATAAACAATATTAGAGTACAATGAAACCTATAAATATTATAAATAATCTTTTTTAATTTTTATTGTTATTCCAATTGATCAACACATTTAAACCTTAAAGATGAACAAAATTGTATGTATTATATTAACTAATTTTATTTAAATATAAGATAAATATTTGGAATTTGAACAGCTGTTTTCACACACAACATGTAAAAAATATATTTATAATAAAATATAATAAAATTATTTAAGGTGTCAAGATTAAAAAAACATTAATTTCTTTTTTTACATGTTTTTAACAACATTTTTTACATCTTTCAATGCAGTAGCATATGTTATACATACTTATTTTATTACGTAGGTAGTCCTAAGCTTCGTCAATTTGTATTATATTGCGGATAAATCATACAAAGCATTAATTTTCGAAATAAACATAATTCTAGTTTGTCACAATACTAAACGAATTTGTAATTATTAATTTTCTACACAATTGTCTTTTTTTCCTTATTACACCTTATAAACAAATCAATACATTAAAAAAAAATCTATTTAAAGATAGTTGTTTATCTGTTATCAAAATAAAATTGATTACAGCTTTAATACTAAAACAATCCATGATAAATCTTGTTAACATCGGAGTGTAGATTGTTTCCATTGAGTATTAAGCATTACAATTTTACAAAGCTTCTTTTGTTCAGGTGAAAAAATAGAGCCTCAGAGGAGTGGAGTGCATTGAAGGCATAAACACACTCCTTTATAAAATATACGGACCATATCAATGAACGTACATAAGATTCTATGATGAAAATACAAATAAAGCCGCATTTCAGCGCACAACAGATCAACTTTATCTTACTTTGTTTATTTTTTGATGCGATAAATTTATTTCACACATTCTATTTAACAGAAAATTATTATAACCGAAAAAAAAGTGTCTGAGTCATCAATTATGTATTTTACATTCCTTAAACATATTATTAGGTAAAATTAAAAACTTTATATACAATTTAGTACTAATTTATTCCTGTAAATTAATCTGCTTCGTTAAGCAATGCAAACGGGCTGTACAATACATAAATATGAAAAACTTATCGTCTGCATAAAGAACTAGAGAAAAATTAAATACTACTATAATGTCTAAACGTCTAAAAGTCTATTATATAATTATGAATTTATGTATAAGCCTGGATATTGAAAAATTTTAATTATCAAATTCTACAGAATTAGAATATGATATTTCTTATAAAATGTACGATGGCAAAATAGATGATTAATTACAAAATAACAAATTACCTTTTTTATATTTAATTCAAAATATAAATTTTCTTGCACATTTATACATAAATGTATAATTTAAATTTTGTTTTTCTTAACAAACAATTGTTAAAATTCGAGATCGCGAAATTTCGGTAAATAAAAGAAGATGAGGTTATACATGTAACACAATGTTGCAATTAACAAATAAAGCTAAAGAAATATTTTTCTGACGTTTAAAATTTCGTTAAAAAAACTTTGGTTGTAAAAAATTCTTTGACTTTTCAAACACTTTAATCTTCCGAATTGTATTTTCCGAATTCTGCCATGCAGGCTTCTTTTCTTTTTCGTCTAGCCCATCCCATCCCCTTCAAAATGTTTGGAAACTAGTCAGTGCCACGCTGCCTTTTCACGGTAGCATATTTCCGTAAAGTCATCATCGTGCATCATATACATCCAGAGAGAGATAGATAGAGGGAAAAGTGAGGAGAATGAAAGTAAACCTGAAGAGAAAAACTGTAATGGAGCGAGAGAGCGAGCGGCATTGACGGGAGGGGCAAGTGGGGGGAAGAAAAATAGACAACGAGAGAGAGAGAGAAAAAGAGAGAGAGATAGAGTGAGAGGGTGAGGTAGTGGGAGGAAAAGATAGGAAGGTACAATAGCAACAATTGAAATGACAGGAGCTCATGTAGCTGCCGTACGCATATAAGCATTGGACACAGGAAATGCGTCTCACGCGTGTTTGTTTATCCCCGTTCTTTGCATTTCAGTAGGATCCCTTACCTTTCCCCAAGGGACTTTTTATCGTCTGTCGCCATCTTGGAAAAACGTTGGAAAGACGCTTCTTAGTTGCACCTATAAGGCGTCAGTTTAAAAAAACGAGGGAATTTTCTTATAGGTTGTTTTTCCATAGTTTTGTAAAACCCTGTGGACATCACAACAGTTTACTAGTAATGGTTCCCTTCATCCACGTTTATCTTTTTTTATCACAGGACTCTCAAAACCTCTTTTCTACTTTGAGATCTTAATTAAAGGCTGCTTAAAAAAACGCTCCAATTTTACTTTACCCTGGCACCCTATAAATACTTATTGTATATACTGTGAACCTTTACCTTACACAGTATATCATTATTACTGCAAATGCAAGTATTACCAATCGAATAATTATATACCCTGTTTATATGTAAGCGAGCAAAAAATGAAATATCAGCATGCGATATTCGTACATTTATATTTACATAATTATTGCTTTAAATTGGGACAGCTTAGGGAAATAATAGATCGATGCCAAGGCGTCTTTTATTGGATATGCAAAAAAAATATATAATTAGATGACTGAATCTAATATTGATTCTTCAACTTAATAAAAAATTATTGACAGTTTTTCTAACGCACATACTTGAATAACTTTAAGTTTTGTTATATTTAATATTATATATTTTGAATTACTATAAATGTCTCATAAAAGTTAAAGTATGAATTCATTCAATAATACCTTTAACTACTCAGCAAATTGTTTTTTTTTCGTTTAAATTTAATATATTGGGATACAATATGATTAAATTTACTTCAAAAGCTAAAACAAAAGCAATAAATCGAAAAAGCTTGTCTACATTCAAAGACATGCTTACCTAAGTTATGGAACAACTTTTTCAATTTGTAAAGAATAAATTGAGATAAGTGACCCTCCTATTTCTTCGTTATGACAAAAATTGCTTCTTCAGCAACCATCGAGAAATTTTTGTGAAGAAAAAATAGGAAACGTGATGAAAATCTATTATGTTAACGATTACTAAATCAGATCTGCATAAAATACAAGTGTTCACAATTTTTTACATAAAAAGGCCTGTTGAAATGTACTTGAAAACATAAAAAAGCAATGTCCTATTATTAATTAATTTAAAATCGGTTTTTAATATGCATTTGCAACGAGTTGAACAAATTAAATTACTACTTCTGAAATAGACTTTTATGAACTGCGAATTTCGGTATTAGAGATATTATTATTCATCAATAATTTTTTAAAAACCGAAAAAATGGAGGATCATTTAACTCACATCCTGAAATAAAATTCTCGTTTGATTATTCTTCAATCACCGGGGTTCTTAGTACTGAAGCTCGAGGAGTAAATTAATTACCCTAAATTGCGATACGCGATAGGAAATATACGAGGAGTAAACTTAAATGAAGAGCTGACAGTACAAGTGTATTCGTAAGATATACATTATAATACACACTGCAGGACAAAGGAAGGCGGCTTTTCCAGTAAAAAAATCTCATAAACAAATTCCGTAGTCGTCGCCACACGTAAGCTCTTCCCTGTTCAAGGAATCGTTTTGCCGGCTCTAACGAGATCACCGTCGTGATTTACGATCACAAAGTGGAAGATACTCGGCGACGACAGGGAAGCCCATCTGAAAGCTTCCGCAACGGTACGTGATAGAAATGAACGTGTGGTCGAAGGCAAGGGTCTGCCGGGGTAGAAGTGAAAAACGATTGGAACGGCGCAGCGCAAATTTTCTTCTCGGACCGTCACTTTACCGGCTGAATTTTAAAACGGTCTCGAGCGTTGAAAGTCCCTCCGAAGGACGTCGATGTGACGCCTCAGTCGGATTAAGGCTGGAAAAGGCGAGAACAAATACCAGATTGTGCTTTGTAAGCATTATTCCTTTAGACTTTATCACTTGCAATTAAAGTTTATGTATTCTACCATAAAGGAAATGATCACTGGTATTATTTGTACCCGTCGTGACTTATGCCGTTTTAAAAGGGGAGAAAATCCTGGCTCTGTATGAGAATTTTCTTGACTCGTATTTTGAAAGGACTTCCCTCTTAATAGGGCGGATTTCATTTTCTTCGGGAAGATCGAATTCTTCAACTGGAAAACTCAGATGCAGCTATTATTAGTCATGCCTCCGATGTATTTCAAAAGCAAACTCTTTTCTGAGATAATATCGTATTCTCTCTGTCTTTCCTCTATTTACATAAAAAGTATTATATATTTGTTAAGAGGTCAGTAAATTTAATTTAAATCTTATATTTTTATTTTATACCTTAAATATAAATTTATTAATATTAAGTGATGTTTTTTGTTAAGCGAAAATTTTTTTCAATTGCAATAATTAATTCATACTGAAAAATCGCTTAAACAGAAATACTTAATAATATTGTAGTATGAAAGCTCGAACCAATTAAAATAGAAATTCGACTACTACCGCAATTAGTTATACATAACACAGAGATTGCGTGAGTTTCAGTTCTTAGTGTGATAAACTTTGAGTAAATTTACTTATTACCGAATAATATAAGAATAATATAAATTATTACCGAATAATATATAATATAATGTATCGTATATAAATGTATTTAGCTTCTTTCAATATACCTTAACTCCCTTGAATTATGATTATTAAACTGTAGTATAAAAGTGTCGTATTGTAGAGAAAAAAGGATACAAGACCAAAGTAAATGCGAAATTAACTTGAATAAATTATTGCAAACGTTACGATTAAAAAAAATGTTATTAAATTCCATATTACCGTAGAATATTTAAGTTACACTAATATCATTTTATATAGACCTGAATTCGTACATTTATAATTAAATACTCGATATCCCAGGAGATACAGTGTACAATTTAGCACCAGAGTCGACCGCATCATTGAAAAGGAAACACACGGGTTATGGTATGTGTATATAATATATTATAAGGAATAATTTTATTTGCTGATTGAGTCAGAATCTTGGTGCAAGGTAAGCCCTAATCTCAATAGCATTTAAAAACATCGATGGCCTAATGAAGGATGCCTCAATAAACTTTCAAAGGAAGGAAAGAAAATGGAACACTGGAAACAGGCGGATGTACAAAGTTAGGCAATTCATTATGCCCGAGTATCTATGAGTACTATAAATCAATAAAAGACGGATAAATTGTAGCATTTTTTCGAGCTCGGACAAGAAGAGAATTACTTTTAAAAAAGCCGATAAAAGACCAAGAAGAAGAAGATGATGATGAAAAAGATGTAGCAATGAAAAAGGAAGAGGAGAAAGAAGCATTCGAAAAATCGTCCGAATCAAGATATTCGCTCGTAATACAAAACGAGCGAGCGACAATACAAACTTCCTCGAGAATCAAGCAACTATCGAACCTTCCTTTTTTTCCTCGAACGTATCATTTTTCACGCAGTTCGTACGACCAATACGTCCTTAAAATTCGAGGCAAGTGGGCGATATTTGGGGTGTGCGACTGAGAGAGAGAGAGAGAGAGAGAGAGAGAGAGAGAGAGAGAGAGAGAGAGGAGAGAGAGGAGAGAGAGGGAGAGAGAGAGAGAGAGAGAGAGAGAGAGAGAGGAGAGAGAGGAGAGAGAGGGAGAGAGAGAGAGAGAGAGAGAGTAAAGTGCCAGTCGCTGAATATTTTACGCGTAAGGCAGGCAGCTGTCCGGGATAGAGATGGGGATCGCTTTCAAATTATCTGGGCGACTTGCTTCGAATGCTCCCAAGTTGCAAATGTTCGATATGCACCGAGTAAGTGGATACGTATGCGCAGTAGCCCACCTTTTCGGGTATTCGCGGTTTGCATCTAATTTTCTGGCCATCTTCGCGCCGGCGCGAGCCCCACGAGTATAATCGTAATGACAATGAGCGCGGCTCGAGGAAGACCTCGAGAGACTTTAAACGCACCGACCTTAATTAGTTCCCTCTTCGGTCGTGCCGCTCGCCACCCCGGGCCCACGGCTAATGTAGATTTTTCTTTCCTTCTTCCTTTCCTTAATTTTTTTCCATCGGCCTTCCATCCTCTTGTTTCGCCTTCTTGGTCCGCGTCTACCTTGGCCATCGGACCAAGAGCTCCAGTTCGCGGCTCTTTCCCTTTTTGCGTATGAATTCGCCGGCGCGGGGCGAGAAATTCGTGACAGTTTTATTGGCCGCCTTATTAAATTTGCCTTCGTTTCTCCTCCGCCAGCTCATTTACTGTCCCTAGTTATTACGAAATGGAAGGAGCAGCAAGGGCATGGGCTGGACGAGGAGGAGGAGGAGCAGCAGGTCCGTGGCATGTGCGCAATGATATTTAAGTAAATCGGAACGAAAGGTATTGTAAGGCCCAGGCCTGAAATACTGTTTTCACATTTTTTATGCCTCGTAGATGGCAGTTAGGGAATTAGCTTTTGACGCTACCTCGGATACGTAGACTGAGGCTCGGGCCCGTATTATCGTTTCATCGAATGTTAGTCCCAACGCCCCTTTCTTCCTCTTTAATTCCAAATAAGAAGTCGCTGTACTTTTTGCTGTGTACAAAAATGCTTAAAGTTCATTCTTTATAAGGTTAAATACATACACGTTGGATCCGAAGCAACTAACGTAAGTATTGTTATTTATTTCCTTCTACGAGTTCCTAATTTATTCAAAAGTTTGTTCAGGCGAGAGCTGTCCTTTTCTTTTTAAAATTACCAAACTAAGGTATTATTATACTTGTAATTGGTATAACATAATTAGCTCATATTAGTGAGTTGTATTTCTTCTCAGTCACTAAAAAATTTACATCTTTTACCAAAAACGATCAACTACTCTCACACAAATACGAAGAAAAAGAGAGAGGGAGAGTATGAAATGCGCGAGAATGGCAAAGTAGTGAATAATGATGTGAATGCACCCCGAGTAAAAATATGTGCATAACAGAAATCGTGCCGTAATGACTGCGGTGATTTACACTAAATGGGATTTGATGAATAAAAAATACATTTATCAATGTGAGTTCACCGTTAAAAAAGTTGAATGTTTCGTCAAATTAAATATTAATTTTTTTTACGAAATTCTGCATAAAAAATGGTCTATAATTGTCTTTTCGATCGATTAAAAACTTGGCGTGATGTATCGAAATCGGATTCCCTAATGACCGACTACCCAAAGAAATATAATAACTGCATAAAAATATATACGATTAAGCTATTAGGATTAAAGACCCAAATTTTAACTTCACACGATTACAGCTTTCGTTCAAATGAAGGAACTTTCTTTGAGCATTGATTTATACATTTCTCCATGAGAGTGTGTGAACAGAGTCGTGCATTTAATTTTTAAGTGTTTTTCTAAGTATAACAGACCAAATAAAGCGTTGATAAATCAACATCTTTGAGGTTCTAGAGTAACAGCAACTTACAGTATCATAAAGTATCACCCCAAAGTATCATCCTAAATATTTCCAGTAGATAGAATCGATTCCAAAAATACGATAAGCCCGTTAACTAATCTTGACGGGCCGCGAGGAGCGAAGAAGATCGAATCTCGCCGTAATACGAGTGGCGTAAAATTTTAATAGCGCCCTAAAAACTAAGAAAAACCCTTCTCCCGCAATGTCCCTCGGATGCCGATGAGAAAAATAGCATCCAGACATGGAGGAGCCGAGGGGGCGCAGAGGCCGACCGCGCGTAGGTCGTCATCATCCCCCTCGCGTGACGCGAGACCGCGGGAGAAAAGATTACGAGCTCTTCTCGGACCTCCTGCCCGCCTTCCGCAAGCCGTAAAGATCAGGACGAGGAGGCTTAATCCTCCGGATTGGAGGGAGAGCTAGCGCTAGCCTCGGCTGCTCCCTCTTCCCGTCGGGGGAGAGCGACTGCCGCCCTCGTTATCCATCAGCCGAGCGCTTCTGTCTTCTTCCCATCCGGAGAAAGTCGGCTCGGTGAGAGACGCGGTTTCGTGACTGGCCGCGGGAGAAGCGAGCGCAAGAAAGGCAGGACTGGCCTAAGACCGAGAGTCCTGTAAAGGCTTTATTTCCGCGGCGGTCGATGAGGAAGGGGCCGCGCATCGGCTCGTGCGTTATGTCAGCGGGGAGGGAAAGCGCCCGGGTATCGCGTTACGGGCAGATGCCCGTCCCGAGGAATCGCAAATCAGCGGAAAGCGAAGGGTGCAACTGCGAGGGAATGTCACCGCGACGGTGGGCGTCGACTTCGGGGAAGCCTTCAAGGGATTCGACGCGCTCGGACCGCACGCGCGACGACGCTTAACCAGAGGCGTGACCGACATCCCTCGTTGCGCTACGGGCAAAACTGAGTTATTACGTTAAATATTTTAGGTGTCGTGCTCACCTTTCCCCTCTTTCTTGGCGCCTATTCTTCCTCTACCGGCTTCACTCCCTCGCCAATGATGAGCTTTTTATTGTCGACGGCTTACCGATCGGGGGATGGACAACGGAGTCTCTTATTTCAAGGCCACCACTCAATTACAAATCTTCTCTAATGTATTAAGTAATGCTTTTCACAGGTTTTTCAATGTGCATTGTGACGGGTCTCGCGGTACGTATTGTTCCTCTGCCATGTTGAAAAATCACGGGCATTCATTGAACTTTTAATATTCCCGGCGAGCCGCTTTATTATTAAGTTAAAAATCTTTTGAAAGCACTAAGACACCGCTGAAGTTATTGCAGAATACGTAAAGGGTACTTGGGCTACCATTAAAGTGATTTGCTACATTTTTTTAGGCCAGATGAAAGGAAATAAATAAGTTAGATAATTAATATTCATTTGCAAATAAAATCTATGAAATTTATCATACGCGCATACACGTGCTCATGCCTAAATATATATTCCCCTAATATAATTATCCTAATACTGTTTTCATCGCACTAATTTTTAATTGTAACAAGTATTTGTATTATTTTAGATTTTATTACTATATTGCATGTTCCACATAAGTAATTTATGAACAGCTGGAGTTTAAAAGTTTTATTGAATTCTTACAACTACTTACTTTGCAGCAAAAATGATTTCTTATCTATGTAAATTTGCAAGATTTTACTTCGACAGATGGTGAAAATACATTTTTAAAATTATTAATAGAATACAAATAGAAAAGAAATAGAATTACAATTCTATTATATACTGTTTTACTTGTACGTCCATTGATTTAGAAGTAGATAAATTTTACCTATGCTCTATAAGCTCTATGAGCTTCTTGAAATGCAATCTATCCAAAATTAACCATAATTACCATTTAAATGAAAATTAAAAATTGAAGAAACTATATAAATGCAAGCATTAAAATTTGACTGAAACTATGCATATCATTTTTTATTCGTAATACAGATTTACTTATTGTATATCATTTATAATCAAAAATATTTTTCAATAACATGAATTATCTTGACTTTATGTACATATGTTTGTGTGCATGTATGTATGTATAAATGTACTGAAAATATTTCATTTATTGAAAACCCAACTCTTAAACGCTTTTAAAGGAAAATAATTAAGTTGAAAAAGAATAAATATATAACAATAAATTATAAATAATAAATACAGGTTTATGTTAAATTTGATATTTTAAAAAAAATACGTAGTTTTTAAAGTAAATAAAAAGTTTAATAAAAAAGTCTTAATACTCAAAGTAAAGGTTAAACATTATGAATGTCAGTATCTTATTAATATATAAGGAAATGTGTAGTCATAATGTCTACTTTGCCCAATTAAAATGATCTGTAAAGCTTAAAACTGAATGAAAATTAATTTTTAAGTAATATAATTATCAAAATTGTGAGCTTCGCGAAAAACATGGAAAAAAATTTGTAACGAAGACATTAACGAAGGCCCCTTAAATGTATTAAAAATTCCAACCTATTATTAACAAATAATTGTTGAGTCGAATATGAAGCGTAAAAATGTGTTTGTATCGAAAAAATTCTCTCTTATCGCAATGTCAGTTGAATTATATTTGTCCACATTCTCATGAAATAAAAGGAGCTTACAACGCCCCTAGAAAACATCCCTTCCGAGAACTCCGAATACGCCCCACGTATACTCTGGGCGCAGCAGAGCGCGCGAAAAGCGAGCGAAGCACTAACCACACCCGCGTAAATTATAGACAACAATATACACGGGACATCTGTGGTGAAACCGAGAAGCCAAAAACACGTAGACGGTGTCACCGGAAATCGCTGAGAAATGCGATTGTGCGCACACACTGGTGAACATGATTTATATCGGTTGGCTTGTGGTCTACGCCATGACGCTTATGTTATTTCGATAATTCGTAATGATTCTTCTTTATCATTTTTGAAAGATGCAATTGAGATGTAATAACCGCTTTGATTATAATTTTATGGATGCAATACATTCTTCATTTGATATATAGTTAATTTCTTTTTTAATTCGATTTTTCCTCCGTTTCATGCATCCACGAACGTAAAATATACCCTCGCACAGATTTATTGTTTCATCGTTCAATATAAAAGCCCGAATCATTTTCAATATCAGTACATACTGTAAATCAGCGATATGCTTTCTTTTGTAGAGCATCGTATGACCTTATGGAATCAACCAAAGTGGAAAAATTATTGGTAAAGATATTAAGATGCATTGAAAAATATTTAATTGGATTCAAAATTTTTTTTAATATAGTTAGGACGTATTTTAAAACCGGCCATATTTTCTATACATTTATGAAGTACAGAAAATAAAGGTTTATCCTTTAAAATAAAAATAAATTTTACCTTTATAAAACTATTACACACGTGCTAAATACCAATGCTAATACAAGATGAGACCTTGACTTTCAGCTAATTGATAATTAATACACGATATGAAAAATTGTAATTTTTTATGCATTAATAATTTTGTCATATCAATTATTTAACTAAAACTTTATCAAAAATATCAAAAAAGCTCTTAAAATTATTTAAATTTATTCAATTTAACTTAATCCATACTAAAAAAAACGTATCAGTAGTTGCTCATAATATAAATGTATAAAATACAAACATAAAAAACTTAATATGATTTCTTTATTGGTATGGAAATTAAATTCAAATTTAATGGTAATATTACGACGTAACGTCGAATATATGAATTATAAAGAATTTGAAGTCTTATTTATTTATGCAAATAGTCGTTCTGTTTTCCTCGCTACATTTTATTATTGATAAGGTCGTAATCTATTATTAATGTATATATAAAAACATCATAAGCCACGAATAGGAGGCCGTATTTTAATCGATAAAATGATAAGGCGAGCTCTTGGTAATCCAGCCACTAAAAGTATTTCCCAGCAATGGAAAAGTTATATAGTCTCGTCCCGAACGGGTAGTAACGTAATATCGTTAATACTAACTAGCATATTTTTTTCATCGACGTTCCTTCAAATCAGCCGCAAAATAAGATGCTTTTATTTAAATTTTAAATTGTGCATCATTGGTTACTAAGCACTTAAAAAATTTCAAGCCGAAAATAAAATAAGGCATATCTTATTTTATGCAAGAACAACAATGATAACCATAGTACAATTGAATAGATATAATTTTTTTTTATTACCTAAATACGCGATTGGGAATTAAAGCATTGAATACGGAATATATGAAAAAAATATTAAAAAAAGCATTCCCATACTAAAAAAGACGCGTGAGGGCTGATTTTAGTCGTTAACCACTTATGCGTACAAGTAACTGACGTCCCGTCACCAGAATGCCTTCGCGGTAGTAATTCACATTGAAAGCATCCGAATCCTAAGAAACGTAATAAAGACAATGAGGGAGAAAGAGAAGAGAGCAGTGTGCGAGAGTGAGAGGCATAAGTACCTTAAAATTGCGAATCTAAGAACCAGCCCGTGCAGAAAATCGACTTTTTTCCCCCAGGGCCTGCTCGTTGAATACGAATCCGCACGCATTGTCCTCGACCTTCTTTTTTGTTGCCACCCTAGAGGGAAGATCTTCACCCGGGCGGATCATCGAAGGTCGCGAAAAGCAGTCGAGCCTCAGGTAGAAAAGTCGTTGAACGTTACCGAGACGGGATTCCTTGGTGAAATTGGGACTGCCTCGAAATGGGAGCGCGAGTAGAAGAAAAAAAATGTAATGTAAGATTCCTGCCCCAAATTCACGTCGTCTTCCTCCTTTTGATCCCTCCTCTCCTTGTGTACCTGTTTTCGGTTCTATCTGCGCTTTGTTTGAGCTCCGGCTGTATGTGTGGTGTTTTGTTAATTGGAATACACGGGGCAATACTACAATGGCCGTTTTTATCGTGCACGAAGGACCAACGGAATCCTGCTTAATTAATTAGATTTCGGCGGTGCTGAAAGATTTTAATCGAATCGCTGTATAAGCTAAATTTTACGTTAGGTAATACCGCTGAAGTTTATTAACGATCATTAGCGGACAGACGATGGTTTAATAGGGGACTGTTAATTTATTAGAATTCGTATTTTCCTCTAAATTTACGTTTAAAAACAAATCTTTTATTATTTTTTTCTTTAAAAAAACATATAAACATAGGTTTAATTGTAACAAGTTATTCCTAAGTACGATATTAACAATGTTTTTTTGTATGATAATATTACATTATACATTATACATTATTTAATTAAATTATCACGTAAATAAATTTTATTACACTATGTTTATCACTATAAATTTACTGTACAATAGGTAGCATGCGTATCTAAATTAAGATTTATTTTAGTGAAAATAAGTACTCAAAGTCTTATAATAGTTCTTAAACGAGAGCATATTATATCGCCGTAAGGTTTTATTATCAGGAAGTGTTCTTAACAATTGTCCAGGATGAAGGTTGCTCTAAGCTATGTAATTTAAAAAATTGTTCGGCAAAATAATAAATTTTTATATTTACCGACTTTTACTCATACTCACTTATAATAGATAAAGCTAAGGCTCGTCGCGTTAAGGTCGAATATGTAAGAATACTTGTATAAAAAATATTAAAAAAGAAGGAAATCATTTAAAGAAAAACGCAACATAATCATAAACCGACCGTTTAAGCTCTAAATTAAATAGATGAATTTTTCGAAGCGATACACAGGGTAATAAAATAAAAGATATAACGGGAAAATTTATGTCGGCAATCATCAACCTCATGCTTGAATCGTTAAAAATTTCTCGTTGGCCAACTTAAAATTATGACCCTCACCGCACAGAGCTAAACGCACTTGTACGTTTTTTGTAGAAGATGAGACAAAAGCTCAACTCAAAGTCAAACGGTGCATCCTGAGCCGCAGCCCTTGAGAACACAATGCTTAGTAAAAAACGAAAGAGTGGAAGCGTAGGAAAAAAATCTCCACAGCGGCGTCAACACTGAGAGGTTAAAGCACGCGTATTTCCGGCTGGATGTCCTCGATGTTGGAGGCTCGGGAGTAGGAGGCAAGAGAAAGGACAGAACCCCCGCAAGGCAGGAGAGGCCGGACTTAATTACACGCGGACAATGTCTCGACTCCGAGCGGGCCGAGCTCGGATTCGGAGAAGCCCGGGAACCGATCGATCTCGAGCTCCCGTGGAAGGACGCGAGCGACGGGATCGGATGCCCCGGCGCATGCCGCGTACGGTGCAGTGGGTCAGTGGGGTGGCGGGCGACTGGCGATTAAAGGGACGGACTAGTTTGCGCGTGCCCGATCCTGCCGGTCTGGGCAAGCGTTGCCGCGCTGATGTAGGAACCCGAGGGTCTCATGGCGGACCGGCGTGGAAAAGCGGCTGTAGCGGCGCGGCACGGCTGCGATGAAGAGGGAACCGCAGGTCCGAGGGCGTGGAAAGCCTTACCTTGTTGACGCGCTATTGCCGCGAGGCGGGAGCAGGGAGATTGTTTATTGGTAGGAGGTGAGCGCGAGATCGGATCTTTTCAATGGGAAAGATCCTTTGTCTGGCTCTGGAGTTTCGTGTCTCTGCCAAGGTGAGAATAAATTCTTACCCAAGCGCTTCGCCCTTTAAATAGGGTATTCACTTTTTCAAACTCGAGGACGCGACTCACTCCCTGCTTAAAGGGATGGCCATATTTTATCATTATTAGATACTAAATAAAAAAAAAGGTATGAGCGTGGCACGTACTTTAAGCCGAGGCCCAACCGTATGGTTTCATCATTTCTCGGGACGTTTAAAATAATGCTCGGCTCTCTCTATTTTCCACAAGGTTCTGTCATAATAATCCATCGTCCGTGCCAATGGGAAAAAATCGCTTCCTTTACATTAAATTCATCCACTTTATCCGACTCGTTATTTTTAATACTGCGTAGCGAATTAATAAACGCTCCATTGACTTTCGCGGGGCTAATGCAAAAACTCGGCCCGTGAGTATGCAGAATCCTCGAAGAAAGTCCACTCCGATCGAGCAGGAAGCCTCGACTCTCTAGCACCGCGGCTTTATCATCGATTCTCCTCATTCTGCACAAATTGCTCGCAGCCGGGTTTTTTTCATTCGGATTTATTTGCGAATCTGCCGAGCGGGACCGACGTAAATGACGGCGGTGGCGTAGATCGGCGCGGGCATTTCTCGCTCCAACGGCCAGGGCCAAAGAGTAATGATCGGGCCTGCGGGGAACTCGGCTCGAGCACTCCTTGCCCAGGAGTTGATCTGGGGAGGCCTGCGCAAGGCGAACAGGACTCGCTCCTGCCGGACTCGACCGCTCCCGTAGCCCCGGTTGCCGAGGCGCCGTTTTTTCCGTTCGCGAGGAATCGAGGCTAGTGCAGCTCGCCTGGGCTCGCGTAGCCGAATTCATTATCTCGTGGGACAGGAACGAGTTTCGGGCTAATTTATTTGTTATCCGAGCCCCGGACGCGATGACCGAACGGTTTCTGGCCTCCTGACGGCCGAATATTTTTATAACTCGCTCTCGCAGATAGTGTCAATGACGAAGGCTTTAATGGGAGAGTGATAATAAAGCCAGGAGAGAACTTGTTCTCCTGTTCCAATTGGCTTAGTTTTCAATGACGGATCGGCCTCGACTCGTTGCCCCTCCCAACCAAATCCACGGTCATATCCAACACGTTCACTCCGGAAAATCAATTAGCTTTCAAAGGCGTTCGCGGTTCGGCCGCTCCTTGCCCCGCGCAATTAATACAATACGGCCCGTCAAATCCTGTACACCTCGTGAACCTGGCTCCCCGTTATCCCTCTTTCTCCCTCTCTCTCTCTCTCTCTCTCGCTCTCTCTCTCTCTCTCTCTTTCTCTACATCGTAATTTAACGATTAATAATGAGTCTTCATCGGCAGGATACAAATTGGCTCGGGGGCTCTAACTAACACCAGAATTGAAGGAACCCCGAAACGATTCGCCGTTCCTGGCGGGGGTGGCGCGCGAGGGGCGGTGCTTCTCGGAATAGGTGAAAAATCTAACGGTGAATTTTTCGAAAAGGGCGCCCTGCCTAACGAGAGCCTGCGTAGATCAAAAAATGTTGCGCCACAGCCCAACGGTACTTCAAGCTTCGTTCAGGGCACACGACTTTTGTAAATTATCCGGTGTCTGTTGTAGGTGTGTCCACGTGAAAAATACGCCCAAGGTTGAAGCGGACTCGCGCCGATCTTAGCCACTCTTTGAAGGATCCATTAATTACTCCATTCGTTGCCTCGCCGAGGAGCGGCCCGAGCCCTAAGGACGTTGCGCTGCACTCGCGCATATGAATTTCTTCAGTTTAGAGCAGCCGCGTTAACTTTCTCAATTTTACCGTCTCATTATAAGGTGCCTTTTTCTCCACTCGAGTTGCTAAAGCTGCCAAATTTTCTTTAAAAAATGATCTTCGTTCTTTAAACAAAGAAAATGATCGATATTATTAAGCTCGAACACCATTTTTCGGTAAATTATATTTGGCAATAGTCATTATAATTAGTAGATATTTTTCAAGCCATGTGTAAAGTCATGGAAATTATAGCGCATTCGCTTACCCAATGCTTTAAAATACGAGCATTAAGTAAGATTACAAGGAACATAGATTGCTTGTTTGTTGCTTAATACGTATAAATAATCCATATATCCCGCACATACGGGAAATAATTTATTAAACTTTTACTAATAATAACGATTTTGTAACTGCTCTATTGGAAGGTAAAAAAATGTTTTATTCACATGTTCCTTTAAGCTTATTATGTCGGAAAATGAAGTTTATCAAAATTATCGATACAATTTAAAGGCATAAATGCCCTGTCGAAAGAAAATCGGGCTAATGTAAAATAAACTGCGTCACGCAGTAAAACTTTTAATTCGCTCAAATTGATCGGAAAAATAATCTGCAGTTTAATCTGACAAAATCAATTTTTCACGATATATTTGAGCTTTCTCAAACGCATGTGAATAATCAACTCGGGCTCAGAGAGCGGCAAAGATCTACTTCATCTAAGGTTGGCAATAAATCTTGCATCGTGTAAATGAAAGCAAACGGTTCTCTCAGTGTTTCCCGTGCATAGCTTCGCTGGCTTCGGCGCTTCATCCGTTGAAAATCAAACACGAGCCTGTGAGAGCAGCTTTTGAGTATCGCTCCGAGCGTCCTTACTAAGGCGCATTCTTCCTTTTCTATCTCTATCTCTCTATCTCTCTCTATCTCTCTCTCTCTCTCTATATATATATATATATATATATATCTATCTCTTTCTTATAGGATGATAAATTTGCCATTCCCCGACGGCGTCGACCCATGAAAAATGCCCGCCGATCGACGACGTAATCCCGTGCGTGCATTCGACGCGCGCATGCGCACTTCGACTATCTCTGACCGTAGGGCTCACGACGAGTGGGTAATTTGAGAGAAAACACGCACGCGGACGATAAACAGACCGAGAGAGATGGATCGACAAGAGGACTGGAGGGAAACGGACGATGTACGCAAACGTTGTAATGAGCTGCAGGACACCGAGGGCGGGGTGGGACTGCGCTGGCTCGGGGAGAAAAGTGTCGTCGAGACTGGGCCCGGAAACACGGCCTCAGCATCCTCTTACGGTATTCGGGAGGTCTGATGTCCCGGCGCCTCCTTTTTTCTCCCGGGACTCACATGGGTTAATCTAGTCGACGCGACAATATTTGAGAGGCTCGGTAAAGTCGCGCGCTTATGTATTTAGGATCGGGGCTTTAAGGGCGCACTTCTTTGTCGCCAGAAAAGTTCGTACAAAAGGGAATTCGTTTGCTCACGTAAGTATTCGGCAAACAGGCGTCGGGCTAAGAGAAGGCTCTGCAACATCCGCAAGGGCTAATTCCGATTGAGCGACGACTGAGTAATGCAACGGGCTCCTGTACCTTGTCTGTACCTCGATTTCAGCCGAAACCTAACGCTTTTCAATTGCACACGAGAAGTGCCCGAGCTTGAGCTTTCCCTTGCTGACATTCGATACGCGGCTCGCTATGCACTTACTGTTTACTGTAAATCCTCTTTTTTGTATTCCATTGATACCTAGAACATCTAGTAGGCACAAATGGATTTTTAAAATTAGTCTTTAAAGCGACACTTGCCAAGTGTTGGACTGTCTTTTACCATATATCTTAACGTTTTCGTTGAAAGAGACATAAAGTACAACAAATATCCGCAGGTTCCGTAAGCACCTTAAGTTGATATATTTTTACTATTTCTTAGTAAATGTATTGCAGGTTTATCGTAAATTACATCTTCTTGTCTTATTATTAATATTACTTTTTTTTCCAACAGGTAATATTAACATTTGAAATGTCCGGAGACGATGCCCAGCTGACTAATAAACGTAAATGACACCATAATGATAACTTGTTGCATGTGAAAGACAGGCATTTGAAAGTATTATAGCATGCGTTTACAATTATTTTACGAATAGTTTTTAAAAATGAAACTTGAAATAGTAGCAGTCAGAAACGTATAGATGAGAATTCTATAAAAGCGAATAGGACAAGCTTGTCGATCGTAAAAATTCGAATGTGCTGTGTGTAAGCGTGCGGGTACGCACATGTACGTATCAATGAATGCAGCTTAAAATAAATCCTTGTACAAACAGAAAATATCGAAAGAAAGCTCTATTGCCCATATATCATTTGTATTCGTCTATAAAAAATATCGTTTGCTTAAATGGAAGTTAACTAAACATATTATTAGTCAATATTTAGAACAACGATCTTAGGTCGTTTCGCATGAATCTTTTAAGCCGTGACAATCAATTTATGACAGTAGTGACAAGCTGCAAATACAGGAAAAAATGAGTCTGAACTAAATCCTATAATAATTATTTTTTTCGAATTAATTTAATTTGATCATATATAAGGTTTTATTGCATTAGAGGAGCGTATTTGTCGTGACCAAACAAGAATAACTAAAATACATAAAAAAAGTAATGCGAGTCTTGAATCATTTAAAGAGTGTCGTATGAAAAAACGTGCTCTCGTTAAGAGAGAGGCACACTTATTTTCAAATAAAGAAAAAGTGCCATTAATTAGGTCAAATGAATATCTGTTGCATCGAGGCAAGCCTTCAACGAATGCAAGATCCGAATATCTTTGGTCTGCCCGACGTCCCTCCCTATCTCTCCTCTCTCTCTCTCTCTCACTCTGTCAGTCTTTCTCCGTCCTTCGCCGCGCGGTGCTCGGCACTCTTCTGGAGGACGAACAAACGAGGACCGACGATACCAACATCGAGGCAAGCGTCCCCTCGTCGAATTGCGAAAAGAGTCACGTACGCCCACTCCGGGGCGACATTCTCAAGACGCGTGCGACTCCTCTCGAACGAGTCCTTCCTCCCGGATCTCCGGATGTCCCCAGCTCGTCTCCGCGGCTTCGGCACGTTTTTCCAGAGCCGGACTCGAGGGCCCGGGGAGGGCTGCAGAGGCGCATGGCCGATACGCATCTCTCGCGCAGCGAGCCACTCCTTGTGCCGGAGCCGGTAATTGACTCGTCAATGTGGCGCGCGGCTTTTCACTCGTAGCCGGCTAATTTACGAGGACGGTGTCGTTTCCGGGACTCCCGGATGATCGATCCTCTGTCCCGGCTTCTCGTTTCGCCGAGCGGGGCTGCAATCGGAGGGGCGCCAACTTGTCGCCCGGCGTTATAAAAAAGCCTCGAGGCTCGAATCCGCTTCGCGCGAAAAGGCCCCGTCCGATTTCTAACGCAATCCTATCCCATTAGCAGCAGCAGATTATCCGATAGTCGCGCTTACAGTGCCGCACTCACGGCTGATAAGCCTAGGAGAGGAGCAGCGGCCTTGTCTGGATTCTCGGAAGCACTAAACTCCTACGTCGCATTGTGTTGGGCTACCGTGAAAATAATTCCTCGATTCAATGTAAAACAGAGCGGCGACATTTATCTGTGATCGGACTAGAGATTCCCGGCTATTATGCTAGGGTAAACGGAAGCCTCCGAGAGTAGGACTCGCTCTTATCCACGCTCCATCGTGACGATGTGGCGGAAAGGTCGGCTTCCAGTACGCGTGACACCACTGAAACTCAATATTTTCGTCAGCGAGTCGCGAAATAACGGCGCCCCCTAGAAGCGAAAATAAAGGGAGGCAAAACAGGCGAAAGCCTTGCTTGCGCTAAGCGTCCGATAATCTCGAGGATCGCGTAAACAATCTATTCGCGGTCTCGTCTCGTCGAGTCAATGGCCAACGATGGCGTCGAGCGATTTCGTGCGTTAGGTCACTTAGTTCGCGGGAAATTCGAAAGCCGAGCCAGTGCCGAGATAATGATCTGTAATCCTCGGCTCTAGGGATTTTCGCCATCGAAGCGCTAACCCCGAGAAGATCCCCTCACCTTTGATCTAATGCATCTTGGTGGCGATCGGCGAGCGATATGCAACTCTGCCCCCCGAGACATTTTCCAAAGGCGCTTCGAGAAATCGCTGGCTCATACGATTTTGCGGCAAGGCCGATTTTACGAGGAAAATCGTTTCTTACGCAACCACTTAAGCTTCGCTAGATCTTGCAACGTGCTGACCGAGGCACTGGCTTACTTTGTTGCCATTGCTCCTCTCCGATGCTCTTACCTCCATCTTTAATGCATTGTTTCAGGTATGCAGAGTCTCGCCTTGCTCGATTTTTTCTTAAACACTCCTTGGAGGTTTAACTTTGCCGTTATGCGCGACGATCATTGTGTAAAAGGATTTGGAGCTTTGTGTCTGTTAAATAATTACAAAACGCTAATTTTCTTGACATTTCTAGTCAAAATTTCGAGAAAAAGCCTACCTTAAGTAATCTCATAATATTAATCTTAAATTATATTTGTTGTCCTGAAAATGTTGTCCTATTTATTGGACAGAAGTTCATCGGCCGAAGTTCCGTCCTGGTCAAAATCAAATATACACATTTTTGTTTGAAAATTGTAGTTGGTATACCGACTTTCTGAAACGTGAGACCTTGTAGCTTTGCATTTCTCGATGTTTAGAGAGAGAAAAAAATTCTTCCTGTTTAATGCTTAAACGTCCAAATCAACAATGATTTTTTTATATTTGCATTTTATTTTAATTCCTTTATAATATATCCATACTGAACAACGTTGATTGTAACGGCTAATCGGCGTAATTAGAGTTCGAAGTGATCGTAATATTTTATTAATGTCGTGTTTATAGTGTCGGATCGTTAAATTATTCTCGAATATTTTCGCCACAATTTACCTGTATGGCTTTTATTTTAACTGTATTAATAATCAATTTCTTTCTTCATAATTGTATGTGAATATTGCAGACATACGATACACAAGCTTGTACAAATATGCAAATGAAAGTACTACGATATCGTGAAAGCTTAAAGCATGCAAATAAAGTAGAAATTTTAAATTATATACAAAATTTATAATAATTTACATTATACGTTAACATTAATCTCAACCGTTATTTTCAGTTTTACATGGACAAACATCACCTGAATTCGTTTATTCTTTAACTTTAATAAAAATTTTTAAGAAAATTGAAAATTATACATAGTTTGTTATTAATTATATTGAAACTATTGAAAATATGAGCCGTTATTATGTAGCAATTAAAATTTTTCAGTGAAAAAATTAAAAAATTAAAAAGAATGTATCTTGCTTTCGATTTTTTTTTATTTTCTTGTCTTTTCAACGGCTGTCTTGCCAAAATCAAACAAACGAAAGCTAAAAGAGTCAAAATATAAACAGAATAGTAGTAAAAAATAGCTTTCGTTCTGTCAAATGGCTAATGCTGAAGCAGTAAATTTCAAAAGCTTTTCCTTAGCGGTGCGTAATTTCATGTTTTATCAGCGACTCTATATCCAATACGTCTTCAAAGATCCCTCTTCCCAACTAATCCCATCAATATTTTTTTTCGACACTGAAAAGTTTAAGGCCTCCAATTAGGGCGGAGAACGGGGCTGGTACCCACCTTGGGCACAACCATATCTATACGCGTTCCTCTTAGCTCTCCTGTCTGCAGCTCATAGTCATGTTTATTCTCCTTGCTCCCTCCCCTCTCTAGCTCGCCCCCTCTCTTTCGCTCTCTCTCACTCTCACTCACTATCCGCGCGTGCTTTGTAGATGCTTGTAGAAGGTAGGAAGGAGAAGACTGCACCTAGGACGAAGCAGTAGTCGAGGGACTTTTTCAAAGCCTAGAAAGCTATTATACCTGCGGGCCGAGAGCTCCGAGTTGAAGTCGTGCGTTTGTTAGCGATTGCCTATGTGAGATGGCGAGAGAGGGAGGTGAGGGAGCGGGCGAGGGTAAAAGGGCGGGAGGGTGCGAGCGATTATCGACAGAACATCTATCTCGTTAGCACGGTGCAAGCGTGAATTCGAAGAGGGTAGATATAGCTGGGCTCGAAGATAGAGATAGAGCAAGCCCGATAGGTCGGGGACACCGGGGACAAAGAGAAGGAAGGCGAGATCTGCCGAGGAGAGGTAATGATTGCCGGAGTCGCTGCCCAGGAGGATAATTACGACTAATGACAGAGTGCAGTGACGACACTTCGCCACGGGGGCGGGGACTATCTTGGTCGCGTGCGGCTTACGCGAAGACGTCCAAACGCGGAACCCCTTGGAAAAATGCCGAAAATCTTCCCCGAGCGAATCTTCGGGGCTCCGAATGGGTAAAGCCGCACACGCCGTAGGCTTCGCCATGGAGTCTTCTGCGAAATCGGCCAAGCTCCGTCCTCGAATACGAGGAGCCGTCGAAGATGAGCCCCTTCACTTTCAGCCCAGGGCAGTCGTTTTTAATTGGGCTTGACAAATGTCGTCTCTCCGATCTTTTCATCTATCGGGCAGAATCTTCCGACGTACAATCGCATTTTTTACTTGGCCGAATTCGAAGCACTTCGCGAGTGATCGTTCATTTCTTTGGGATTTTTGTGAGGATGGAAAAGGAAGCTCGATAATTCAAAAGCTTCATAGATGCCGATGCTTTTTTTGCGCGATAACGCCTCTCCGGTTAGGTGTGGAAGTCGACGCGGTCCTCGAGACCTAATGAAGAAGGTGCCTGCGCTCGGACCGAGGAGGAGAAATCCCAAGGGAGGACCAGAGTGGCGGCAGCGGCACCGAGTGAAAAATCACAGATCACTTCGTCGACTGCAACCCTTGGTTCCTTTCACCTGCTGCTTCATTTCCCGACTTAAAGGCAGTCTTAATTATGCCAAGCTCCTGTCTTTATTAATGAACAATCGACGTTTCACGAAAGGAATGTTCATTTGCAGCCTATTTAGAAAGTCGTCAAATTCAAGCTACAGTCAAACGTCCCATTCGTTTTTCAGGCTCCAGAGAGAAAGTTCGGAAAATCGTCTATAAACCAGTTGCTAATTGAGTTTTTTTCTTATCCTTGCGTAGGATGTGTGGACGGACATTTAAGAATTCCCTTAAAATGATGCATGACTGCTTATTTTTTAATGTAAAATTTTTCCTCTTTAAATTATATGCTTGAAAAAATTTAATTTTTCACTGTAAATAATTTAAATGAGCCACTGCAATTATTCATGAAATGAATTATGACTTGAGGTTTTCATTATTCTAAGTTGTAGCTACGTGCAATTTTCGAAATTGGATACATAATTTTTATCGACGTGTATAAAATTTAAACCAAATTTTTACAAAATTTTGGTCTTTTAATTATTTTAAATTAATGCATCGAAAACAATCTGGGAAATATGTGACATGAAATATACAGTACTCAAGTTCTATACTCATTTTGTAAATTCAAATTATTGATTTTTTTATAAGTGAAGATCATTGATAAAACATTGTTTTGTATTTTCAATTCCGAAGACTCGTAAAAAAAATGAAATGAAAGTGTTAATTTGCCCAATGCGTGCTCGATTGTGTTTCTTTTATAGAGAATTCAGTATATACGTCGAAATATACTCCAACTCTAATTATGGTAATGATAAAAATTACAATAATAACAAAAGCAATAATATACAATAAAAAAATAATAACACAATAATGAATTTACAGATTAGAATGAGTAATAATCGTCTAGACTGCAACTTTGTTATAAGCCTTTGAAATCGAAAGTGAGGCTCGATTGCGCGAGACAAATATATTTTTACCATTTGCGACTGTTAAATGAAAGGATCTGAATTGTCTGCCAATTAATCCCGTTCGCATTTCACAAACCTAATCCGGACGAATGTATCTTTTAAAGAGCAGAGAAGCGCCGACGAATTACAAGATCTCGACTTCCGCTCTACCGCCGTAGGTCCGCCATCGATCCTGATCCACGTCGGATATCGCTTTCATTTTCGCAAAATCGAGGGATCGAGACAAGGTGGGCCGGTGCAGAGGAGCACGAGATCTCGTGCTAATAAAAGGGAATATAAAGTACTCTCGTGGCGGGCGGAAGGCTCGTCTGGCCGTCGGGCTCGTGATCGGCGGGACGCGGGGGTGGCTAACCGCCCAGCGATCTGGACCGCGTTGCGGGCTAGGGAGAGAGAGACAGAGAGAGAGAGAGAGAGAGAGAGAGAGGGTGGGCCTGACGGGGCCAACGTCCCGGCGAAAGTCCCCCCCCCCTGCCCCGGTAGTTTTTGGCTTTTGTCCCTTTGTTCTCGGAAGGGGCCGTGGAAAGGCGAGGAGTAGGCCGCCCTGGGGCTTTTGTTCCTCGGGGCCCGTCCCACGCGGATATCGCGGCCCGCTCCTCCCGATATCTTGCGCGCGGTATCTATCAACGTCCGCGAGCGCGGATACGCATCGGCCGGGCCTTCATTTGCAAGACAAAGACGCAGGCGCGAAGCAGGCGGGGAAAGAGGGCTCACGAAAATTAAGCGGAGCCGCCCTCAGATTGGCCCTTATCCGAGACATCGGGGATAGAGATTAGCGGCGGGTAATCGCTCAGCCCGATCCTTATCTGGGCTGCGGTCCGCGCGCCTCTAGCCCCGGGGCCTACCGTCGCCGTCCTCTGAGCGCGGACCTAACTTTACCAACGGATAGATCAACGGTCCCGAGCTTTTGACGACCAGCCCCGTCGCCTATCCGGCGCGCGCGTATTCCCCAATGCGCCTCGCGCGTATCTTGGACCGCGTGTGGCGAATGGAGCATTTTCGTTGATTAATGCGAGAGCGCGATTAGATCTGCGGTACTTTTCCCGGCACTAAGTAGTCCCATCCCCATTCGTCAAAGCCTCTATCGCGAGCCTCTATCGCTGCCGCATCCATTTCGAATTAATCGGACAGTAATATTCATCTAATCCGTACGAATGATGCCTGCGCGCCTCATTCCTCGAGGGCCGACGCTAAGGATTTCAAATGCTCGCATGATTTAAGCGCGTTAGAACGCCGATGGGAGCTCCTCGCCGTTACTTGCGAGCCACGATTATTCGGCACTCTGTCCCACGCCGTTGATATACCTCGGCATCGAACGAAATTCGATTAAGCGAAACTTTATGTCCCAGCATTTTGCAAAATACGAAATCGGACGGACCGTAGAGCGATTTATTTTCCACTAATCATGCGTATTCGCGTGCACTCAATATCCCCGAATACAATCATCTCGTATGTCTTTACTTACTTATTCGTGAATGAATTTGCATAATAATGATTTGAAGGTATTGAGTAATTTTTTAATCCTATGCAATTTTACGATTTATTTGGCTCTACTTGAAATCCAATAGCTTCGACACTGTGCATCCGCGCCATTCAAGGATATCCGACTATAATATATTATTTTGCTTCAAAGTTACGAGTGCCTTGTATTGTATATTGTATAAATGCAATGTAGCATCGCTCTTAATAAGCAATCAATGAACTCATGAATATAAAAGTTATAAAAATGTTAATAATCAATCGGCGGGTGCACTGCATCCATTGACGGCCGATATCAGGCACGTCGAAACAATTCGCTCCTCGACGATAAATATTCCACGGGATTAACAAACACACCGGGGCTCCGTACGAGAGACAAATCCAATCGATCACTGCCGTAATTGCAGCCCTCCAAAATCAAAACGTTTAAATTCAAATTCGAAATCAATCATCCGGTGGTCGCAATTGCCGTTTCTTTACCTATAGGTAGCCCTTATCCTTCCGCAAGCAATTTATGCAATGAAGACACGGACGACCGAGAGACAAAAACAATCGGCCCTGATTTTCATCGCGCCGCAAGGATAATAACGAGTTGGTGGCCGCCTGTATTTTACGAGCCTCTAATATCAATTATGCCTGGCCAGGCATTATTTATCATTGGACCCTAGTTGCACGCGACACCACCGACGAGCGAGCCCAAGGATCCCGGTTATCCCTCGCGATCTACGTTTGGTTTTGCTCGCGCATTCCGCTCGGGCCGCGATATTAATCGCTTTCCAAATGAGTGATGATGCCTCGCGCGAAATTACGTACCGGCTGGATCTCCCTATCTTTTCGGAGCTTTTTGCGAGCTCGCTTGTTAATGGGAGCGCAGGTAATTGAATCGACGATAGCCGGCGTCGTTGCTTATACAAATTAATGTTACTGCAGCCGAATAACTTCTTCCCATTCGCAGATCGTTTTACCGTATAGTTGTATTGCACCATCGAACTTCACGCGATCCTCCCGAGTTATTAAGTACTCTGTATATCATCGAATGGAACTCCGCGCGCGTTTCGCATCAGCCGATTATAATTTTGAGGCCTTATCAAGATCAGGACTATCTGCAATTATCCGACCTATAAACTTTCCGCGACTTCATTCACTCCGTATTCCCGAGCCTTACGAATAACGCATACCTATGCTTCGATCTACCTCCGATGGACGATTATCACGTTCCCTCTCGTAGCTTACATGTGCACACGGAGGCAATTGAGAAACAAAGAAACATATTGTGCTAACAACCCCAGTACCGACTTGGTAAATATGCCCGTGCAGTAGGCAGAATCAAAAGGTTGTTTTCTTTAGCCGTGTTCGTGAAAGTAAATTTTCGTAGTCAAACGTTTGTTTTACCCAATGTAAAAATACCGGAAAAAATTCAGAGTTCACCTTCGCCCGTGGATACCTAGGCTCGACCAAACCTTTACTCGTGTATCACAGCAGCAGCGCTTACAAAAGCGCACGCCGGGGCTTCGCGGCAATTTTTCAGACCTCTTCTAGGCCGATTCCAGGATGCATTAGCCCATACTCGCATGTAGTTCTGAAGGGTTCCTCTCGAATAAGTAGCGACTCTCGGCGAGGAGCCATCGAGGAGCAAATAAAATCTGCGCTCGAAAAAGGAAGAAGTGCGAGACGGAGCCGATGGAGAAGAATGAAATCCCGGCGGCGGCGGCGGCCAGGCTTTATTTATGCGCATACTCACGAAAACGCGGCGCGTCGTCCACGGGACTCTCGGACGATAGGCCGGAGGAGGAGCAGGAGGAGGAGGAGGAGCAGTAGGAGGAGGAGGAGGAGGGAACGGAGTGCAGGGGCGCCCGAGAGCAAAAACGCGAGGAGGCGGACCCCGCGGGTTCCCATGCGATCGTATCGCGTTCCGAGCGCGAGGCTCCCGGAGGATTTATCGTTTACTAAATCATTTAGTGGCTCGGCGTGCGCTGATACGCCGTCCTGGGCGGGGGAGGGCGAGCGTTGCGCGACTCGACGCAACCGCGATTTCTTCATTATCCGCGGTCGCCCCGCCGTCCTTATCGAGCATCAGCTTCGTCTTGGCCACCTCCGTGCCAATCCTGTTTTCCTCGTCCTCTAGATCTTATCGGAGTCGTATTCGGGGTAATTTCGGGGATGGTCTTTCGATGTTTTATTTTACGATAGCAGAACTCGGAGCATCAGGCACGTGAATTTTGAATTTGCACTTAAGCTTCTCCGTTTCAATGAGCGATCGTTATTATTATGCCTTATGCATTTCATTCGTAAAGACAGCTGTATTATGCTTATCCGGAGTCACATTTCTTCAAAATTATTTACTTTATCCGTCGGTAAATGTGTACCTAGCACTCGATAATTACACTACTGATATCCGAAAGAAGGAGAATTAAACTTTATGACACCAAAAATTATCAGACTTCAACTATTACCGATGTTCTGGCTAAAGTTCAGTCATTTATGAATAATTTTAAATCAATAGATATTAGTAAACAGCATATTTGTTGTACGTATTAGTTTAAAGAAAACTGTATAGAAAGCTTTACAATATAATATAACAATGATACTTATTATCTAGCCTTATTGTCAATCGCCATTGTCTTGCGGTACAGCTAAGCTTTGAGTTGAATAAGTAATGGTAAGCGTAATTGAAAAGACCTTGCACAGACTGAATACGCGAATCTTGTTTTGTCGCGACAGATTCATGTATTTCGTCGATAGAGCAAAGCTAGATCGATGTATGAACGAGTCATTATCTCTCAAGGCTAATAATATGCTTAATGATGATAATTCGGAGTACGTTTGATCATGCATGCGGTGGGATGTATATAGATTTATTGTTATAATACCAAGACACTACAAAGTACATTACGCGGTATTCATCCTCATTTCATCCCGACTGATTTGAAAATGCCTATGTTGATTTTTATTAGACTCTTCTCTAATTCAAGCTGCTTATGTTGAAATACTACCCAGAATGCTCTTGCTTAAGCAAATGTCAAACAGCTACGAACTGAAAGTAATTTGCAACGTAAAGAAAAACTAAAGGAATTACTTTTATAATCAAAGAATGAAAATTGTTTTCTTTTCCTAATAAAAAAGTATTTCGCTGAATCGTACTAATTAAAGGAATATCCCGGGCAGGATTTACGAAGTAATTGTTAATTAAAAAAAGCACTCGTCTAATTTAGAAAAAACTTAGAACACCTTCGCAATAATTTACTTAATAGAACGTCCTTTTATTGTGAGGCTCAATTATGTAAATGCAGTAACAATCCGATAAGGAAGAATAAAAAAGTAGAGGAGGATAACCGGAGCTGTGCAATATAATTTACAATCCGCAGTTAAATTTTGGCCCATTATAGAGGCCGAGGAGAAATTTATAAGGATAATATATTTATAAATTTGTTGGAATCTTAGAGCGAGGTGATAAAAGATAGGGATGCGTCGAGCCCTTGTCCCGATTGCGGCCCGTCGCATCCGCAGGCGGCGCCTCGGCTCATTTCGAATTTCCAACGGTTAGATCGAATTTCCGCGAAAGCCTCATCCGAGCGACGACCCTTGCAGGGGCGGAGGGCGTCAGTGCCCGGAGACCGGCGGAGCGACCCTACCCGGTGGCTAATTTTCGAGGAAAAGGCGTCGACACCAGCCGATATTTCTAGTTTTCTATCGAGTCATAACCCATAATTAAATTGAATCCTTGCACGATCTACGAGTAGTCGAGATAAGAGAAAGAAAAAGAGAGTCGTCGGCGGCACACGCGCGGCCTTCCTTTTTCGGCGAGTCACGTGGAGGTAATTAAAATAAGTGAGGGGTCCGCCGTCTTAGAAGTGAGAGTTAGAGTTAGAGAGAGAAAGAGAGAGAGGAGCCCCGGATTTCGATCGAGGCTCCGACCCGCGCCTCCCCCGCCCCATTCTCACCCCATACTAATGGGGCCGCGGAGGCCGTTTCATCGCGGACCTTCGCACTTCCTCGGGCTCCGTGCGCGTCCTCGCCACCGTCTGCCCTCCGCACCCTACCCGGCCTATCGCACGGAGGCAAACGCTTCTCCCGCTCCTACTCCTCTTCCTCTTTCGACTCCTCCTTGAGCACGTTCTCGTCGTCCTTTTGTGCTCCCTAGGCTATGAGGCGTCAAAAACTCTGAGCTTCCGAGCGTAGATCTGCCGCCGCTCGCTCTCCTACCTCGGCTAAGCGTCACTTCTGACTTGATTTACATGTGCCAGCGAGAGCCTCGGATATTATTAGCGCCGCTCGAAAGCCAAGACGGGCCCACACGCTTGCCTCTCAACGTATTATTTGGCGTTTCATCGCTGCGATTCTACCATTGTTAGAGAATCCAAAGGGTTAAGCGACGCACTCGACTCCTCAGACTCGGTGGAAACTACGATATTTGCCCATCCGAACGCTTCCTTCATATTTTAAGACGCCGAGGATTGCTAATTATACGAATTAATGAATACTTCGAAACTCGGCTTAGTGTATTGCTAGCTCGTTAACTAGCTTACGTCGCTTTTTAGAGCTTCACGCAACGGCTTCAACATACACACTTACGTATTTATGTATATATTTATACATAAATGATAAGGTTTCATATGAATTTGAAACCGTGAAATAGTGATCTCGCCAAATTATAGCTTCATTGCACGGGTATTTATTAAAAAGATGGATTTTTCGACATACCCGAGCAATGCCCTTTTTTCAACATTTATGAAAAAAACAAGCGTTTGGATAATTGTACAGATTTCTATTGCAAGGTCCATTATATTGATATAATGAAAAGCGTTGTAATATTGACAGCTTGATGAGTATCCTGATGCAAGTAACAATCAATGCAGTTTTTCTAGTTTTAACTTTATGGGAAGTTGATATAGATCACATTTAAAAGTAATATTATAGTGAGCCTGTGGATGATGCTCCGATGAAAATCCAAATGACAAGCCTTTACCAATCCCTAATTCGTTTGAAAACTTTACATTATTGTAAGGAGTAAAGGATTCTTAAAGTCTCGCTGCATTTCACGCATTTATTTCAATTTCGAGCTCTATGCGTCACGTGGCTCTCAGTGGCTTGGTAGCTCCCGGTCCCGACTGGCTACTGATAATCATCCCGTCGGTGAACTCCTTGCTAGCCTCGTCCTTCTCTAGGCTGGACCTTCCCTCAGCGCGCTGCTCATTTAAACGGACCAACAGTCGCGAGGACCTTCTTAACTCCCTCCGCTCCGAGCACGCACACGCCTACGCGCCCTCGCATACAGAGGCACACGAGCGCGCACTCCTGCCGTCCCGCCCCCGCCCTCCTGCCCCGCCGCCACCGCCGCCGCCGCCGCCGCCTCATCCCGCCGTCGTCCGAAGTGCGTCGAAAAGGCCCTCCGCCTCCCTTCGGCGGCCACATCGCCGACCCACCGCGCGCTCCGCCGACCGCCGCCCGCAACCCGTAACTCGGCCGGGACCGATGGTCCGCGTTGGCCTCCTCCATTCTCCCACCCTTGGCCCCAGCCACCCGCCCACTCCACTTCACCCCAAGGGGCACCATTGCTTTTCTCATTCTTCTTTCACGGCAAGAGGCGAATTTAGGCGCTTTATTGCTTCGCTCTTAACGACGAAGCCCCGCTTGTTTTAACGAAACGCCGCGATAAATTTCGTTCCCTGCCCCCGGGGGCCTTTCCTTCTTGAGGAGGGATCACTCTGCCGATTGTCCGTGATATCGGCGCTGCTTCTCCCGAATAACACAGCTCGCACATTCGATGCTATGACGCAACGCTCGAGGACATTATTTTTGGCTCGATCGTTATTTCAGCCTCAACGGTGAATATTCTTAAGCTCTATTCTTTATGAACAATTTTTCCGTGGCGCACAATTGTCGAGGGGAAGATTTTTTTCATTTCTTCTGACTCTATAAATATTGTATCTTAAATCCACCTCCAGCCAACGATAAAATGATGAATAGGGCAAATGACTGCCGAGAAGTCAACAAAGAACGTTAAAGAGAAAATTTTGATCAAGATCGTAAATAAATGGCTCTATGAAAAACTATTGCGCTGTAATTGTTAGCGATGTAATTATTTTTTTACGTATTGAAAAGTCTGTAATGAATATTTTTTATAAATTTTTTTGGCCCATTGATATTGTCAATGACCTGGAACAAACCGTATTTTGTAAATGTTCAACATTATTAAAAATTAAATTGATCAAAATTAAAAAAAAAGAAGAAAACAAACGAGGAAAGCGTTTGAAATTGAAATGAATAATTTGTTTCGTTCCCTCTCCCTCTCCTTCTACGTTTTTTAATATTTGAATTTACAAAAAATGCAGCAATTTATTATAAATTTATTATAAATAGTTATTATAAAACTATTATAATATATAATAACCATTATACCAATGACTATGTAATAGTTATTATTACAAATATAGATTACAAATTACAAATTACAAATATACATTTCTTAACATTCGAAAGATTACAATTTCAATATGATTTCAATTCGGATCACTATTTAATGTGTATAATAAGAAATTATTAATTAAAATTAATTTATTAAAATAAATTAATTAAAATCATATTTAGTTTGTCTTTTTACGGGTCGAAAATTTAAAAAAAATTAATGCAGGTTCTTTTATTTCTAACAATTTCAAAAAAATTTTTTACTCATATTATTAAGGTTACAATGTATTAAGTTTCGTATTTTCTTTCATATATATATATATATACGTATACGATACAGTGAATTCATCATCTTAACTTAGACTAAAGAATCAAAATTACAGGTGAATTACATTTGAATAATTTTCAATTGGAATGAAAGAAACGAATTTTCAAAAAATTTAAAATTACCTCCTCATTATACGAATATGCTTCGTAAATGTAGATGAGATGTAAATGAAGGGCTGTGTGTCGTTTTTTCCATTTCGCATTGCCCGAAAATGCATGTGCTTTAATACGAAAATATCTCTGATAAAAGAAAGTTATTATTGAAAATAAATCCCTCCTGCAGTACATGGCTTTGTCCTGTCGGTCGACCGAACCCGATAACCGGTCCCTAACCGTACGATATTTAGCCTCAATGCGTAGAAGATATACTATAATAGAATCGAGTTTCGAGCGAGTATAGCAACCTATATGATGATTAGGGACGCTTCACGATTCGCTACTTCGAGCATCATTTTCAAAGCGGTAAGAAGGACAGCGGCACTGAAATCCTTGTGTTAGTAGCCAATTATACTTGCTTTAATTTCAAAACGATCAACTACGTGGCGAGCAGCTAGACTCCCTGCCGAACAATCATCCGGATTCGACGATTCGCCGGTAAGAAGCGAGCGTGAGTTGATTTTTCATCCAAGTTTCCTCGCGCTCCCCTCGGCGATTCCGTCCAAGTTCAGGCTTGCGGGCCAGCGATGCTCTCGCGATAGTCGAGATACACTTGTAGAATCCCTGTTGGCCGTCGGACATACCGAAAAGCACCGCAAGGACAAAAGGAAATGGAAAACAAAGGTAGGGGAGGGCGAGAGCGTGGATGGCCGCAAGGGCCGCGAGCGGCATAAAAGTCCCGGCGTGTTTTTGACAAAACGGCCTAGTGCGTGAGAAGGGAGCTCGGTGCCCTTAGCCCAGGCGCTCCGCAATAGGAAGCGCGATTCGCGTAATCCGGAGCCGCCACGATTTAAATTCCTGCGGTGCCCGGGCACAAAACGACTGAGCTGCGGTTGTCGGGCAGGAATCGAGTTACGCGACTTGCGACCCGCGACCTTACCACCAACCGATTTCCATGGATCCCCCCGCGTCTGAGCTGTCGACAAAAGCCATTACGAAACATCCTAGCCAGCCTTAAAAAGTGATGTGTTTTCTTGTTGCTGCTATTTGTTATCATCATTATTGTTATTATTCTTATTGCTGTTATTGTTGTTATTATTATTGCTGTCTTTACAGTTGTTACGTAGCTAGAACTTCCTGAGTTCCTGGAGCCCTCCATCGAAATTTAAGGGGCTGCTTCAAATTTCCGATGATACCTTCACCTGCTTTAACGATAATCAGACAAATCATTTCAATGAGATGCGATCTCCTCGACTTTTAGATTCAAAGCTAGTGTTTAATTATATAAGTGACCGAAAACTGGTTGATTCCTATTAATTTTCCTCGGTCGCGAGCAGTCTTGGATCAAATTAATCATAATCTCGGCAATAATTATTTAGCCTTTCAGCGAGAACCAATGACCGACAAATGAGTGTACAAATAAGATAATTGCACACATTGATTTGTATAAACGGCTAAAATAAATAAATAAAGGCCACAACCTAAGCGATTTTTTTTTCATAGGAAACAGTCTGCCACGATATTGAAGAGTAAACTGAATTCGTGTACCGTAAATAACTGTACCTTGTTTTTATATCAAGGATAGGCACATACGCGTCAAAATTGATGTGTTTGCCTTTCTTTTCCAATTTATAACTTAAAACATAAAAGGACGGTGCTGAACCCTAAAAATAACGAGTTATGTTAATTAAGTGAGATCAATAAAATTTATTTCCACGCTACCATTAGATTTGATCGCAGATTACTTAAATATTGCGGACTATTTTGAAAAGTACAAGAAATCTAAGACATATATCTTGACAATTTTTAAAAGAAGAAGCGTTTTTCAACGGTGAAAATTCCCAAAGCCTGTGCAAGATACCTCGTTACGGAATATTAATTTGTCGGAGAGTACGCACAATTTTTTCTAAGCATTTGGAGAAAAGCAGTGCAAACTCAGCATCAAAATTACCATTGTTTTCAAACATATTCCTACGAGTCACCCCTAACGAAACTTTATTCAGCTACAACAATACGTATAATGCCAAAGGGTGAGATAAAGCTATAAAATGTTGGCAAAGCCAATTTAAGTATATTAAACATTTCTAACCCATCATCGACCCTACTTTTAAGAATTTATAGATGTGAATGGTAGTGAAAAGGGTTAACTATTATAGGATACGGGAGGAACATGTAAAAACACGCGTAAGAGACGCGATCGGGACCGATATCCGAGCGCGGATATTTCTTTTATCGTTAAATGAAATTCGTACCACCTGCCTTATTCTTCCCTCCGCTTTGCCGTCCTCATCGCCTCCTTTCCCTTCCTTCTCCTCCTCTCTCACTCTCTCGCTCTCTCTCTCTCTCTCTCTCTCTCTCTCTCTCTTACTCTCACACTTACGTACCCACACAAGTACATAATTTCCAATTCCTTTATATCGTCACCAACCAACGTCTACATAAGACTATCAAAAGGGAAAAATAATCATTGCGCAACAAGTCGACACCTTAACTATGTATCGATTGCAGATATTTTGCTCAGTGTTGCAAGTGATTCCAATGTTTCGTATAAATATTCTTTTTCATAAAGGAATATTTAATCAGTTGCAGGAATTCATCAATACACTGAAGTACAGAAAATAAAACTCAAAGCAATTGAATTTGTTGTTTAAATTCGGTTATTGCGCCTCGAAGGAAGTAGGATCGTGATTATCATTTGATTTGAGAAAAAAACAAAATGTACATGAAGTTTAAATAAGAATCGATTGAAATAAAATATACTTCGAGTAACATTAATGTTGTTTTAGATAATTAGGATAAGTAGAAAACAAGTAGGTTGTGGTTAACATTTGTATTTTTACGATTCCACTAAGTCTCTAAGGATTCGGTAAAACCGAATTAGCAATGAAGTCAATGTATTCCATTCTCCGAGATTCGCTTAACACAAAGCGAATGCGAAAGAAGCGAAGCTTATGCGCAATTACAATGTGACAATTGCGAGGAGCTCGTTAAGTAAATTTAATCGATCGTCATGCTCCCTACTTATTTTCGTTACGACAATTACCGTCTCTTATTTGCGTGCACACATTGTGAGCCCGACGAGTCCGAGGAGCATAATAATGCCAAGAAAATCATATTTCCGATTATTCGAGCATTTCGCGTTCCCTCGACAATGAAACGAAAGCATTGAGCGTCAGTTATTAAGAGCGCGGTATTCTCTAATCCAGAATTTTTTCCTCCCCTCCAATTCTCCCCGGTAAGCTTCTTTCTACTTTCCCGCATAAACTACGTGCAGCCAAGTCCCATCCCCCGGTCCTTTTTATACGAGAGCTCCACCCGAGCTCCCCGTTGTTCCTCCCTCCCGCCCCCCTCCCTTACCGCCACCACCACCGCCGCCGCCGATGCCTCGCCGCCCTACCGCAAAACCGAGCTCGTCGCGCCTGTTTATCTCTCTATTCTTTTGCCAAATCCTTTCATTCTTATTCCGTCTCGTCCTTTTCTCGCTTCGATGCCTCTTCTTCCTCCCTCCCCGCAATTTCTCGTTTCTCACTCCCCTTATACCTACCCGAATCGCGACTCGTCCGGTCCTCCTCTCGTCTTTATATCGTTTTTCTCCTTTTATTTTGCTTGGTACGTACGCCGAGACCATTTTATTATTTTAAGGGTTGCCTGAGCGTTGACGATGTTTTTGTTCAAAATTTTTTTAACGAATATATTCCACTTATCGTGAATTGGCTCTGTAATTTATTGTCAATTACGTGCGAATTTGCATTTCACATAAGAGCATCGAGAAACAATACAAGTAAGTAAGTCCCTCTACTGCCCAATCTCGAATCAAGACATTTTAAAGGAATGGATTTTCGTTTTTTGAAAGGGAACTTCTCAGTGTTGAAATTCACGGTTAAATACCGATAAGATTAAAAATCTCATTTATTATTAATTTACACGTCGCAGAACATTTGAACTAACTTTAAATTTCTTTTTTTAAGAAGGGAATTAATTTTGATTGCGCGTATAAACATAAACATTATTTGCTTGAAACCCCTTTTCTAAATTTTCATTTCCCAATTAATTTTACCGAACTCGTATCATATATTTTCATAAATGCTTATTAATTCATTTGATGTAAAATTATACAATATATTATCAAAGGACATTTTATGCTTTATTTTGAGCATCCACCACTTGTGAAGTATGTAATCTTTTCTTTTTTTTTACTTAGAAGACATGATTCATAATTGAAATATAAGCCCTTTATATTTTAAAGCGTTAAATTGAAAGGTGTTTACTGATGTCATTATAGAAAAAAGTCTTATACGTGATACGTAAGAAGAAGCCATTATTTCGTCTACGTAGTAATTTATAATACACTTTGGATACGCATAAAATTGATTAATCCTCAGTATCAGACCGAAAATGCTATACAATGCTCGGCAATTCTCCTTTGTCTGAAGGCATTAAATTAATGAATATAAGAGGGAAAAAATGCCTGCACCCTAATTGCATTTGTCTCTTAAATTGACAGGCAATTGGAACCTTTCAGATGTGAATCAAGGCGCGCGCGCGCGCACACGCATACGCACACTTGTGCAAAAATGCAAGCGCATTCATTTCCCCCCTCCCCTCCCGCCGCCCCGATAAATATTGATTTTAATTATGCTCTAACGTTAAGCTGCTATCAAAGATGCACTTTACAAGAGAGCTCGAAATATCCATGATTGGATACAATAATCTCCTACACAAAAATCGAACAGGAGCACCTCTGAGATCATTTAGGCAAAACCCGAGTGCTTTCGTCGAGCAAATCGCCACGACTCATGGATCATCGGTCTTAGACGGAGACGCGGAGGCACACCCGGGAAAGGACCTCCGGCGTCGCGGTCGCCGATGAAAGCATCGAACGGGGTAAGGTGGACGACGGTCGAGGAAGTACCGGGTCCAGGCCAAGAGTGAGTTCCCACCCCTGAGGCTCTCGAGTCGCGTGTGAAGCACGTGTCCGGCTCTTGATCGGAGCGACGCCGCGACGCCGCTCGGAAGGCTCCGTCGCGGCCGACTCATAATTGCCGTTGACTCAATTGCACGATTACGACCCGACTCGGTTAACCCAATCCACGAGAATCAGACGCGCCTTATCGCCACCAGCCGTCGGCCGCCGGGGATTTCGAAGCCCCAGCATGAAAATACTTTGTTTGTCTATTGTTCTGCCGAGATCGTCTGGAGGGCTTAAAGCTGGGTTGACCTTGTATTGCATTCTGATTGAGCCTTGCACAGAACGACCACATATTTGCTAACTTTATATTAAATTAGCTACGTTTTTCTTATATCGCGACTAACTTCACCCTGATTCTCCATTTGCATTGAAAATTTTCACTGCCTTGCGGAGCTATTAACCAACATTGTCATATATTCCTTAGAATTAATGTTTTCAACGGACTGATTTAAAAAAATAATCGATATTTTCTCTGAATGTTTTTTTACGTTACTCTTATTCATAAAAGGAATGTGTATATCTTGCCAATAAAAACTTGTTACTCCAGTTTTCGCATCACGATATAGACCATTACTAAATATTTTACGTTATGACTTTTTCAAGTATTAAAAAGTAGTTTTTTAGTGGTAAATTAGATTCATCAGTATTAGTTATGAAGCTCAGATTAGAATGGGCTAGTCGAAAATAGATTAAATTATAATTATAAATTATAATTTCAATTTAATAGCGATAAAAAGAGTATATTGCTCGGAGAGAAAAAAAAAAGAAAAGATACATTTTAACTTTATAGTTAGAAAGATGCATTCAGCCGAACTGTATCAATTACATGTAACTCAACGTTTTAATTAAAAAATCGCTATTACGTTTTCGGCAATTATTGTATTCCGAGTGCGATAGACCATCGCCATTAAATTCGACAGCCTTATCAGTATAATGCACACATGGGCATACACACACATGTACGTAACTAAAGATTACACGTAAAAAATAATCAGTCCAGTTGATAAATTATGCCATTTTCAATTAATGTGTAGAGTACTAAAATTTTTAATTATCTTAAAAATATCGTTGCCTACTACAAGTATTCGTACGTAGTAAATTAAGTGTATGTTTTGTAAATGAAACATTATTAAAAAAACAAAAATCAAAAAAAATTCAAAGCTCGCTATAACCCACTGAGGGTAGTATTTTTTAACTTATTTTTAATATAATTACTCGATGGCGTAAACGCTCCAAAAGTAATTATCCGAAAGCCATATTTTTTTAACCACGCGTATTTTAGGGAGTGCAGATGGTTCAAATGAGATGTGCCGAAGCTCGTTTTACTTAAGATTTATGTACTTTTCAAGACAAGGCCGTTATTTTGAAAGTATATATGTTTTTTTAATACTGTAGAGTTTAATCAATAAAATGTGTTTTACTTTCCTAGCACTTTTATTACCATTACCTATATTATTTAAATAATAATGTATATGTGACGGATAATACAATAGTTGCAAAGAAGATTACTACATAAAAACAAATATACACGGATAGATATATATACAGTATATATATACTATATATATATATATATATATATATAGTATATTTTAAAAAAAAAAAAAAATTTAATCAATTCAACTAATGATGAAAATAGCTACAATAGATATATTAAGAAACGTTCTTGGAAGACCGACTAAGATATCACAATTTATCAGGTATAACCAGTATTTTATTGGTAAGATGTATTCCACGGGATGGAAATACAACAATTTCGTCATTTAGATTTAAAGATATTTAATTGGACTTAATAAAGACTTTTATGGCTGCAAATGTTTATAGATAGCCCGATTCGTGGAAATTTTCTTGGCCGAAATTGGAACTCGATTATTATCAATTTTATGACAATCGTAAAACTTTACCGTTAGATTTTCATTATTTGAAAGCTTTCGGATTAGATTTCATGATTTTTTTTAATTTAAACACTTTTCAAATAAAGGTACTCCTTTAGGTTAACGTATATCAATCGTTTAATTTAATCATTATCTAGCCGTTAAGGTGTAATTTAATAATTTAAGAAAATTAATTTAATTTAATGAAATTTCAATGAAATTTTTTTCGCAGCAGATATAAATTTGCAACAATATCAATATTTAAGTACACCATTGTATTAATTCATGGAATCAGTACTGTTTCACAGGTAGTAATGTAAAATGTAATTTATAATAAAAATTTTGTCGAGAAAATATACTTTAGTAAAAGCGATTGAACATTATTCGAGCATCAGTATGTGGAATAATAGATAGATAAGTTTCCATGTTTACGAGCAATAAAAATTGAGATAAAATCCTATTTACCTTACAATTTTTAATTCACGAATGTTGAGTGAAGACTCGGTAAAAAAATTTTTGACGAAAGATATAAAAAGGCTATAAAATAAATTGTATGTATACTCTACAAAATTAGTATTTTTATTATGTATTTTCCTCGCTACCAAGGACATTTCATTTCTACGAAAAGAAAGACGCTTAAAGATAACATCTCCATCGATTTGTCTGATAAATTTCTACACGTTTATCAATCATTCGGTTCGCATCGCGGCGAACTGTCCATTCAAAAGTGACGACGGCATTTTGACGGAGCACATCGCATTATCAAACATCGGATCGCAATAGCGAATCGATTTCTTCATTAACTTGAGCGTTTGTGAAAATAGGGGCCCTTTGGGTCTGTTACAAAATTAGTACGATTGCTTTATTATGCAAATGCCGGCTGCCGTGGCCAGAGGAGCTCGACTCGGGATACAGGATTCGCGACTCTCCTCGCGTCCGCATGAATATTCATTGGTGGCTCCTCGGCATTCCGTCTTCTTGTAACATTTATATCTATATCTAATGGTAACGTGGATTCATGTGGTGCGATGCGGTATATAGCGAGGCACCTTTTACGTCTTCGTAATGGGCTGCGCCTCAGCGAAACGTAGCTATTAAATTAGAGGGTCATTCGGGACACCGGACGCTCTTTCTGCCCTCGGCGCGGATGTGCGGCGCGTGCGCAGCGGCGCCGGCTCCTCCTCCTCGGTAAAAGGAGGCCTTTTCCCTCTCGCGAAGCCTGCTTTTCCCAACCGCGTCGTATGCAACCGAGCGCTGAATTTGGACCGAGCAGGTTGCCAATTGCCAGGCGTACGGATGACGCCTCGAAAACCCCGAGCCTCGGCATCTCGCATGTTCCTTTCATCCTGACAAAGCCGTTTTATCGATATTAATGGTGCAATCGTCGTCATTTCGTGAGTGGACCCGCTCGCCCCTATAATAATAACATTAATTTCTCAAAAAGGGACTCTTCAGCGAGAACCTTCGCTTTTTTATTATTATTTAGCCTTGATTTACATTAACCTCTCGCATCCGATCTATTTTTTCTTCTTGCGACTCGCTGCGGGCTATAAAGTCCTACTTGCTATATTTATTGACAAATGATTTTAACGAGTATCAAACCACGCTCGTACTTATTGGTGATATATCGCATAAGCTTCAATAATTTATAATAAAAATCCCAGCAATTACAATTTATATTTTTTCTCAGTACGCTTATCTTGATTTTCGTATCTTATCTTAAAAAAAAAAAAAAAAAAACCATTTCCCAATATTGGTATTTAGAAGCTTCAATTACCTTTATTCCGACTATCCTCGACCTCCATAGACTTCTGATCGTGAAATTGCGCATATGCCTTTGATGGATTAAAATCTACGAGTAATAGAAAAATATTAAAAGAAAAAAATTTATTAATGCACTTTCTTCTGCAGGTAAGAGTTTTCAACTAAAAATTATGAACATATAAACACAGTCTTTAATCTACGATAAATTTTTAATACACTTTCTTTTTATGCATATTTATTATCATTTGAATGAGAATGCAAGTAGAAAGTAAAAAATTGTTTGCATTAATTGAAAGTACGCATACATTTCTAAATAATAAATATACATCTGAGTAACATTGAAAAAAATACGTAAGGAATTTTTTATTTTTCTTGTACAGCATAACTATGTGCAAATGTATTGTATTGTAAACATTTGTAAAATATTAGATATTGCTTCACCCTTTCGAATCATCGAAATTGCAATGTGGTAAACATTTTTTTGAACAATTTTTATAAAATCATATGAACACTAATATTTAATGTACAGAACATTTAAAAGCACAGAAAAAGGAGAAAGCCTCCACATACTTGTCAAACTCGTTAAAGTAGAAGCGACAAATAATAAAAATACATTTAATGAAATTTCTCTATAATGGCCCCATCAAATAAGCGAGGGAGTTACCGTCATTACCAATAATAACAATACTTTCAAAGTGAACAAATAATCTGCGGGTTAATCAATGGAGGACGATTGTATCGCATGCGTTCAATCGAGCGTCAAAGTAAAGTTGACGTCGCCCGATTTATCCCCCGCAAACACTAACGTGGTGAGACACCCGCGATGCATTCCAATGTGCACAAAAAGATCGTTAATTAATCGAGGAATTCGATCACACACTTTGTATTCGCTGGAAGTAGTGCGAGCCTCGCTTTCGATGCATCCTTGTATGCCTTAAACGTATCGAGAGATAGTATTTATTCGTATTCTAGTTCTGGATTATTTAAAAGCTACTCGGCAGCTTCCTCGAATGAATGCCTGCATTTGGCTATTCTTTCGAAATATATTGTTTTTATTTATTTTTTGGTTTTAATTTTCACTTATATATTAAATCTCTGATAAATGGAGCGTCAACGTATTAACTCGGTGCTGTGAGCAATGATGGATAACAGGAATATCATAGAACGAATGATATATAAATCTTGCATAAACCCACGTATATTTTTATCTACTTTACCGATGTGCGCTTATTATGTTCGGTAGCGCTGTTGATTGCACAAATAAATACGTGCCGCAGTTTCTTTTCTATGTCTTGTCCAAGGTACGTACCTTACTCGCAATGCGCATTAGATCGTGTATCGGATTTTGTTTTGCCTTGCGCCAACAAGTATTGCGAGACGCCATTTTTCTATGAACTTTTATCGTCCCTATCAATACACAGTCAAAATTTATATTATTGCCTAACTTACAAATTATATTGCACAATTAAAACGATTCACTTATGAATTTAGTTGTTTCCATTAGCATAATTATTATTTAACAATTCTAAATTTAAAAATTTACAAAAACAACATTAGGATGGATGTACGATCGTTGTAAAATTTTACTTGTTTTTTTTTTCACTCCATAAAAATTCCTAACTTTACTTTCACGATGACAAAAATAATGTCAATATCGTTTTCATTGTGGCTAACTTTAGTAATTCTTATTTTCATGTAGAAGAATTAAAAAATGCAGTTAAAAATGCCATATTGAAGTAATTATAACTTATTCTAATTACTCTATTTAAAAGTAATTTAATGAAAACAGTATTTTTTATTTATAACAAAAACACACAGAAATTTTCAAAATAAGTTTTTTTATATCGAACAGTAGTTATCGAATTGATATAGGTTCAAGATTTAACATAAGTAACATTTAACATTATCATTGAATGCCTATGCAATAAAGAGCGAGAAATATAGATATTTTAAAGATAACCAAATTTCCAACGCATAAAACTTACACAGTAATTCGCTCTCTCTCTCTCTCTCTCTATTTTTGTATTTTAGGTCTTCAAAAAGATACAATATACTAATACGAATAAGTGAGCATTAAAAATTTTTTTACAGTAACATTAATTGTGCAATGATTCAGTGAAAACAACATCAGCCGAATTCTAGTATTAAAAAAATATATATGAAAGCATCGGTTATTCTCACAAATAAACATTATATAATTACAATTTTTAACTGCAATAAAGTATTACATTAATTATTGAGATTCATTGAAACAAATATGGATTAAGGTTGCATGTATGTACTTAAATTATTTTACAAAATAAATACGATTATGACATGTACAATTATGTAATTTGTAATACCATTGCAATAAATATTTAAATTGGTAATAAAGAACTTACAATTGAATATAACTCCACATTTGTTATCTAATTAATAAATGTTTTAAATTTTCAAAGTTACTAAGACAATTAGAGCGTTACATATAAACTATTAAAATAGTGTTGTAACAATGTTCTTTATTTTTTATTTAATATCCAATAAATAATTTGTGTATTCCGTTTACATTACTTTAATATTTTAACTAAGTCATTTAGTTTTAAATGAAAATGAAAAATAAACAATGATTTAAATCATTTTAATCATTCATAATCAATATTTTATTTTATTAAATTTACATTAATTATGCTAAGTGTGGTCATTATTTTATAAAGCTATTAACTTTTTAAGATGCAATATAGTGATGATCAATGTTTATGAATTATATTTAACTATAAATATTAATTGTAAATGTATTAAAAATATAATGCATTTAATATGAAGCAGTAGTATGTTAAAAATAAATTGTTTATAAATTAAAAAAATTATATAGCGGATACTTTTGCATTAATTTAATATATAAATGATATTTCATATGTAATTTGAAAATAATAACGGTTCGCTCGAAGAGCTATTCCCAATACAGGTAATTCAGAAATTTTTTTTTAAAAGGCACTAATATTTTTGATTGGACACTATCCTTACTTTATGTCTCTCACTATTCATCTTTGCTGAACTATTTTCTAGGACTCATAAGAACAACATTATTTATTCAAATAAGAATACTGAAATACATATTTTCAGGGAAACCAATTTATCTTGTTAGCATTCAAAGAATGATAAATTACACGAACCGTTTATATTGTATATTTAATAGTTAATACATTTTTTTTACTGGTAAAGTAAAATAATAATAGGTGATATAGATAGCTTAACAAAATTAAATGTAAAAATAATAAATTTGTATTATGAACATATTAAATTAGCATGCCGATTAAAATACTACGATAGAGCTGGAATTACTGTTGCTTTAATTTACTTTCATTATCAATGTCATCAGTAGTGGCATGCAATCGTGGAATTAATCTTTGTAAGGCCAATTTTTAATTAATTTTCCGAAACTCTAAACATATGTAATAGTAATTGACGAGTTGTTCTGTATAACATTGAATTTGTTATCTATCTGGTTATCTTACCCAGAATTTACAGTTGGATGTCAGCGCATAAGAATTGATAACAATATATGCTAATTATATATTAACTATTAAACAACGTTTAAAAATTGTAGTAAAGTAAAATAAAGTTCAAAAATTGTTGGAATTATATATTATTTGTAATAGCATTACAGCGATAGTGTAACGTAAGCTGATAATTGATTATTATCATTAAAATTATTATTAAACGCATTATCACCAAAGTTAAATTATAAAATTTGAAAATCAAATTACATTTATCTTATTTCGTGCAATTTTTTAATTATACAGTGAATATTGCTTTGATTATTTAATATAGATATGAATGTTTTATAAACTATTACAGCTTCGTTCGTTGTTATGAAATCATATACATTTATGTATTTATATTTCATCATTACTGATTATACACTTATTATATAGATTTTATCATTATTTTATATGAAAATGTATATATTTCAATGCAGTGAAATGTTTATAATACTTTTAAAGTAATATTTAAAGTAATAACAAGTAATTACAAATAATTTATAATGTGTAAGACATTCAATCATTTTTATCTTTATATATATATATATATATATTAATCTCTAATTTTATGTAATTGAAAACATTACAAAGAAATTACTTTGTTCAAATTTCTTTGTTCTTTATTAATACAATAAATACGAGAGAATCATATATTATTCTTATAGTACTAAACATTTAATATTTTTATGAATAAATATAAAAATAACTTAACTCACACTCAGTTGCAAACGAAAGAATCACGGAAACATATAAGTTAATACATACAGTGTTAACCTTGCGTTTTAAAGCATTTCATCAAATCGTATGTCTTATTTAACTAACTTTTTTTTATTGCATTCCATCAAAAAATTCAAATATTTAAAAAAAAAATTCAATTTAATTCAACAAAGTTGCATTTAAAAATATATGATATTATAAATTTCAAAATTAACATAACCGTATAATCACTGAAATATAATAAACGTATTAACCATAACTTTTTATAAAATATTGCGTATTTTAAAAAAGCCCTTCAAAGATTTATTAATTGATAAAAAAGCGCAATAAATATTAGAAGACATTAAAACGTTTGGCTTATATTGAAGTACAATATCACGAAGAATTACGTAAATTAAATAGATATTAAGATAATTCATATCATTTTGTACTGCATTTTGAATGAAACATCGTGATTAATCATTTCGATATTAACAACTGCTGCCTAGCGTTGAAAAAATGTGTACCTCGTTAGAGCGGTGAGCGTATAGTTTTCGTCTTGTACAGAAGGCAAAAAACAAAAAAGGAAAGGTAATAATAAATAAAATGAAAATCACAAGAGACTTGCAAGAACTTTGATTTATCATTTCGTGGTGGAAAACACGGACATATATCATAATCTCATACACGCCATTATAAGCGGACAGTATTTCATACTAGATTACGCACGTCCATTTCCAACTCCAAACATCAAGGTTATTTTCAGCGCCGGCAAACGCAATTGGATCACGCATTGCATTAAAACTCTCTAGCAGTGGCCCTCGCTATTCATCCTGATGGTCTGCTCTCTAAATCTCTGGAAATTAAGTTTTTACTCCTCGGAGGCATACACTGTCGATGTCATTACTGCTATGAAAGTGAAACGCAGGCTCTGGATATCTTGCACCCGATCCACCGCCGCAATTGAATACAGTCATCATCTCGAGTCCTGTTCTCGATTAGGAAAAAGCCCATTTACGAGTAAGCTTTTATTTTTAAGGAATCGCTGTTCAATGACTCGTTGACGATTAAAAACACCGACTACTTTGGTTTGATCGGGGGCCGACAAACGCCCCGGGATCATTTAACCCGAGAACGATGCACGACTGCTTTCCAATAATAATATTGTCATTGGAGCAAGGTGCAACAGCAGAGCTTATCTCATTACGGTGCTACTCCGGTCATCGAGTGTCTTATGACCAGGAAAAAAACGGAGCGGTGAGAGCCCACGTGCCCCGAATGCTCAGGTCGCTGAAATTGAGTGGAGCCGACGGTCGTTTGCGCAAACTCGGGCTCGGGACAAGCGTCGCGTGCCCGGCGATCATCGATAAACCAGATTTTTCCGCGCGGAAACGCGCCGACCCCAATGAGGCTCACTAACCAAAGACTAGCGCGCTTGCAATAAATCTTAATTTATCCGCAGGACCCTATTATCTCGGGCCGGGCATCAGAGTCCTCGCTATTGTTTAATGGCTTCGGTGTGCTCGGCCGCGACCGGAGCGTACGAGTAATTGACCAACGAAAACTCGGGGATAAAACGGGATTAAGAGGGGATGCAGAAGATTTTTATCTAACGCGGTTAATCGGCGGCTCGGAGCCCGAAGAGCTTCACCTTAGAGCCGAGGTTTTCATTAACAACATGCTTCACGAGGACTGCGGATTTGGAAAAACTGGGCGTTTTTTGCCAGCATCGATCGCTGACGATCCAATTACAGCCGCGTTAGTATTAAAGGAATGCGCCTGGAGAACTGCGGAATCGGAAAGCCGAGCGGCAAAACGCGGCAATAATCGACTGTTCTCGGCTACTGAATAATGCGAACGATCCCACGATGGGAGTAGCGACACGCAACTATTTTTCTATTTTTTCTACACTAGCCGTCGGCGAATCAATTTATTGAGTGGGCTTATGTTTACTTGGCTAAAATGCTTTTTACGGAGAAAGATTGAGTAATTGTTTTCTTTCAATGAGCATAATTTCAATGGACACCTGATTTACGTACAATCAAATCAAATTTTACCTTACAACTAATTTAAATTATCTTCTGGTCTGACCGCTCGTTTATTCGTATTTAAAGATATTACAATTGAATTTAAAGTATATCACTCGTTTGTAATTATTTTATCATTGTCTATAATAATAACAGAAATCAGTTTGACATTTAAATTAAATAGCTGTGTTACTATAAATGTTCATTATCTCAACTAAATTAGTTTCATTTCAAAATAAAGACTCCAATTCTACTGTGACCGTAACCGATACTTTAATTGAATAAGAATTTATAGTGAAAAATATAATGCCAAGGAGAAAAAACTGTTCAAAGATATTTGTTTTACATTACACAACAATATTTCAATTCGCTATTGTTTATTAATTCAGCGTATCAACTATGGAGAAAGTATCAAATTACAAATACAAAATGTAAACTGGCTTTGTAAAAATATAATAATTGAGTCTTAGATTTTTATTTTACACTTATAAAATTTTCCTCTAAATACGCATACACATTATTTACACGCAAGAAGCTAATAAGTTAATAAGAAATGTTAAATTAAAAGAACATCGTTTATATTATATGTAAATGTATTTAAAATTTATAAGGCAAATAAAGGGTCTAAATAGCTAGAAAATAAGACATTATCAATTGTTGTTTTAGTACTAAATTTTTACCGGTAATACATAATATCCATTGTTTAAAATTAACAATTGTAGAGAATTTTACGAATAAAAATGGGCCAATCAACTTTGCAAGTGCCGTGCGATGAATTTGTTTACAGGTTAAGACTAAGGGTCAATAAATAACGGCCAATCGAACTAAAATAAATATTTGTGTTTGCATAATGGTAGGATTTTCTAAATTAGAGCCAATTAATCGTTATTTATTCAGTAAAGAGTGTTGAATGCTTTACTTTCACAAACCTCTAACATTTGTGTAATGTCTTTTGAAGTAATATATAACGAGCTCACACGTTTCGCAAATACCTCAAATAGTGAAGGTACCGGCTGTTTTCTGTAAGCCCACTTATCAATAACGCAGCCAACACGAACGGCGAACTTTTCTCCGCGCGCGTGCCACGATATCCACCTTGGCTCAGCCCGGGAAAAAAAGATCCTTATTTCCGAGCGCTTACGGCGTCCAGACCTATGTTCTAGCGCCGACCGGTAATAGATAACCGAACTTAACCACCGGCTCGATTGTTCGCCCTTTCACAGCAGCCTCACCGCCTCGATCTATGATTGGCCGCGACACAATTGGCCACCCGCTACAAGCATTCGGCTCGACTCGGGTGTAACAGGTGGAAAAGTATATTAAGCAGAGGAGAAACGAACGGCACTCAACGGGCATTAATGCGTCGCCCTGTTTGTCTCGCGCAGCTTTCAGTTTCACACATTGACTAGCTGGACTCTTATTTTTGCTCATGACTTTTCGTGCACGAAAAACAAATGGCAGTATTCTATTACACCAATTCGACCTTCTGATACATTAAAGCGCCTTCTCAATAATGTCAAAATACACATTTTTGATGACGAACGATTGGCTTTACTTTGCGACACACCGACGATACAGATTTTCCGATATCTCGAGAGTAAAGCAACAGACCAGTAGGAATTTTCTATTGTATGCATATTATTGTTTCAGCTCTATTAACTTGGAATTCAAAATACTAATAGAATTCTGTTTATTTTCATTTTTGATATCGAACATTTTTAAATTGTTTATGAAATATATTTGAAAGCGAAACATTTGTCAATACGATGCTAAGTCGCTAAGTAGTCTCGGTTCGCAGGAAATATTGATAAAATTATTCAGCCAACATTTTTGAGAAACGGGTTTTCGTCGGAAAGAAATTTATATATTTTAATCAGACTTTCATACGCGTTTACGAGAATTGAAAAAACGAAACCCGCTATTTATAACAGTAATTGTATCGTTTTAAAACTAAATATTTTATAACAACTGAAACATAAAAACTAATTTCTGTATCGGCGTTACAAAGTCTTTAATACTTTTGACATTGCAGGTAATTACATAACTTAGACATTATAGATTTATATTACTTTTAATGCATTGGCTATGAAATTATAATTAAGCGTTATGGATAAAAACGTGTGTAGATTAAAGATATACAAGATCATAATTAAACGGAGTTTAACTTAAAAATTGTAAGATAAGTTCTATCGCATCCGCAGTAAACGAATGTATGCTTGAAATAAATGTTGAATAATTTTGTGAGTATTATCAGTTAATAATTATCGCTGCTTAATATTCATGAAACAGTAGTCGAGGGCCTAAAATGTACATTTTAAATACATAATGATCAAATAGCCGTAAATAAAACCGTTCAAAAGCTCATTGTTTACGCGGCGGAGGCAAGCAACATTGCAAGGAGCTTAAAATATTGCGTAATGTTGGTCGTAAAGTCACGCGCCGTTCAGAGTCGACTCGGATCCCAGCGATCGGCCTCCTGTCCTAATCAAAGACTCAAGAAATCGGTAAAGCGATCGGTTCGCTTCCCACGATCGAAGTCAAAAAGGATCGCTGACAACTGGACTCCCGGACCCAGAAGGCCATCGAAAGTAATGAGATTTCGCGAATAAGGAAGTGAAAAGGCGGGCCTCCCATACAGCGGGACACCGAGCGCCCCACCGATAAAGGCCCAGCTCTCGACGAACAAAGCCTGAAAAATCGATGGGCTATTATTACCAGGGACCCGAGCCTTGTTCTTGATCGCAGTCCACGACAATGGCCGCCCCGATCATAAAAAAGCGAGGGGGCGCGAGCCACAAAGCCGAATCTCTTCGAGTCGCACAATGGAATCCACCTCCATTTCGGCTCGATTAACCCCCGTGAATGGGCCCATTGTGGAAAAGCGCACTTGCGAATAATGCGCGGGCGCGCGCACGGCTTCTTTATCATCGGCGCCATTGTCAGTGGGCCGTGGGCCCGTTGCGAATGCAGGAGCACGCGCCGCTCGCCCACCTGCCCTTCACACCTTGCCCTCCGCACCGGACCTCGAGGTCGGGCCCGACCGCCCTGCCCCGTTTCCCGTAAGCTTCTCTCGCTCCCATAACCCCTGGCAGCTCAAGGATGCCCGCCCGCTGTTCTATGGCAAGTGGCTCCGACAGCTTTCCCGCACGGGGCTGCGTTTTCCTTCCCTTCTCGACTCCGGCGCCTTTCGTTTCGCGCTCGCCAAAGCCTCCCGGTCCTCGGAGGCTATCGAGTGCATGAAAATGTCACCGACTCCATCAAAAGGGCAGTCCCCACCCCGCACCGCGATGGTGCACGTGTCGGGCTGGGAATTCAATCGGCTCGCCCCGCTCGATCCCTGGGCTCGGCAATAATAATATTATATCAGTCCGACGATGTTACGCCGGCATTCTCCCGTCAGTGCTGACTCGGAAATCCATTCCGGGGGAGAGAAGGCAATTGCTTAGACTGCTGAGGAGACGCGTGCAGTAAATAATCGGGCGTTCTAAACACAATGTGAAAAGAATCGTTTTTAGGTGAATCAATACCGCCACGACGAAGCGATGGCAAATTTGTCACTTAGGTTGTCCGCGTGCACTGTTAAATAATGAATGGACGTCGAATGAAGTACTTGTCGCTATTCAACTTCAAAAAAAAAGCCTCATCTAAATTATTATCTTTTAAACGAAGAGAACAGCAGGGGAGCACATGCATCGCTTTCAGCTTCTAATTGTGATGCATTCTCTTCAATCTTCTATCCGATATTGACCAAGACAATATTCGCGGCTTAAGCCGATATCTTCCATCGGCTTCTCTAGCCGCGTTGCAGATTCTTTCGCTATGCATAAATAAATAAAATTAAAACGACAACTGGTAATAATGTATACAATTACATTATAATTACGGTACACGTGACTACAGGCGTAACGAAATTGGAAAATTTTGCATAAAATACGGGCAAACAAGTCCATAAAAAGCATATCTTAACGAGTCATCCGCACTCGCATCTACAATACGAGTGCGTTAAGGTGTGGGGCTTTTTATTAAATATTATGAGGTTGCTCATTTTTAGAGTGGCAATAAGCTGTTGGTTCACAAGACTGGTATTTAGCGCACATTTGGCTATCGGCGCTGAGCTCCGATACAAAAGAAGTGCTTGCAAAAGCTACGCGAAGGCAAATGTAGCAAGAAGCCTGCATAGCTCAAGGCTGAGCATTTCCACAATCCTAAAGCAGCTGCTCATTAAAAAATCGGTCGATACGTTTCCTGGCCGATCGAGGCACCTAAGCATCCCGAGCAATTAGATAAGAGTCCCTGGCCGCCTCTGACCCGCGCTCAGCCAGAGACGGAGACAGAGAGAGAGAGAAAGAGAGAGAGAGAGAGAGAGAGAGAGGAGAGGGAGAGAGAGAGAGAGAGAGAGTGACGGGAGGGGCGGGGGAGCCGAGGGCCCACATCCAGGGGGGGGGGGGAGCCGAGCGCGCGGGTAGAGCCGCCGTTGGAAGTTCGGGCTTAAGGATCCTCTCGACGGGAATGGGCCCGAGCTTGGCGCGAGCGAGCCGAAGAAAAAAAGGAGCCGCGCGACTCTCGGGCAGCTGTTTGCCGCCCCGCGGGTACGCGGGCAGTGGTGCCGTGTTAAATGAAAATTCGGGCGATTCGACACGGGGCCGCGCACCCGAGGGGTTGGACGGCCGGGGGTGCGGCACGGAGGGGACGAGGGGGCGGCATGGGCTCCCGATGGATTCCGAGGGGAGCCCGGCGAGCTGAATAATGAGTTGTTTTGACGATTTGCATTGGACGGAGCCTCGAGCCCGAGGAACTGCGGCCGCAGCGCTCGGTGAAAGTGAGCGAGAAAGGGAACAAGAGAGAGAGAGAGAGAGAGAGAGAGAGAGAGATAGAGAAGGAGCAATTTCGATGGAAAGGGGGTGAGTGGCGAAGGACGAGCGTGGCTACGAATATTGTTCGTACGCGCGTTCGCGAAAGTACGAGCGGCGCGATCGATAGATCGAGCATTCGGCGATGAGGAGGACGATAGGAGTGAGGCGCGAGTCTTGCGTAAATGCCATTATTGCGTCCGGGGCCCGATGTCTTGTTTATATTAGCCCCGGGTTACATTTGCCAGATACACAGCGCTCTGCTGTTCCACAAAAAGGATAATTTATACGCACTTTCATCACTGGATCTTATGACCATCTGAACATCTCTTCCACTTTGATTCTTCAATCCCCGAGCAAGGTTAATCAATTTTTTTTTTTGCCGTAATCGTTCGGGGAATAACATTTCTTCTATCTCCTAATTGATTAATTGACAAACGCCTCGACTAATCCCTAAGTCAAATTAATGCATTAAACAGGTACAATTCGATTTCATCGAACTGATAATCAATTGAGTAGAGTATTTTATTCATAATCATCTTATTCGTCACTCCTGTTAAAACGAAAAGACATTCACAAGGAAAATTCCCTTCCTCGGCTAAAATCCCTTACGTTTAAAAAGAATGTTTTACAAAATACAAACGTTTTATTTATTCGACTTTTTTACGATACAACTCTTTCATTCGAGAGAGAATGTTAAATCACCTGTATTACTTCGATCTTGATCTTCTCTGTGACATTTCTTTGACTGGCGTTTGAATGGCTGGCTTCAAACAAGAGCAAATGTTAATTAATGCACTGGAACAGAAATGTCGCTTAATATTTATTCAAAAAATGTCTAATTTAAAAATTTTTAGCCGATCATAAAGTAATTTAAAAGTAGTTTAACTTTTAAATGGGATGCACATTGTACGTGTCTATGAATTCTATGCGATGTGCAGGCTATTTGAGTCTAAACAATTTGAGCCTTTTTATATGTAAACTTTAAATTGTACAACTATGATTACATGCAAGTGAAATATATTATATTATTGCCATATTTTTATTTATAAATGTAACATTTACTGCTGTAATTAATTCATAGTTATACAATATCTTCATATAAATGGCCGTTAAATAAAAAGTAAAAGAGCTACAAAGAATAGTATTGCGTATTCTTAAGTAACGTAACTTCAGGAAGTAGAGACTAATTAAAAAAAACTTCTGTATAAGTTTAAAATCAACGTAATTATACATTATATATAATCATATACTTAGTAAACGAAACGAGAAATAAAATTATAATTTTGGATGCATCAAGGTTTATTAGTTTTCTTTGAAGTCAAAGTCGTTTTTTTACATCCTAAAAGGAAAACAATGTCATTTAATTTAATTAATGATTAAACATTCAAAATTAATTTTAATTAAATTCAATAATTATTATACAAATATCGATTAAGTGAAATGAACCAAAATTTTTAATTCTGAAACTAATCTATTATTTATCGAAATCATAAATCGCACTCGTATTAGTTTGGTCTAATTAAAATAAATAGAAATCTCTTCAATGATGACATGTTTAAAGTAATATTCATTGCAAAAGGAAAAATTTAATTCCAATCACGTGTAAGAAGGCAATTGTGCTTAAGTGTACACAGTAGATTAAGTGATTTGTGCAATTTTTACTATAATTTATTACTACAATACGTTTACTGATGGGACAAAGCAACAAATTAACGAAACAAATTCACGTTAGGTCTGCTAACATAATATAATCATTCAAATAAGAAAATCGGAGCAGTTGTTTATACAAATGAAATAAAATAAGTGATGCATAGCGCACAAATATTTAAGAAATAAAATACTGAAGTGCGACTGCATCTGGTTATATCTTCATACATGAGTATATGTGTATACACATGCTCAGGTGACACGCGGTGCGTTACATTTTTCTCGTACAAACTAGTCAACAATGCGAAAGAGTCGTTCACGGAACAGTAACATAAAATCGAGTGCGACTTTCGTTCGAACTTCATTTTCAACGGTCAGTGATCTTGGATAAGCTATAATGACTATGATTAACATCCGTAAAAAAGGTCACCACGGGAACGCACGTTTTTTAATTGAAATGATTTTCATCCTTATGCCGATGGAAACAAAAGGAAGACCTTGGCACACCGTGTCAGAAATACACTTGGTAATTTGAGAAATCCGAAGTTAAGGTTTTTGATTTTTTCTTTCACGCCCAAGCGTGTGTGCCTCGATTTTTTACGTACGTATTTTTTCGTTTACGTTTTTGTATACAAGGGCAACTGAGTGAATATTGGTTCTTTTTTGCTTTCAGTCACCGTCGTTCCCCGATGTCGAGGGTAAAAAGAAAAAGATACTTAACATTAGTTTATGTACTAAATTCTTCATAACGCTCTGTCGACTTTTAAAAAGGAATACTTCGCTTTCGCGTGCACGACAGGACGCGCGCACGCGCAAACACTTACACTCGCGTGCACACCGTTTTACACACCTACCAACTTGACACGATACTTGACTCGCAAAACGCTTGCGGACAATTTTAACGTAATAAGGTCCTCGAAAAAGGAGTTTAAAAGAATTTTTTGATTGGATAATGCTTTTTTCTTTAGCATATTTACGGCTTTTCGGAGCATTTTCTGTTGATACCTTTTTTTTATGCGGTTTATCAACTTTTATATTGAAAACAGTAGGTAAATCTTTACGACAATAGCTCAGTACAACTGTTTGATTCATTACCAACTTTCAAATTTCAATACTTTTCAAATGCAGTTACAGGCGGATATTTAAATCTAAAGAACAACTTTAAATACGTCACTGAACTGTCGTTACTATTCTAACCACGATCGCCGAAATTTTGCAAATACAATAAGACCATTTTAAATTATAACAAAAAAAATTCGTTTCTTAAAGCTCATCGGGTAAATTATGAAATATAATATTTTTTTTTCCCTCGTCACGCCACTAAATATAAGATTTCAGCCTATAATTTATATTTGTTAAATATATTTGAGCTAACATATTTAAATGTACACTCAGTACCTAGAAATAAAGCACCTAGACAAAAGAGATTAAAACTAATATTTTTTCTTTTTGTTGTTTTCGAACTTAGTATCTTTATTAAAAGACATTGAAACGAAGATTCGATTATATCCTGTAAACGGTTATCTAGACATAATTTCTACGTCTTTCTCATTAAATTAAAATATATTTTAAGATGCGAAATTATTACAAATTTTATGAGAATTAAAGATAAAAGGTAACTTTGTGCTCATTAAATATTATTACGCTCGGACTGTAAAATTGTACTTGGCACGACATATACGAATCATTCCAGATGAAATTTCAAATCACTGATGTTCATGAATATATACGTAATATGTGTTGGCAATTTATATAATGACAAAATTGATTGCATCTTTGATTATCAGTTATCACTATAATGTCGTGCGAAATGATCGATCGACAATCATATTTTATAAACGTACCTATTGGTGGATGATTATCGCCAATAATTTGTTTTGTAATCAAACATTAACGCGACCCTCGAACTCTGGTTGGTAAAATTCTTTATAAATCAGAAATCCCGTTGTCTCAATTGTTCAATATGAACCTCTGATGAATCCGCGTCCGTATACTTACTTTTCTATCCTGATTTTCGCTCTAAGCTCGAAGTATCGAAAGGTGCAAAACTTACATGCTCCCAGTCAATTAAGCCTCAAAAAAGTAAAGTAAATCAGTCGAAGCGACTATTCATTACGTGCTTTCAATACGACGTCCAAAGCGCCCCGGCTGTGATGCCTTGCATTCAGCCATCGCCCCGAGAAATCGCTACACATTTCGCACTTATTCCCAACAGTATTAGCAAGGATAATGGAAGCGACCAAGAGCGAATCATCGCTAGACATCGAACCAATTAGACCTCCAACTCCCATTGAAATTGGGAGGCATCCGATTTGAGAAATGGGTAACCGACATTTTACTTTAGACCGCCCCAGGCGTCGACACCATTTACAAGACGCCGTACGCTTCATTACGATTGAAACTATCGAAACTTTCCGAGAATAACGTTATATGTGTCTAGTGATAATTAGCACAACTACTGTATAAGGAATAGCCCTATTCTAAATTAAATTAGCCACATACCGAACCAAATACGACGATTTATTGTTGTCAGTATTGTGGTGCTTATGAGCAAAATTGACGTTTAAGAAAAGACTCACTGAATTTATCTATAGAGTAAAGAATTCCACGAGGATTAGGTAACCTCCCGGATCTCACGCAAGATTTCTCTTAATGCGGAAAATGTAATTCGCGAAATCAATGTCTTCGTTCGTTCGCTCAATTTTATCATGGTGTCTAGCTTTAAAAAATTACCGAATGAATCGCTTTTATGAGAATGAAACCGTCCATACTGGTTTCGATTTATAATCTTCTTAACATGACGTGCGAGTAAGCATAAGTAGCAATGATGTAAAAAACATGCGATTAATAGCTGCTCGCATTTCAATTGGAATAATCACGGCACTAGTATTGATCATCATTTATGTGCCAATCACGTCGGCTTTTTTATTATTCAGGTTTAACTTCCGAATCTTCAAAGAAATTATTAGTGATATTTTCAAATTTACACGACAGTTTAATGCAAAGTTTCGACGTACTGCATTAATTTTTAAAGAAGTTTTGACACTAATGTATTATTATTTCTAATGGAAATTAAATTTCTCAGAAATTAATTTCATTCAATATTCATTTAGCGAAAACAAATATTTCATACTTATATTGTTCATTTTATATGCACGTTAGGCTACTTTTAAATCTTTAATAGTAACATTAACGTAAAGCTATATTTATTTCAAATTTCAATTCGTCATTATTTACAGTAATTGTCAAAAATTACCAGAAATACTATCATACTATTATATTTAATACTTTTGAACTGTGATTTTATTATTAACCTGGTAGTATTAAACGATTATTATTTATTATTATATATAAATAATATATAGACACACACACGCGCGCGTGCTGAAATTCAACCACCCTTAAAAAAAAAAGGTCAACTCAATATAATACACAATTAGCCATTTATAAAATACGTAAATCACGTAACTTCATTGTAAGTCATTTTTATAAATATGGCTTAAAACTTTTATAATCAGTAATTAAATAAATATAAATACATTACTTTATATAAAATAAATACAGATGTAAAAAGTAAAAGTTAATATTAAAATACACGAATTATTTGCGAAATACATTCTTAACTATTATAAAATTTAGATTAAAAAATATATTTCATAAATTTTATGTGAAAATTATTGACGTTCATCAAAAAATGGTAAAATGCAAAAGAAATTTATATTTTACTTTGTATTTGTTTATTATTATACTTTTTTCATAAGGAATTATTCATGCCAGAGTCTGTTTTATATTTTGTAGCCCTGTTTGTATTGGCTTAATTTTTTACAATTATTATGTTTCATATTTACATAAATATTAATCTAAGTCACTATAAATTTATATACTATCAACATAAATATAAAATAAATTATTATAAATAATAAAAACTAAGATAAATACTAATTCTTCATATAAAATCAGAAATAAAAGGTATTTTTTTCGAATTATAATACATTGTTTTTAAATAATTTCCGTAAGTTATTATTATTGAAGACTGTTAAACAGATAAAAATTCATTTCTAATTGATATTCTGACTTTTAAATTATTTTCTGATTTATTTTAAATGCGCATAAATAATCAAGGAAAATATAGCTATAAATACCTTTTTATCAAAAATATAGGCTCATGTTACTTTTTTACTTTCTTGCAAAAAATTATAAAATTTGGTTGTATAACATTCAAATATATGCTATATTTCCTAAAGTTATATATCCATTTAATTTTTTTATGTATGCATTAGAAATTCCTTTAAGAGGCAACATCCATTCGTAAATATAATGCACGTAATTTTCATTGCGGTATTTAAGATAAAAATATTTTCTGAAGTTGTACAAATAGAAATTTTCAACATTCTCCATATAAATCTCTATTTAAATAAAATAATTTAGCTAATATACGCGTGTGTAACGGGATAACTTATGGTGTGTGTACATATGTGTGTGTATATATATATATATATATATACATATATAAATTGATGTATAGACGTACGCGTGTGCGTGTGCAAATGTGAAATGCGCGTGTATGCGTGCATTAATACTCTTATGATTGTTTATCCAATAAATATAAATAACGAATTTCATATTATGCAAGCGAAATCTATGTCACCGATATGAAATGCCTGTGCTAATTCAAACCGGTCAAACAGTTTCGCAATAAGCAAGGTCGACAAAGTCCTTTCTAATCTTTAAAAATCTCCGAACTCTAAAATATTATCAATAGTATTGCGTAGCCACTGCACCATTGTATTATTCTCTAGCAAGCAGAATATCATATGTTTCTTAAGAGTGAGCAGCAACGCGAACCGCTAGGAATCGCGATCACTTTTACCCATTAGAAAGGAAGCGAATGAAAATACCCAGATATCAGTATCCAGAGCTTGTGCGTACACTGACTTCGCTTTTCGCCAGAGAAAAGTCCAATTTTCCATCGCCCCTCTCTGCGATAATCGCATTAATCAGAAAGAAGGTTCTATTCGTCTCAAACCTAAGCGTATTCGATTATGCAAAGCTTCTACGGAAATAAATAACTCGCGCATTCCTTCTCTCTCATGTCTATATGCACAGTTTATTTTTTAATACGTATGATATTTAATTAATCCTACGAATGAGACTTACTACTATTCTATTTACTAATGCTGTCTAACAAGAAATTATCAAAGCTGAATACATCTATGCACAAGAACTTTAAATTATTTTCCCATTTACTTGCGCATAAGACATTTTTTATTTTTATCTTGCCTAATGAAAACTGTGATGTATACGTGATTTGGAACATTTATAGTACAAGTAGCAATTTAATAATCAATTGAAAACCAAAAGTTGTTTTCTTATATCTATGTAAATCATTTATTTATCATTGAAGTATTTTTTAATTTACTAATATCTATAGCATTATACGTGTTAATACTACAACTTGTGTTTCTTCGATCATAAATAATTTTTCTATTTGCATACAACTCTAAAACTCTAAATCTAATAAAATACTGTATCATAAGGCTAAGGTGTCTCAATTATTTTAATTGAAAATGGAAATTTTTTTCTGTTTAATTTATTTAATCATGTCTGAACTAACTATAGACATCATTATTGCAGGTAGCAATATTTTAATGAAAATTAAAAAAATTAATTTAATTACGATGATCGGCTATTTAATCTTAAATTACATTTAAATAAAAAAAAAATAGATATAAAGCTAGCGACAAATTTATAATAGTGAAAATTTAATTTTTAACAGTACAATAGTAATGGTTTAAGTTACCAAACCACAATTTCTCCTTTTTCACGATCAAATTAATGCAACCAGTGTTTATAAGCTATTGCAAATTCAATTATTTTTCATGGAATCTTTCGACAAATTTTTTCTCAAGATTTTCACTGCTTAATTCACATAACCTTTATATTCCCTTTGAATACAAGGAGAGAATGCGCACGCGACATAATAAGTTAACAAGCGAGGGGTAAGGAGTGAGAATGACTGAATAGAGTGAAACAAGCGAGCTGTGCGGATTAAAGCACTACATTTTTTCTCCAATCTATTGTTGGAAGGTCGGGCGCACTTACATTTAATGAGTCTGGAGCGATCACTATGTATGTAGAGTCACATCAGCTCAAAGTAAAGAGAGCACAGGTAAATAATATGAGCTGCTCCACGTGGCCGGTCCGCTTCATTAAGTATCGTTTCGTGCTTTCTGTAGGAATAAAATAAGTTTTTATTTTTTTTTTCGTATCCATCGATTGTCAATTAATGTGTAAGATTTGTTTATAACAATAGTAATAACTTCAAGCAACGTTTAAAGAAACTAGTATGAAGAAACGCAAAATTCACTTTTCACAAATTCGTACTTTACTTTCTTCTGGAAGATAAGTTTTTGATCCCGAAGCTTCACCGATTCAATGTAATTTATTTAAGCTGATCTTAAAATACCCCTCATTTTTAGAATTGAACTTATAGCTTTTTTTATAGAAGACTTTATGCGTAAAGATATACTAAATATATATTATAATATGAGACAAGAAGCAAAACAAGTTTTTGACGACAACGATTTAAAAAAGACATAAGATATTATGTGTGCATGTACACACATGCAAACATACGCACGCATGCAAACAAATATACATGTTAAAGATACATTTGAATTTTATTAGAAAGCTATCAATAGCATATACTGATAGAATAGAATCGAATAATAGTTGATGTGGTTTATCGACTTGTTTATATTTAAATTAGAAAAAATGTCAGAGACAAGAAAAGAATTATCTATTCGACAGACAGATATACGACAATTTTCAAAGTTAAATTTCGGCTTATCATCGCTTGTATTAGATACATGTAATTTGATTGTTTAAGAAATAGTAAGATCACAATCTTCATGAGAAATGACAGCTAATGCAAATCACGTCGGAATTAAATCTGGTTACGTGTGAACATATTCTAATAGTTACGACCAATTATCGGTCGTCAAATATCAAGTTCCATTACAAGATAAATGAATTATTACTTTAGTGAGAAACATTAATGTAAGTTTCCACTCAGAAACATATACATATATATATACCATTTTAATAAAAGCGTAATATATTTTCAAGAATAGTAATATATTCATAAAGTAATTTTATGGTAGCCTACATATAGCATACATAATACATATATGTATAAAATATTTTGTGCACTTAGATTTTCTTTAAAATTATGTGTCTTAAGTTAATTCTCACGAACACTCATACAAATCATAGATACAGTGAGTAGTTAATTTTAATAGGGAAAATCTGTGTTTTTAAACTTTGTAGTATATAATCACCATGAACTGTTTTCGAATTTTGAAGTAATTAGTATAATCTATTGCATTTTTTTTAATAATAGGATGTTTATTTTAAAAATTAAAAAGCATTAATATGTATAGTCACGGAAATCTGAAAAAATCTATTTCACGTGAAAATAGTATGTTCTTCATGGAAGGTTTTAATTATGATTTTCAATATATCATATGAAAGTGTCTGTACATCATTTGTTGGATAAAACATTATATTCTTTTTATTTGTTACTTTAGCATAAAATTCATATTGATACTTTTTTTGTAAATAATTTCAGTACGATTTATATAAAACTTTTTCAATAATACTTAATGTATAAGAAAATTTTTTTAACATATTACATTTCTTATGAATATTCTTATGTAATTACTATTGTGTAGATGAAACGTTTTGAAGCTAATTTTTAAAAGTTAATAAACAACAATTTGTTACATTTCATGTAAATTCTTGTACATGTTATGTTGAAGATCACATATGCATTAACTTATTATTGTACTTGGATATTACCTGAACCTGTTAAGATTTGTTGGATTTAGTTGAAAGCGTGAGAAATTTCCCAAAATAATTAACCATGTATTAATATGCAAGTTTTCTAAACTGTATTTATGAAAAATTTAATTCCAGATTTGAGCATTAATCATAACTTTTCATAAAAAACTTTTCATACGAAGAAAATGAAATTACAATTTATAATTTACACGACATCTGAAACTAAAGACATAACAAAATGATAAGTAGGCAAAATCTACATTGAAAACAACAATTAAAATAAATATGTAGTTAATTTTTAGTTCATTAAAAAATATAGCGCGTTGAAATTAAAGAGGGTAAAAAGTTGCAGCGCCTTATTAATGTACTGAAGTGAATGAGAACTAATATAACGAACACAATTTTAGTTTTAAACTTATTCACTGAATGAGACAATTAAAAAATTGTGATTGTTAACATAAATTTATTACTAATAATTATTTAAGAATTTTCAAATTTGTACTGAAATACATAAAAGCAGTTTTAATTTTATTTATTAAAATTGAACTAAAAATATTAATATTTATGCTTTCTCTTCTACTAACTAAGATTAATTACATTGAAATAAATTTCATTCTTTGATTCATAAAATCTTTAAATGCAAGATTCTTTGATAATACATAGTCCATATATAATACATTTAACTCTGTTAATTAGATTGTATAATGTTTATGTAAGATAGTGAACTAGGTAAGTTTATATTAAATTAGTAAGTCCATCTCAAATTATTTTTAATATATATAACGCAAATTTTTTCCTTTCTGCTTTTTCCTTTTTGTTTTAAAAGTATATTATTTTCGAATGAAAATAAAACTGCAATACTAATAGAGTTACTCACCGCGGGAAATAAGCATGTTGTATTTTTTCCAAAAACGAAACAATCAAAGGTAATCGCACAGGAATATTAAATGTTCCAAGGATGAAGCGAAGCTTCCCGACAATCCCGCATTCCTCGTGTCAACGATCCGAACTTAATCTTCGAAAGCGTTCCAATGTCCCACTGGCCCACGACGCAACATCGGGCTCGACGTCGAGAGTCGTCCGGTCTCAAACATCATCAATCTCTTTAGCAAGGGACAGCGAGAAAAAGTCTGCATTCGTGTGCACTCTGACCGCCAGGACAATGGAAGCTACGATGGAATCGGGCAGGCGGGCGACGCATTTTCGCAATGGGCTTCGCGTTACGTTTTTCGCCACCGCCCAAAATGGTTGCGACCCATTATCCTTTAGCGAGGGCGATTAACAATACCGGCTCGTGGTTAAGCGCTTCTCTCGGTGGCCCTCTTAGCAGGACATTTTGTGTATTCGATACTTCCGCAATGTGAATGAGGTCTTCGGGGGCGGATGTAACGTTGCTCCCGAGCAAGTTAATGTTGCTTAAAGGAGGCACAGCCCTCTTTATTAAGATGAATGCGAGGTGGCGTATTACCGGATCGCTAAATCGAATGCGCATTGTGAGGGACTTGCTGAGAGAGAGAGAGAGAGAGAGAGAGAGAGAGAGAGAGAGAAGCGTAAAGTGTTTGCGCGCGACACATTTCCTAAGTCAGGCCCAAGAGGAGCGCATAGTGAATTTTCGAGGTTATTATGCACCGCGGCATCGTTGCCGTGGTTTGGGGCCTGATAGCCAATACTAGATGCGGCGGACTGGTCCCGAGGGTGCCTAGTTCTGCTCCGAGAGCTAGACACCTGGAGGGGACGCGCACGCCCTCCCTCTCCGCGCCGTCCAGTATTTCTTCACGAGGCCGCTTTTTGCGGGGCTGGGCCCAAGAGCCACAAATGATAGTACCTGCTTCTTCACTGGGCCTGGGATCAGACGGCGAGGGGTACAGGGAACAGTAGGGGTGGGGCATTGGGGGAGGTATGGTGGGGGGGGGGGGGGTGAACGAAGGAAGAAAGAGGAAGAGGGCAGAGCCAGGGGTGCCCCGGAGTTCCCGTGGGCGACGAGGCCAGAGGCGACGTCAATGATTCTTGTCGGATGATGTATGGCCGGGATGATGCGCCTTCACGGCTGCCGAGGACAGACGAATTCTTTTGTACCACGAGGATTGCACGCGCAGCCATGAAAGGACGTGGACCGCTTGTGCCTTCTGCGCATTGTCCCGCTCGGTTTCTCGAGATTGACGAAATCGCGCGCGAGGCCCCGGCCTACGTTATCTGATCCATGGGCTTTTCAGCCGACCTCTCCATTTGCGCGTACGTGTGCCGATGTATGAATGACGAATGGTCCCGTTTTCTTCTCCTCCGATGAATACTGCGGTTCTTTTTTTGTACTGCTGGAGGCGCGACCCTTAATGATCAATCGCTCGTCGGCCAAACAAGATTCTGTAGCGCAGTACGCGATACACTACTTTCACTACTTTGCGATTTACTTTTTATTTGATTCCCTATAACTTATCTTATATTAAATCACGTCTGCTAAAGTTGTGCCATTGTTCTTCGATTCACAGTGCGTAGCCTCGTATCAGTGTTAATTCAAACGTTAAAGCATGTAAGTTTTTTAAATAATTTGCAACAATGTTGCAAACGATAAAAAAAAACTACTGTTCAACAAAAACAATCATGCGACTGGTGTATTCTGTACGATAGATATTTCTGGATTATAGTTACATTAGATATTTCACATGAAAACATTATGACTACGATAAATAAAGATTTCCTCTTTTCTTTTTTTTCGGTACTATTTTCGGTTGCAATATATTATATTTATAGTGGTGAGATATTTATAAATATTAAGGTAGCTTTCATATATGAAAAGTAAACATAAAGAGAAATTTTTATGCGAGGGAAGGAAACTAAATACCGGAACAATCAGAAGATAGAAACTTTTGAGAAAAAAAAGTGGGACTGACAGGAACGAAAAATGAAACAGGAAGATAAAAAAGGGGGTGAAAGTAATGAAAAGGTAAACGAAAAACCGTTATTTTAAAACACAAATAGATTGTATATGGTTAAAAATTACTATTAGAAAAGGGGAAGACGCAAAATAATTTAGTACAAAAAGCAATTACATTAATAATGATATATTCTGGGATTTTAAAACAATATTTAAAAAAAAATGTATGTTTTAAGTCGATATATATATATATATATATATATATATATATCAAAATTGTTCCCATTTATAAGTAATTACATAACGAATTTTTTTCAATAAATTTTAGAAAAACGTATGAAAGTACAGTCATAAACTTATTAAATTGTTGCAATCATCGTAGAAACTTTCAGCTACTATATGAACCAGCAATGTAGTATTCATTTAAAATACATCTACTGTCGCATTTTAACTCTATTTTAGTTCATTAAAGATCTAAGCACTTTATAAATAACTTTAGTTCTTTATTACTTTATTTCTTTATAAATAAGTTTACAAACTGTGTTTCATGAATTTTTTTCATAATATAAATGTAAAACTCCAGTCAACGCATAAAAGTTAATATTGAGAGTCCAAAAATGCAAAATGTAGAAAATCAAAGTGATTGGAAACATATTTCAAAGTGAATATTCATACATGCACAAATACTAGAGAGTTTCATTTATTTTTTCGCATTTTATTTTGAACGAAAGAAGCCGTGCTGTACGAGGACTTAGTAACATAAACACGATTAGCTTGTCAATTAAGTAATAGCCATGCACAAAATCTGCAACGACTAGTTCTACCCATAACAGCTTTCGCGATACTTTGGATTAAATGTTCGCTGGATTGCAATAAATATTCTCTGAAATCGGTGTGCGTCATTTACATAATATGTAAATATATCTAAAAATGACGTAAAAATTTGTTTAAATGTAAGGCTTTAGGTGTTTTGAGGGAAGCCAGAGGTCGGTCAGTAGGCGAAACGAATTAACTCCTGATAAAAACGTAAGGTGTTCAACGATAATGAACGACTCGATCAGCCCACCCTTCACATCCCCGGTCTGTTATTTTTATGTAGCAAGGGTCGCTCAGTCTCCGAAGACAAAACCTCTGCAGCTCAGCGTCCGCATGCACCTGTATACTCGATGTCACCTAGATCTCTCTCTCTCTCTCTCTCTCTCTCTCTCTCTCTCTCTATCTCGATCGGTCTCTATCCGAGGGCCAAAATGACCGCGAGCAAATAGCCATAGGCAAGAGTTGGCAAAAAATTGGCGGTCATCCCGAACTCGAGCCTCGACGGGCCCCGTGTCGAGGCGGAAGGAGCGGTCGCTAAGTGGGTGGGGGAGGGTGGGCGAAAGGTCCCGCGAGGAAAGTGGGAAGCCCAACTCGGTTGTATATAAAGGGGCCTGATAAAGTTAGCCGGGACGCAGTTATCGCGCCACGTACGTGATGCCGACGCCACTGCTGCTGCTGCTGCTGCTGATTGGGCTGACGCCAAGGGACCAAGGAGTCGAGGGGGCCCTCGGTCGCGGGGGTCCCGGGGCGCGCTTTGGCCGGGCGCCGCTCCTCGAACGCTTCGCCTGGCGTATCCTCGACTGGAACTACCCGAGCGAACTAAGCAAGCAGCAGGCCATTGCCAGCGGGGAGTACCAGCCGGAGAACGCCCTCCCCGTCGGCATCGAGATCTGGCGCGACAAGCTCTTCGTCACCGTGCCCAGGTGGAAGAACGGTCAGTTGGTCATTTCGTCAAACGTGTTTTGGTGCACGGGTCCGCGAGGCCCGGCGCTACCGAATGGCCCTAACGATGGGTCTCGACTCAACGTCTGAAGGATCCGAGGCGCGTGCCTCGACTTCTCGCTGCGGTACCTTAGGCTCCCGCTTGAGAGACAGAGATAGAGAGATAAAGAGAGAGAGAGAGAGAGAGATTTTTATCAACAACAACCTAAGCGCATTACTTTCATTCGGATCGGCTCGTCGAGCTTCCGACAACACGGGACAAGCACCTCCATAATGACTTGTCCCCCCGCATCACTCCATGACACTCCGTCGATTCCAAATGACGCGAGAGATTTCATTGTAACCCATAAAATAGAATGCGAAACGTCATGTAGCTTATTTCGTTTCACAATTGATTTTGGACTTGCATTAGTCGGTACGCTTTTGATATTCTTTCGTGAAACGCTCGTTATTATTGACTTGTCTTTTATAGTATTCGGTTATTTAGATACTCATCAATTGTAAAAAAAAGCCCTTTGATTCTTTATGTCAAAAATAAATGTCCGGACTCCATAAGCTTATTACATTTTCTAAATTAGGCATAATTTTCTACTTATTAATGATTCAATTTTAACGTGATGCGAACAAATATTCAAGACTTAAGCTAATTTATTTTACGTACCTTATACTATGTATTTAACAAAACATTTTGTTTGTAATACCTTTGCTTGAAATTTTATACGAAATTTAACACCCTATCAGTAAACTTGTATAATTGTTCGATTCAATTAGATAAAACGTTAAATAGACTACGCATATTATTCATATGAACTCACTATTTTTTAGTTATTCCTGCTTTGTTTCCGTTCAACCTTGACATAATTTATATTTATTTATTTACAATATTTAAGAAGCACTTTCTCGAAAACGAAACTATTATATATTTAAAATCAAAAACCTGAATATTTTTATTGGCATTTACTTGCAGTAAGAAATTATTCACAATTTTGCATACTATGCATCAATTTTATATAAATTATACATTTTTATTCCAATATATAATTAGCCGAATTCGAACTTATATGATATAATACTATTTCAAATCGATGCCCAGGACATTAAAAAGTAAACATCTTAACAACTGTTAGTCATTAATTACAAAAATTTGGAATGAAAAAATTAAATAATCTAATTATATGTTTAATAAAAAAAACATTTATAGAAATTATTAAAATATATAGGCGATGGTCTGCCTATCAACCTTTTACCAGTATAAAACTATAATTAAAGTATATGGCCTGGGATACATAATTTTCTGAGATGGAAAATATATCTTTTAAATAAGTATTTCTTACTATATATTATGGAGAAATATAATTAAAATTCTTTTTGCACTGTGCAATATTCAAATAAGAGCTCAATCATAACAGTTTTATAATATGTCTGAGAAATCTGTACTAGAATCCTCGCAATTTTATAATGAAACAAGCTTTCAAAAATGCTTTAAAAAATACTCGTAGTACAATGTATTTTCTCAAATACGAAATCCAAGTTTTCTCTTTAATACTATAAGCCAGAGTATGCGTACTTTGTATTTAGTAATTTATGCACCGCATATCAATGATTGATTAAAAGATGTCCAACGTAGGAAGTCAGATAAAAAATAAACTCGAATTAATTCAATAAGCTTGATTAATTAATTCATTAACAGTGTCTTTCAATTTTAAAATATTAAGGAGTTATTATTTAAATTACTCGTGAAAAGCACTGATCAGAAAATTACAAGTAACTCGTGATTTACATTAGACTATTCAAATTAATGCTAATTACATCTTAGTCTCACATCGACGGTTTTTATTCAAATAAATACCAAACCGTGCGCGTAGGTAGGATACCTACTTTTGCAAAGACCACGCAAAATTACACAAGCTTCGATATCGCGGACAGTTTTAATTCTATTGCGAGTACACAAATTGCAAATCCGACAAAATTCCCTACACCCCTTGAGTATGTGCATTGCAAGGCATGTGAGTCGAAGCATCGCAAAAACGGGAGATTTCGAGCGTGGCCAACGTTGAAAATACTAGATTCGCCCATCCGAGGATTGACATAGACCTACGAGCGCGTGGGAAGGGGTGTACAAACGCAAACACACGCGCGCACACACACAGACACAGGTATACATAGATATGTACGTCGCCAAGGCCGCCAGCAGGGGTAATTAAAATTCCTACAAATCCGTCAATCTCCGGGCCGCGTTTCCGATTCGGTGGAGCGCCGGATATGCGCGGACCTTACCGCGGCTCGATTATCGGAAGTGACCAAGATCAACCTGTCGAAAAATGCGCGACGGCCGACAACGACACGTCACGTGCGTCGGGACCTTCGGTCGCGCTCGACTTGGGCCGCCGGTTGTCACGCGGCCGTTGGGCCCTACTCCTGCGTGGGGCTCAACTGCACACATGCGTGACTCTTTCGGGGCTGCTGCGGCTGGGGGAGGGGCACGACGAAACTTTGAAGTGAAAGCACTTCGCGCAAAATAGCACTTGGGCCTTAGGCGATTATGCTTAAGTAATTATAAATTCCAATATAAAATGGAGCGCATGTCAGGCGTATCGGATCGTTTTATGGGGTTTTTGCGCCTGTCTGTTTGGCTTTCTTTTTTCTTACTTATACTTAAACCTTAGCTCATTAATAAATTATGCCAATTGGGCTTTGCAATCGATGTACTTTTTTACCCCCCTTTTCTTGTTTATGTAATAATCATATAAACATCACGGCACTTCCGAATGTGGATTTAATCTATTAAGCTGATAATGAAGCACGTACTACAATTTCAAGTCATAACTTGGAAAATAACTTCATGATTTGCTTTATTTACCACAGTTTTATTCAAAGCAACTGGTTATCAAACAGATTCTAGCGCATTACCCGGTATTATCTATTTTCAACATGATTACCGCGCTAAATGTGAAATTGCAGTACTGAATTGTTATCTATCTCAGGTTTCGGCTGATAGAGTATCAACATAGCGTAAACAGTTGTAGAATAATTGCCACTCGAACTAAACATAGAAGCCTTTTCGTAGTTTTTACATGAAATAATGACCTATAAATAAATTATGCAAACGTTACGTGTTCTCTAAAGTTTGTTAAGAATAAATATTTTATAATGAGAAAATAACAAATTTTCGACTTTCACTTTAATTTAATTCCAAGTAACTTTTAAACGAATTTGGTTTTTTTTTATAATGTAATCTAACTTCGAGAACTAATATTTTAACTTAATCGTATACAGCATCGAGGGAAATATTTTTAATTAATCTTAGTATGCGAATCTAAAGGTTTATACTAAAATATAGTACTTTAACTTTCCACATTTCAAAATTTTTTAATTTCAGCTTCACTTTGTAAACTTTTCCTGCAGCTGTTAACAACTTAAATTACATTTACCAGTGTAAGAAAAGTGAATTTGGTTGCATTAACTCTAAAAAAATTGCTTTAAAAATTCTAATGAATTCAAAATTATTTTACTTGCACAAAGCATTTGTATAAATAATATTAAAATATTATACTATTCTTCAACGCGTAATGCACATAATTCATTTATTAATGTAATTAATTAATGAATTAATAAAGGACATAACTTGACTAAAAAACTTGTTTTAAGATATGGTATACAAACCAAAATAATTGTATATTATTTTAGCTTGTAATATAATTTTTATATATTTCATATAGATTTCATATAAATTAATATGCTATTAAAAAAAAAACAAGATAAAGTTGCAAAATACGTTTTAAATTGCAACGTACAAAGTTTTAAAAGCACTTTTTTTACCGTTCTATATACATAATATGTTGTTATTAAATAAAAATTCTCCCTAAGGAGAATTGCTACGCAATTTAATTATTTGTCTAAAACTTTTTTTGTCTTATCTTGCCGAGAATTAAAATTAATCACTAAATAACTAACGTAATATTTTTCAAGCAATGAGATAAACTTTCTTTTGCAGCATCTGCAATCATCTTGTCTTTGATGGACTTTCATCAAATCCTCATCATAAAGCAAAGACATTTAAGTTAAACATATGAATTGTTTATATTGCGTGTGTATATTACATATATTGGGCACCGTATTGGTAAAAACTAATAAATGTAATCATACATTACGAAATTTTATAAAACTGTCAAATAACAAGTTTGTTTATAAAATGAAAGTAGAAATGATGGATAGCGTGAGAGTCAAAGAATTAAAATTCTCCGTACGTAACATAGTAACTCACATGTTATGTTCTCGCGTGTCATTTTTTGTGCAGATGTAATAAAGAGAGAAATCGCGAAAAGTTATAACGAAGGAGAACTACATATTCACCTAGGACGAATAAGTAAATTCTATAGAGACAATCACATTAGATAAGTTGTCTATGTACATTAAATTTTACCGTACATACATTATCAATTTATTAAATTAGCGTTAGCATAATCATTCCTTTTAAGTCAACATCACTATAGCATATTTATTTTTATTAAACACGGAGTAGTTTGGATGGCGAGTTGTTGCTAAATACACATGCTGTTGATGAATAATTAAACCTGATTATAACTTTGTGTTTCAAAAACGATTAACGCGGAATGAATGGATTTATTTGCTTGTAATACGTAAGAAAATGTCGCCGTAAAATAAGTCAATTACGCATTGATTATAGTTTATTTGAGCGACAAAAAACTTTGTACGAAAACAATGTTCAAATAGTAATTTAATAACTCTTAACGTTAATTTAATAGTCACGGAGATATAAACAAAAAACAATCAATAATTAAGCGTGAATTTAAATGAAGTTGAATCTATAGCCGCGCCACATTCGTGTAAGAATTACCTGCTTTTTTCTCTCACGAAGTAACCGAGTTAAATGCGAACATCACGCAAGCACATTTACGACAAGGTAACACCCTATCGGTAAAAGATCAATTTTAAGCAAATTCAATCGACCTCTCGGATAAGACATTTTTTCTAACGTGGGTGTCAATGGTTTAATCATGAATTTTCAAATTCGGTTTGCAATAACGCAATCCTTTTACGAAAAATAAAACACAATAAAACATGTAGGCTATAGAATATATTAAGTATGCACTTTCTTTAAGTAAACAAGCAATGCGTATCTTTAAGCTAACTTGTCTCCGCGCTAGCTTATTACTAGCTGCATGCTGTATAAAATTATCTTTTCCATACAAGCAACGCAATTTAAAAAAAGGCATTTCCCTTTTTCAAATACAATTACTAGTTATAAATTTTTTTTTTTAATGTTAACTATAGTATAATAAACTTTTAGGCAACATAATTATAGTATAAACATCTTTTTGCTAAAAATTAAATACATTTTAACCTATTACCAATAATTAAGTAATTCGTAATATCCTCACACTAAATAATTCCATAATTTTATTATATTCTAAAGCTTTTTAAATGTTAAAACTTTACAGCTCATGTACCGAAGAAAATGCTTTTTTTGCGCGTTATAGCATTGCAACGAAGTAGGTGAAACACGTAGGTATACAGTTTTTCACGCAAGATAAATGAAGCAGTGAATTAGCTAAAGTTGCTCGAGGAAAGGCGTAAGTGATTTTTTAGAAGAGAATATAGCGGCACATGCCGGTTAAATATTAAATTGATGAAATTTTGAAAGTAATTTGATAACGTGGGGTGCGTCGGGGCTTATGGCTGCAATTGTCGTAGCTGAAAGTTGCCTCGCCAATATTTAAGCCACTGATAAATGGCGAGTCAATGGCGACTCAACGGCGAAGCCAAGGTTGAAGCAGATCAAACGTCGGTGAATAATCGTCGTCGAACAGATCGGATTGTCGGATAGAAGAAAACCCGTTCGGAACAAACGGAAGTGGAAGCGGAGGGCCGTGACCGTCCGAGGATCGGTAGATGGAGGGGTCGGAAGGACGAGAGAGGCCGGCGAAGGATTGTCGGACACTTGACGTTAACGGTAATTCCCAACCTGCCGGCGCGCAACAAAACGCAACGGTGGCATGTCCCCGGCGGTGGAGGGCCGCTTTGTCCGGGCGAACCGCGTGACTCCGGCCCCCGAATGGAAGAAGAAAGCTTTGCGGGAGCAGCGAAGGACAATGGAGTGACCGGAAACCCGCGCCGACCGGCTTTGATCCGCCCACGCGCCGAGTCGCGCCATTGTCGAGCCCGCGGCTCTCGGCCATTACCGAGGACGATCAATATTTTCCGCGCCGATTTTCACGGCCCGATTGTGGGTCAGTCGGCTCGGTTCCTCGTAAAAACCGGATCTACCCACGATCCTTCAACTGGACACAATTGGAGGTATCGCGAATGATGGGCCTCCGATGTATCGCTCGCTCCGAGGGAGCCGATCCGTCACGCCTGTTGCGTTAAAATTACATTAGGAGTTTGCGAGTTCATGTGAGCTCGGCCCTCGTCTCCACGAGCCATCTTCTTCGAATACCTTAGCCACTAACATCGGGGCCTCACCGAATGCGCATCTTTCATTGATGATTCTGTTTGTCAATTATTTTACGATCGTCCCGCGCCTCGAAATCTGCCAGTTGTTCTGGCTCGTTAATGGCTGAGGTCCACGCGCCATTATGAACTGACGCCGTATTACTTGGTCTACTGGTTGGGTATTTTATCTAATCTCAAAGGAAATACGTTCCATTCATCCTCAACTTTTCACTTTTCAATCAATTTCAATGGAGCTTTACCTTACAAATTTAGCATTATTTGGACAGGATTTTACGCAGGACCTTACCTCTTTATAGTCAGGACAAACCTTACATTCAAAGAAAGTAAAATACCTCAATTCACTTCAATATTGGAACTTGTAAGAATGACACAAGTCTAGCATTTTCTTCTGAAATAAATTTCCTCTTCAATGTAATATTAATCAGCTTATTATAAAAAAGATTTTTTTTTAATAATGACTCGAGCCTATGTTTGTAAATCTTAGACAGATTTGTAACAATCATTGAATTTCATGTAGTTATAAATTAACATATTGTTATAATTATTATTATCATTATGATGATGATTATTATTATTATTGTTGTTGTTGTTGTTGTTAACAACATCCTTATCATCATTAGCAGTATTATGCTTCTTTTCCTTTTATTTGTTATTGCTTTTATTTACGTCGAGCAAACAAATTCAAGACTCAATTGAGTAAAATATAAATTAATAATTTTTAACGTTTTGTTTTTTCAGGCGCGTTTGAGCACCATTTATAACGTATGTCTGAATATATTTTAGTTCAGTTAAAGTTACTTTTGTGTAAATATTGTGCACATTTTTAAAATAAAAAAGTTTCTGTCAGATCTATTATTCAATGGGATCAAAATGTGACAGATTTTTCTCACAACATCAATTAAATTAAATAGTACCGAATAATGAAAAGACGCTCACTTTGAAAATAGACGGTTTTTACAGAAGCTAGTGTATAATAGTATGCTTGGACAAAAAGTGTGTCATTTATTACATTAATCAAGCGATTATCATAAATCAGTTACTAAAAAGAAACTTCCACATTCGTATGAAATATCGCTCTTAGAGAAAAAGTCCTCTTTTTCGAGTGAAGCATATTGCATATCCCTACAAACACAATCTCATAATTTAAATTTTGAATAGATAAGTATTCATTTTTTCAAGAAGATTCATTTATATGCGAAAATAATTGTTTAATGTGTACGTCTTTTAATAAATCTGCTCATAATAATAATATTCAATTTTCATAGATTGTCTATGTGTTATATCTGCTGATTAATCTTCTATGCATTTTTCTATGATCCCTTCACTTGTATGCAAGTTTTGCCTTTTTTCTTATTTTTTCATGTTTATTCTTCCGCAACCGCTCTTTTTCATTCTCTCCCTTAGTCTCGTTTTCGAATATAGTCTGGACGGTTTCCGCTCCGCGACAAAAGTAAAACAGGCCGAAATCTCAAATGGTGGACTGCACTGTTCGATTCTCTCTTTCGTACAAATTCTTTTGGTTTGTCCTTCTTTTATTTTTTTGACCACTCTCCCCCTCCTCTTGCTAGCACCTATTTTTAGGTTTTTGTACATTATATATTTTTTAAAAGCTAAATTAACAAAGCCGTGCAATTTATTTCTTTTTTCAACAATTGTCTTTCTTTTTACATGATTTGCCTTAGAAGTACGATGGTAGCTTATTTTGTATACATCATCGATACTTCCATTTTTTTTTCGTCAATTTATTGTTTTGTTACTGGCAGTTTTGAGGACATTATACTGGAATATATGTTAGTTACAGATGTACCTTTAATTATTGAAAGATGCTATAATAAACACTACAGAACACTATTAGCAATAATTTAATATAATGATACAGATTTGATACTCTGAAGTAAGATATTAAAGGAAAACTACGTATTTCACTATTAATATTAATTAATAATTTTTTCAATTTTTTATGCCAGGACTAAGCCATTTGTCGTAGTTTTAAAAACCATTAACGAGTTAATAATTATATAACAATGTGCTTTGTTGCTCGATTTCTTTTTAAATCAATACAAATTTTGATTAATAAGCCGAAATTATCTACTTTAATAAATATTGAATATCTGATGTAGTATTGAAATAAAGCGCATCCGTTGTAAGAATATTTTGAATTTCCGAACGTTGAACAAATGAAACTTAATATTCATGCGATTCATGCTTTTAATGGTAATTTTCAAAACAATGCAAAGGCAGAGCTACGAAATAAACGACCTTTACATGTAACAAATGATTGATCAAATCGGATTAGTAGCGTAAAATGGACAAACTCAGCGTTAGGCATTAATAAATACGCGTCAGTGCTTAGATCAATCAAATGACGTTGTACATATGACCTCTTCCCCCTCCGCTTAGTCTTCTCTTCCGTTCAGATGAGTCTCTCATTGCGCCCCGTTCGGTGCCACCCCGTACCTCAAATCTTCCCTCTCTCTTCTTCTATAATTGTAAATTCACCTCTCTTCCCGCGTGTCAATCTTAATTCGCTTTATAGCTGAATGGGCTCATTCAAATCTCTGTTCTCTCCCTTCTATGCTCGTGTTCCCTCATTGTGGCGTTAAAGAACAAAAAAAAAGAAGATAAGAAAGACGAAGAAGTAGAAGAAAAAGTAGAAGAAAAAGTACGAACGTAGGAGCTTAATGATGCCATATTCTCCGCTGGCACACATATGCATGAGCTCCTTGAAGAAAGAAAGGAAGAAGAAGTCTTCATCTTCGTTGCGTTCATTCTTTGGGTGGCTGCGCGCGCAGCTTTTTTTTCCTTTGTCCGGAGGTGGCCTACTGGGATGTAATGCGATATCCAGTGACTTCACAACGGGTTGATCTTCAAAGAAATCGTTAACTGAATGCGTGATTCGGGATTCATTTAAATGGGATCGGGATCAAGGAGGTTTCCTTACTAGTGTCAGGGCTAAGATAAACACCAGCTATTTGCCGAGGCTGCGAAAAATTTTATTCGATGCGTCAACTTTGTAATTCTTGCCTTTAGAACCAACCTAATTTTCCCAGAAATTTAGGACAGCCAACGAAGACCAATTTTAAAAACATCGTTTTTAGTTAGCTGCCGAAACCGGTATTTTATTTTCTCAATGTACACCTTCTTTTAATGGATAATTCGCTAAAATTTCCTGCTCGGCATCTTCTTCATTAGCAAAGTTGCATAATCGTACTTCAAATCATCATTTATTGCGAATTCATTTAGTTCTTCAACCAAGTTATGATGCAATTAGTAATATCTAATTGTTGTATTCTTATTATCATTATTACAGATTATTCATTTTTAGTATTTTTTGGTTCTTCGCGCTCCATATTTACGTTATTTTTACAATCTATTTATTACAGGGATTCCTGCCACGCTGAACTACATTCCATTAGATTCCATTCGTGGCGGATCTCCCAAGCTCAATCCATATCCGAATTGGGCTCAAAATGTCGCTGGTGCATGTGGAAGTGGACTTACTACCGTATACAGGTATACAATTCTTATTCTACTCAAACGGATTCAATTACATGCTTTATCCTATTAATTGGTACTTACAAGTCCGCGTTTTCATATATATTAAGCTATGCTTTATTCCTTTTGAAAACCAACAATCTGGAAGACAGTGTTTAAAAAGGCATAATTCTAAAAACCTTCCATTAATTGATGTAATAATTCATTTGAGTACGAAAAAGCTTCAAATATCCATTGGTTTATTCATCTTATGAGCACAGGATTTTGTAATAAATTATAACATTGATGAAAAGGTCTTAATATCTTTAAAAAGTGACATATTTAATTTTCTCATAAATAACTAAGTTCAAGATGAAAAATGCATTTCTATATATATATATATATAAATGAATATTCTTAACTATTATTCAAATATGCATAATAAAGCTGCCTATTAATTTTGCACGAGAATGTACAATAATCGGTGTGTACAGTAATTTTTATCAGTAACTAGACGCAGCTGCTTAACACAAACATTAATATCATCGCTCAAACATACGCAAACCGCTTTATCTTATTTAACCGATAATTACGCTCGCTCGAGCCAAAAATGATGACCTTTCGGATAGAGAATTTTGAAAAATCTGAATAAACCTAATACCAGACCAACAATCGGAGCGATGCCCCTCTATGCCTGGTTGTAACGAGTCGGACCATGAACATCGAGACCGAGCATAAGTTAATTCTTACAACACAATGCGACATTCTCGCTCATCAATGACTCCCCGAATACTCGTATTATTCTATGCTTCATTTAAAGATTGACGCGTGACCTGTGCTCATTCCCAGGATCCACGCGGACGTGTGTAATAGGCTCTGGGTTCTCGACGTCGGTACTGTTGGCATCGGCAACACCACCGTCCAAGCTTGCCCCTACACCCTCAACGTTTTCGACCTCACCACCGATAAAATCCTGAGGCAGTACAAGCTCAGGCCTGAGGACGTCAACCAAGTGAGATGATTTTAAGCAAGGGCTTTTCTACGTTCTCCCTTCGAATTTCCTCGACTTCCCTCGACTATTCTCAATACCACGGCGGGGCCTTTATTTTTTCTTCTTTCTTCTTCTTCTTTTTTTTAACTCGACATCAATGAATACAGTGTCTGCTAGATAAATAGGCGACTCCGGTTGAGAATTCGCTTGCACATCGGAATTTACGTACATTTGCTAAATCAAATCAAACGTATTTTATTTTCCCTTATTTTAGTTTTCTACTATCGTTTCCTAATGTTTTACATATAATTTACAGCGATATTATTAAGTACATTCCTTCTGAAGCAGCTTTCTCATTTACTGTCAACGTCAAAATAGTTTTTATGAAGCCGATGATTTGTAGCATTTAATTATAAACTTTATACGGTAGTTATAATATAAAGCTGTGCAGATACCAGAAATCATGTAATTCCTGCAAGAGGTTCTGCAATATTTTATAACTAGCCGCATAAATATTATTTTATTAAGACTGATCTCTCCGAACTAATAGTAATGTTGGAATTTGACTTTTATAATCAGTCGAAATTTCAAATCAAAGGCTAATTATTTGTAACTCTTAACAGCATATGGAATTTAAATTAAAACTTTAAAAAGAAGCAATGCATAAATTCCGGAGTCATTTTTTAACGTGTATATCGATAAATTTTTGATAAAAAAACCTTTGATACGGGTTACATCAATTAATATACAAAGACATGCGAAAATTATGTTTTTCATCTTATGAATATATTAAAATATACCTACAAGAATGTATTATATCACTAGCAATTTTTAAAAATTTGACGTACAGGTACTCGATCAGAAATACCTTTTACTGTCACGTTGATAATGAAGCTTAAAAATTCCTATCTAATTTTAAGTTATTCTTCGCTAATTTCTATGTAATAAATTACACGAAATTAATCATTGATTTTTACAATAAAGAAAATGTAACTATAATATAACTCTCGTTTTATGAAGTATATCCGTGATAAAAATATTCCTAGAAAGATGAACCAAAAATCAAATCACATGCGTGCACAATATTTGAATAGTTAAAATAAATCGAAACTACCGGTAATTAATGGTGCTGTAGGCAATTGTCAAGCAGTTTAAAACATTATAATACTACGAAAGACGAAGTTTCGTAAGTGTCTAAAATTTATTCGGGCACGGATGAAGTTAGGATAAAGCAGGCCTCTCGGTGATCGTAATTGTCGAAAGCAAACGTTAACCAATTGCCACCTCTGGATGCCTCCTCCTCTCATCCTTTTGCGAAGCAAAGCCGCACGAGCCTCTGCCGATGACTCGACTAAGTCCAGGCCGACCTTTCCAGAACACGTTCATCGCAAACATCGCAGTGGATCTCGGTAAGGGCGGGTGCGAGGACGCGTTCGCCTACATGTCGGACGAGCTCGGCTACGGGTTAATCGTCTACTCGTGGCAGCAGAACAAGTCCTGGCGCGTCTACCACAGCTACTTCATGCCCGATCCCCTCGCCGGGGACTACAACATCGGGGGCCTGAACTTCCAGTGGGGCGAGGAGGGCATCTTCGGGATGAGCCTCTCGCCGGTCGCCCTCGACGGTTACCGCACTCTCTTCTTCCACCCTCTGAGCAGCAACCGCGAGTTCGCAGTGTCCACGAGAATCTTGAGGGACGAGAAGCTAGCCGACAGCAGCTGGCACGACTTCCAGGTATGCAGTGGGCGGCACTCCCAATTAGATGATTAAAGGTGCTAAAGAGACGAATGACGACGACTGGGGAGCGTTTATTATAGATCTCAAGGGCTCACTTTGAGGGCAGTGGGGATCTTCCGAAATGAAACTATTATGGAGGCAGACGAGCGCAGTTGTCCAGTTAGATTTTTTAATCTCCGGCCGATAATTTTACCTTTCGAAAATCTTTGACCCTAAACAGCATCATCCGACCAGCTCACAATACTGTTTACGTAAGCGGGATGCCTGCGCTCTCGCCTCGATGTGCACCACAATTACCTTTTATTTGTACAGCGTTTGTTTTGGCGCCTTCCCTGTCAAAGAAGTCACTCCAAGGAAAATAAGTCGGACAGTCAGCAGATGGAAAAGTCCCGGCCTCGGGCTTTTCTTTTCCGAAAAGTAATAAACTACCTGGCGGTACGTTTCAGGTGCTGCCGGAGCGCGGACCCCTCGGGCACTCGACCGCCGAGGTGATGGACGAGAACGGGCTCCAGTTCTTCAATCTGATCGACCAGAACGCGGTCGGGTGCTGGAACTCTCTGCTGCCCTATGCCCCGGCCAACCAAGCGGTCGTCGCCAGGCACGACGAGGCCATGATCTTCCCCGCGGACGTCAAGGTACTCGCGCCATTCCTCTCTCCTTAATTCCCTCGGCGTCCCACGCGATTATTCCCCGAACACTTCGTCGACTTCGTCCTCCGATACACACACCCCACAACCCACCGCTACCACCCCCTCCCGTCTAACCCCACTAATGAAATATCGCGGTAACGGTGATGGAGGGCTCGGACTTCCCCGACAGCGACACGAAGGCCCAACAGCTCGGCGATGGCGTCCCGCTCGTCTTTTGGGCAGACAATTTTTCTTTTCTTTCCTCTCCGGCTCCCCTCTGCTGCGGTTAACGCGTAATTTCGACAATGTTTGGTCGATTCGCAATTGCTGGCATTTAGAAAATATGCAAATACTCCAATAACCGGTGGCCCTAATAACACGTCTCTCAATCGCTCGATCGACATACGAACAAGTTATTTGCATTAAATCATTTGAGCTTTGGCTGTACGATACTGAAAAAACATGGCCCGATTTATTTTTCCTTTTTCATTTAATTTTAATAACGCAATTATAAAAATATAATGCCCGAGCCAAAAGTGATTAACTATAACAAACTGTTTACTATACTGTTGCTATTATTTAATTGAGTACGACTTCATTTTTTTTTCAATCAATCTATTATTATTAATTTATGATTAGTGAATAAAATTTAAAGCAGCGAATACAAATATTTACTTATTTCTACATATTTTTTTTCCGATTGTTATATAAATATATGTATATATGTGTAGCATTACGTATACATGCCGAAAATAATGCGTTTTTATCGAATGAGTACTAAAGATTTTATTAAATTATAATGGATAAATTCTTAAATTCTTCAAACTACTTTGATTCAAAATTAAATAAAAAATGAAGACGCTCCAAAGTCCTTATTAATGATGAAGAAATGTCTATAATCAGGAAATAAATAATAATATTACAGAAATAATGATTCAACAATACTTAGTATATATTGTTCTTGTGATTAATAGCACGGTAGTATGCATGATGTGGATTGAGTGAATAATTAATAACTCGACTTTCGCTCATTATCATTAATCACCAGTATTTAAATGGGAAATGAATAAATTCGTTAGTTGAAAATACCAGAAAATATTATGTCCATTTGTCTTTGATTAACTATGTCAAAGCAATGTACGATTGATAATCGCGAAAGCGGGGTTCGAAAGGGGTTCGATGGAATAGAATTCACTGTAAATTTGTAAAAATGTGTGTAGAAATGGAAATAGTCCAAATTCAAAAGGCAGCTTTCGCTCGTTAGGTGAACCGGGGTTTGCTCTGGCTGATGACGGACCGCATGCCGGTCTTCCTCGTGGCAACCCTCAACTACACGGACGTGAACTTCCGGATACTGACGGTGCCAGTGCGCGACGCCATCGCAGGCACCGTTTGCGACAACTCGCCCTGGACTTTCGCCGGTAATCAGCTTTGGTGGGACCGTCGATGACGGACTTCCCATCTATGCGTCATGAGGAGGAGATCCGAAAAGGACTTGTCACTACTAAAGGAGCGCCTGGGTACCGACGATCGCAAGGATTTTCTATTTTTTCTTTGGGGAATTAGAAGCCCCTCGTGGACGATGTACGCCCCGGGGGAGGACTTTTTACTTTCGTTAAAGTGACAAATGCGATAGCAGTGTACGTTGCCTCGAAGGGCCTGTAAGATTAATATGTAGATGTAGATGTAAAGTCCCGTGCTTACCTTCTATTATTCTATTATGCATTTGTGTCAGGGTTGTTTATGGTTGTTTTTTTATAAGCTCTACTTCAATCATCAAGACTAATGCTGCAAAAGCTATTGAATGGAAGAAATTAATTGTACTTTTATAATTTTGTAAACAGCTAGCTAGAAGTGGTTAGCTAGAAATATGAGAACTTTCAATTTATACCCAACATTTATTTGTATTGAATTTCCGAAAGTGCCAACCGGGAAAATAATAATAACGCGAAGCTACTTAGGTTTTCTTATTTCTTTTACCAGGACCATTCGCCTTAAAAGAAATTTACTAAATGTTTTTATTACCAAAGTAAATTTCTTACGATTTTTCTATTTAAAAATATGTTTTTTTAATCTGCTCCTCAAACTAATTATGAGTCCTTACAGGTTTTCGAATGCGTCCGTGAAAAATTCGCTGACTAAGTTTAAAATCAATTTTGTGTGTAAATATATATATGTATAATTTTTTTTTTAAATTTTACTAATTACAATGAATTAAAATACATTTCCATTATGTGAACCTTATAAGAACAACGATTAATTGCTTCGTAACTAATCAAACGTTGCTCTAGTTCCTTTTTGTGCATAGCAGGATATTTATTTCATCTATTAATTTCTTGTGAATATATTAAATTGAAAAAAATTACTAATATAATATACTTAATAAAAAGGGCAATTAATTAATATTGTATCGTAATATGATGTTAATATTGTATTACGTTAATTTTTATATTATTGTAAAAGACTCTACGTTTCTGTAATGTACACGAAAAAAAAAATAAAATATCAAAGAATAAGCTCTGAATATTAATTTATTGTTATCTTCTTTTAAATTCACTTTCAAATGACACTTTAAATGTTAATTATAAAATTTTCATTAAGTTTCAATTTTTGGATTAATAATCATTAAATATAAAAGTATGGTACAGAAATAATTTCATAGAATTACGTAATTAAAAAGAAAATACATTTTGTAAAACATATAAAACTGTTTTACTATTACTCAATACTTATTGAATGAAATAATTTTTTGTATTAAAGAAAAAAATGACACTTTGAATAAACATTATTTTAATGGGCAACTAATAATAATTAATATTGGTAGACATAGTGTGTAATCATTACTTCGTTACAAATTATTAATAGAATACATATATCTTATCTCTCAATTGAGTTGCTCATTAACAATCATTTTCCAGTATACAGTGGTTCACTTATTATATATTTTTCGTAAATAAGGAAAACTAGTTTCGTGCGTTAAAACGAGATTAGTAATTTTAATGAATTGTGAAATAATAAGGCACACTATACTTTCATTTGCAAAGATCTTTACAGCTCTAAATAGAAAAAGAAAAGGAAATCACACAAGATGAAATGTGAGTTTCCCTATATCCGTCACAAACCTCAATCAAAATTTACGCATTTATTCTCTGTTTGTATAAATATATAACAAGAACAGTGCCACTTTCACTACTTCGCTTCGGTAATCCGATATTGCATTTCTCCATTGGTTGATGCAATTAGCTAACTGTGGGAGCAGTACAGATAGCTTTCAAAGAAAATTGCACAAGATATGTAAAGAGAAGTTAAAAAATCTGTGGTGAAAATGTAGAAAATGAAGCTGCTTGGAAAAGAGTTGCTTGAAAATTTAGAGTGTGAAAACTATTGAATAAAGTTGATGGGGATTATTGTAATAAAAATAAACATATAGCTTAATTAGTTCGGTAATTTTTCAACATTAGTTAAATCATATTTCATAAATGTTTCTAGAGGGTAATATTGAAAATATATTAAGATGATTAATGCAGAAATATATTTAATAATCGAATTATTCCAATTTAATATTTTGTAGTAAATGTGTAAATGTAGTAAATGCTTTTTTATAAAACCAGAAACCTTCATTTTACAATGTTTCAATAGCTAAAAACCCTTGAGGCATATGTTGCATGAATTTGTAAAAATGATACTTTCAGTTATATAATTATAGACAAGAATAAATAATCTAAAAGGCATGTCAACGGCAATTTTCGAAATACTTATCGCGCTGATTGTAAATTTTGATTTATTCACGTAAAAGGTAATGAAAAGCTGGTGTATTTACCAATTGCATAACATATTATACTAAGACACGATAAAACTACAACGAAATTCGAATACTTGCAAGCAAAATTTTCAATTAAAGATCTCATAATATTATATCATTATCCTAAATTGAATGCTACAAGAACAAAAAATCGTGGTGTAAAGTAATAAAATCAACAGAGAGGCACAGATCGATACGTAAAAACGTGCAACTCATATCGTTTTTCACTGACAAATGGAAGAAAAAGCGATTAAAGGCTCATTCAGATTCTCAACGAGGTCCGCTCACCTATGTAAACACTCTCGTACTCGTGGCTTCCGATGATTTCTCACGTGTCTTAATGAGTTTCACAAGTCACACGCGGGGCCTCCATCGCCATTACACCTCATCTCATATCCGCCTGGCCCTCCAATTTTGCTCGTCCGAGGCTTTAACTGCCTATTAAAAATCCAGGGTGAGAGAGTGAAAGATAGAGAGAGAGAGAGAGAGAGAGAGAGAGAGAGAGAGAGAGAGAAGGAGAAAGCATAACGCGACGGAGATAGAGAACGGGAGGGTAACAGTTCCCGAAGATCGGACGGGATGACGACAGTATCGGCGAAAAAAATCTGAGCCAAGCGCGCGGACGATTCTCTTCTCTCCGCAGGCTTGCGCGCGACTCCCGTCAGCTCAGTTGAATCGAGGCATCGCTTAATGACTTCCGCCCTTTTACACGCTCAAGATTTCCTCCCGATATTCCACGTGAGTTTTTTCCACTCGTGTCTTACCCGCGCGGCTTAACATCGCCTAAGAATTGAGGGACTACGCGAGATAAACGCAGGAAAATGAATCGATGCTTCTCTGCTCGTTTCGACCACTTAACATCGGTACCCGTCGAATCACTAATTTGATGTATGCTTTCTGTTTTTCTTTTGCATTTTTTTTTCTTCCTTTTTCTTCCACTTAAGACGAAGAAATAACTTTTTCGTACTGCATTGTGTTCCGAACGCGTAACTGCTGCTTTTTCCATTCTTTTTCATACTATATAATATTAATGGCTGTTGTCACCTCAGTATTTAATTTTTTTCCTGTGCCCCGTTAAACACATAATACATACCATTGACGATTGTGGCTTAATGACTTATACTGTGGTTTTCAATCAAGATCTATAATCCTTAACTTATGTCATTAGAATAATGACATAGGTGGACGATTAAAGATTACAAGGAAGCCTATCATTTATTTATACTTTTAATAAAAATAACAAATTGAAATTTGATGTTAACAAATTAAGCTTACAAATTACTTGAAACAATCTTTATTTCTTTCATTACTACATACTAAATATATTCTTTGTTTCATCGCAGTTTCATCAAATATGATAAAAAATTTTATAAACTTCGTTTTCTAGAAAAAAACTTTACACATTTACTTGCCACATGTATAGATTATTTTCTTCGGCTTTAAAGAAACATAATGTTTAAAGTAAATTATAGCTTCTGCATTTATTTTATTAACGAATGCAGTAGCACGCATGCATGATCTGCGTCTATTTTATATTTGTTAATAATAAAAGTTTTCACAGCTTCTCCATAAGCATTCTATCACGCTTTTTAGAGAATTCGAATGCTCAGATAGCCTAGAAAAAAAAATTACTTATTATAATTAATCGATTTGAACTGAGTATAATTGGATGAATAATTGAAAAAAGATTGTCCCACGTCAATGTTTAAAGTTGATTTCGACGCAATCTATTGCAAACAATAAACCCAGCCGGAAGAAAGTTCTGTTGTACAGAATTTTAGAATAATGCCAGCGCAGTGTACATACAACAAATAAAGTGGTCGAAGATTGTATACAATAAAAAGTAAGAGAAGTCAACGTCCCCGTGCATGTGGTAGTTTGTGTGCCTGCAAAATTCGCTGTCCCTTTCTACGAAAGTATGAAGAGCTATCGAAATTAACGATCACCCCTGCGCTGGAATAATCGAGCTGAAGGTTCAGAAAAGGAAAAGAAGGTAGTGTCTGAAGTATAAGAAGTAAAAGAGGAAGAGGAAGACGCGGAAAAAGTGGTAGAAGCACAAGAAGAATCAGAAGAAGTAAAGAGGGCTGAATGATGAAGAAGGTAAAAAAGGGGAGCAAGGGCCGGACGTTTGCGCATGCATAATGCAATACCATGAAAGAAAATCTGCACCACCCGTGCCGTCATGTCCTGCGGAGTCTACTCCTTCTTCCTCTTTACTTCCACCTAACCTCTTTTCTCCACCTAACCTCTCTGCCTCCTCCCGTCTCACTCGCGCCCTCTCACTCTCTCTCTCTCTCTATATATATATATCGCTCACTATTCCTTTTTGTTTGTTACAATGCCAGTCACACGCCAATATGTGTACGAGAGGAAAGACGACCAAAATAGAAGTAAAAATGAAGCGAAGAAAGAGTGAATGAGCCCATTCACTCCTAAAAGGGAATTGAGATTGCCAAGAGAAAAGAGGGAAGAGGGCCGAGGCAAAGGGGGAGGCGACGGCGGACGGCGATAGCGGGCTACGGGGGGAGAAACGGAATTTTTTTAATAACGCGCGTGGCTATGAGTGTGTGATGTAAGGTATTCGTATTTTACAGGCTCCGTAAAGGCCGTCGTGAGGCGGAAGTCGTCCAGACGAGATTTAGAAAGAGGAAGAGAGAGAGAGAATGAAAGAAAGAGAGAGAGAGAGAGAGAGAGAGAGAGAGAGAGAGAGAGAGAGATAAAAGGCCCTCCTTACTTCTTGTATTTTCTCGTATTGTACTTTGAATTGGAAATTTAAAAGGAATCTTCACTGTGAGAAATTAGGTCCTTCAAAATTTTAACCCTATGGCTTCTATATAATAATATGTCAAAGGTAACTACATGGAAATTACTAATAATACCCTTCAGAATACGGAAACTCAAGGCTTTCAAATACTTAAAGAATCACTTTTCATTGGTACGTTGTAGTTCACGAGAATCTTTGTTCTTTGTATAAATTCAATACCGTAATGAAATTTCCTTATTTTTATTGATGTTGCACTGGTTCTTTGTATTATTATTAAAATGATCAACACTTTGTAAAGCTCATGTTTATATAGTAATGATAAAAGTTTAAAGACTTTTACCTTGCGTGCTAATACAAGACAGGCTGAAAATAATCTGTATGGAATCTTTACTACTCAATAACTTGGTTTTTTTGATGTTCCAGTGGAAGCTAGGTCTTCTTACAAGAAAATGTAGTTGCCAAAATAACATTCATGATAAGATTCCTGAATAGCTAGCAATCTTTTTCATATTTTCCATATTTGCTTCAGCTATGTTAGCATTTTCAATATGAAAAACCTTATTAAGCCGCTAATTAATCTCAAAGGCATAATCTCGGAGGGGAAAGAAAAGCCCGATTGTCCAGAAGAAAAAGAAAAATGCTTCAGTAAGCTGGCAGACTAATCGAACAGCGATGACTGTACTAATACATGCCTAGATAAAATCCTCGGTGAGAGAAGATGGGGATGCCAAGGGGGTAAGAGCTTCTTAAATTACGTGGTTAAGAGGCATGTAAATGAGTCTCCCCGTGAGCGACGCGCGACTCATCTTGTAGTGTTGCATGTAAGGAGCCACGGTCCGAAAATTACCGAGACGAGGGATCGCGGGCCCGGGCATTAAGAAGCAACGAGCTATGAGGCGCATCGGAATTATTGAAAAACCGCGATTAAAATCCGAGGGCTAAAGGAGGGGCCCCACGGGTCCAGGGTACCTCGGCTTAATTGGGGCCCCAGGCCCGGCGCTTTCGGTGCCCAGGGAGGAGGCAGATATGCGTGGCAGCTGCACGATGACTTCACGATATCGATCCGATCCGATAAGACGTATCGAAAGCGTGCGTATGACGAGCGTAATTAATGGCTCGAGGACGTGTTCCTGCCTGGCTTGCCTCGTGGCTCCCGCTCATCCCGACCATTACCCCAATCAAAATCGAGGCTGCTCGCTCTTGTCGTGCGCGCACATGCTTATCTCGTAATTTTATAATTACGCGGCTCCCGCGCGATGATGGGCGCACGTCACCGGCCGTGGAACCGAGCCCTCGGTAGATGCGGTAATTCTGCGCTCCGGCCACGTGACTCGAGCGCGAATTTCGCATGTCGAATTACCCGTACTTATTTATGCAGCGCCCCTTGTAAAGTGCATCGCCATTAGAGCCAAGCTCTTCGCGTAATGCCCTGATTAACGAGTCCCCGTCGTCCCGCAATATTAACTAGTTGCCATTAAGAGCTTATATCGCGACTTTAAGGTGAGCCAACTAATTAAATTATATCTGAACATCGTAGCCGACGACTCTCAAATAGATGTGAATTTATATCTGCACACACTTATATTGATCCATATATATATGTATATATATGCGCGTGAGCGTGTGCGCGTGCTCGAGTAAGTGCGTGCGCGTGTAACTCGGACCCTCTGCATTCGAATATAAATGGAGTAATGAAAATTTTAATGCTGATTAACTGAATTCAATCCTGGCCAATACCATGTAATGCCTGCCACAAAATTTTAAACCATTGGTATTACACCGAACTATTTTCAGGCCGAGATAATTAACAATTATGAATCGGTCGATTGTAATTTATTTTACATTGTAAGGAATCGTCGTCTCAAGTTCTTATCGCGAAATTATAAAAGATTATATACGCACACATTCACACGTAGCCACACACAAACACGTATTGGCATTTAAGGGAAGATCGCGTGTCTAGAGTTTTGTATGGAATGAATTAAAAAATTAAAAATGATCGAACTTATATGGCTGTGAATTGGTAACTGAAAAAAGATTTCTTATTCTTAAAGATCTAAATTTATAAAGTACTGCAAATGATTGCTTTTAAAAATTTTACATCTTACTTAAACTTTTTAGTTAAAATTTTGGGTGCCTTAAATTCAGTTAAAGTGATCATCCTTGGAAAAGACGAAGGCTTCTATGAATTATGATAGCCGAGAAACTGTAAGTAATAACCGCATTGCTGTTAACTAATTTTAAAAGAAAAGGAGACGGAGAAGGAGGAGGACGAATATTGTGAGAAGTGCGGCAGTGGCAGACTTCAATCTGCAAAGAATTAATGGTCCTGCGCTACCTACGAAACGTTAATAATGGATCTCGAACTGGACGCAGGAACGTAATCGAGAGCGACTCCAGATCCGTGGCATCGGCCTTATCCGAGGAGATCTCGGGCCTGCAGATCGCGCAGAGGAATCTGATGCGTAGGAAAGCAAGAGCTAGCGTCGCGGGCCCCGAATCCCGAGATGAGCCACCGTCGGTCCCTTCGGGCCCACCCGCGCCCCCGACACCATCGCCGCCGTCCGACCGCCCCTACATAAAAATTACATCAGATTAAGAATCATGAAAGGGCCCGTAGCCGCACGATGCGGTGGCGCGCTCTCGCGCCTCCTAAGCTCATCTATTTCCCCGCTAATCCGAGTAATAAGGAGTAATAAGGAGTCCCCCGCAGCGGGTACCTATCGATCTTTATCAGAGCGGCGAGGAACCCCGGGGCAGGGACTCTCCCGGCCTTTGTTTCCAGCGCCGATCCTACCGCTGGCCTACAAAAGACCGAGGCGCTCTCCTGCTCGCTCGTCCGGCTCGTTATCTCGGAGGGCGAATCGGGGAGAGACGCCGTAGGGGCACCGCCAAGATCGACTAACGAGCCTGGAAAAGCGGCCAATTGTTCGCTGGCGCGCAAAAAACTGGCCGGGGCCATCGATCACCGCCCGACGGGCCCACACGAGTGATCGATCCTACCCTCGGACGCCTTCTCGGAAGCCGGCGCCTCCTCGGGGATGCTGCGCGCCTCGTAGTGGCTTTGGCCGATTTCATCGTCGCGCCCGATCGGCTCGAGGAGCCTCTCGAGCTTGCGCTCCTCTCGCTTCCGGCCGTTGGAATCTTTTTAAATAAGCGCCCAGCCATGAGCCGATTCGGCGTGCTAATAACGTCGCCCGGCCGGGCTCGGAAAACCAAGCACAGCCGCTGCAGCGAGGCACGCAGCATAGACAGGTAGAGTCTCCTCTTTCACGGCAGCCGAGGATGGCTTACTCCTTCTTCGGGCCGCAGTCGCCCCGGACGAATGTATTTCCAGTCGCATGCGCGCGGCAACTTAATCAGGAGCGGCGCGATATCAGCCGAGCGATTCTCAACGACCGAGCAAGAGCTTACTTAAGATTCCGGCCATGTGTGGATGCCCCGAGCGAGCTCTAACACCTTGGGCTACGTCAAAAGCGACTCAACATTTTTTATTTACTCTCGAGAGGAGGAGGCCCGAAACGTGGCCGACGACCTTCCCCCTCGGCTGCCACCGTAAATCAGCCTCGGCAGCGAGTGAATAAGCGCGTGAGCACCTTGGGGTACAACTACACACGGTGTGCATCCCATCGACTCGATATACGGCAGCGGCGATCCAAAGCTGAGGCGTGATTTTTCAAATAAGACGCACGAGGACAGATGTTTTGCCGCACCGACGAGACACTCGTCATTAAAGCGATGGCGTCAGACGTGCCTCGAATGCTCTATTGCCTTACCTCATCCTTTCACCGCTTCATTTCAAATCTAATACACCCCATTGTCTGCCTTCGTGTTCGTTCATTATCGATGAAAGCTTTATGTTCGATTTGCCTTACATTTATTACGTACCATTTAAAGGGTGAGCTGATGTAAGCTTCCTATGGAAAGACGATTATTAAAGTTTCGGCACACAGCGTAATTATTAACGTGTTACATTTATCTTCGTATTAAAGCTTCGAGGCGAAAATGTACGCCCTTTAATAATCGAAATTATATATTGAAATTACTGGCACAGCCAGTAATGTTGATTAAAGTGAAGGATGCAAACTGAGCCTCGAATTCGTTTTTAATTAAGAGACAAAGTAAATAAAGTTTGATGTTTATTTTTAATGTTATTATCCAGCTGACAATGAAGATTTAACTTTAATTTAAATTTAAATTTCATCTTCAATAATTTGTATCGCGTAAAACTTAATAAACACGCAGCCTGTATTTCTTTTATTATAAAAAGCGCTACTCCTCCTAAAAAGGGACGACAAGGTGAGAACATAAAGATGCACACATGGGTATTAAGCATTAAGTTCACGTATTCCTCAGCTTACACGAAGATGCCATATGAATAAATATTGGATTTTGCAGAAACTAAGAAAGCAATCACCTATCACTTTTTATCTAATTTAACATTTAAATTAAGAGAAAGATAGAATCCACGTACATCTGGGGCTAAGCGCATATCGAGTATGTATAATTTTTAATTTATTCTTTAACTGTACGCGAAGTCAGAAATAAATGTTTTAGATTCTACGGTAACGTGGATTGACACGTGGGAGGAGTCAAATTAAACTCATTTCATTGGGTAACCTTGTGGAAAGGGCCAGCGCGAGAAGTGGAATTCCAAAAAATTGGATGCATAAATTTCCAGGTGATTACCGATTCGATGAGAGTGCCGAGCGCATTTAGTAACAAAGAGATTATAATTATGAAATACCGATTTCTGGCTGGCCCTTTCAAATTTCATGTTACATAATATAAAAAGTATTTATCGGCGCCGCCTTAGGAACGATAATTTCCAGAATTTACACCGCTTAATTTGAGGTCGACCTACCGCCCGCCGCCGATGGCCGAGGCCAAGCTCGGGGTCTAACATAGGGAGGGTGCTTAGACAGAGAGTGAGAGAGGGACGAAAGGGCCAGTTAATCATAGCCGCGACGCGGCCAACATATTCGATATTTTCGTTTGAGCAGCAACGAAAGCCTGATAGAGAGCACTGGGGGACACTTGCCGTAAATTAGCCTCGAAGCCCACTGTCGGACTGCATTGTCCGAGCCTCGTGATTAAGGCCAGTCACCGTTACCAGCCCTTGTCTTCTCGATGGCCTCGCTATAGCCACGTGGACTCTCTGGTATAAGATCGGCGTCCCCTGCCCCCGATGGGGACGAGGCGGATATCGTCCGTTTCAGGTCCGCGTAATATCCGGTCTGCGAAACGAAGGCTCCTGCGCTTTTCCTCCAGCCGTGCAGCTTGGCCCCCGGGCTCGTAAAACCGCGAGCTTCTCCGTCCTTCGCTTTAACGCCAACTTTTTCTTCCTCGCCTTCGATGCCAGTCACGTAGCCATTATCGAATTAGGGAGCGCGCGCCGCATTTCTCCGATGATCTACCGGCGCTGGTAATTTATCTCTCTTTTCTCCTCCTCCTCCTGTGCCACCACCCACGACCCCTCTCACACTCCCAAGTCCCTGCGCGGCGGTACCCCTTTCGTGTCTCGGACACCCATGCATCTTTCGTAAGGGCCAGACTCCCAGCCGATTCCCAAGGCTTCTATGCGTTTCGTAACATCTCCGCGTTCGGCCACGGCCCCAGTATCCGTGCCCAATATTCAGTCGAGTGAACGGTAAGATAGCTTTCTTTTTTGCGGTGGCTTCCTTCAGAAGACGAATGCTTCTTCCAATGAAGGTGTTATAAAGCGATTGGCCTTTTTCTTACTATGCCCACTCGCCTCTCTTCGAGAAGTCATCCGTATTCTCTCTTCAAGCCTTTCTTCGAAGAATTTCAATACTCGCGGGGTACAATTGAAGAGATAAAGTAGCCTGACTCGTTCGCCGACGTTTTTAGTTTAGCAGCTTCGGAGGCGGGCACATTTTATGACCACTGGTAGCCAGGCTTTCTTAAAGTTTTCGTAACCCCAAGAGTACAATGATGGATCGATATAAAATCGTATGAAATGCTAATAAAAAAATTGAATTACGTTGACTTTGAATGCCGGAAGAAAGGAGGATCTCATTCCTGCTATAATTTTTTAATCCGTTTGAACCATCCTCCTCGTGGCTGTAAGGTCCTGTGAGCCCAAAATCTTGTTAACGTAGCGAGACTACAGCTGCGCTGGACTCTGGACACGTGCAGAGCCACGCGCTCCGCAACTTACGACCATTCGACATTCTCCGTCCTATAATCCAGCCGCGGTAGAAATTACGTTCGCTCTTATTAAACTCATTCGTACGATGATTATTAAAATTAGAAATATTTTCAAAAGGAGTACTCAACTTCCTGCGTCTCAATGTAGCGCCAAAATTTGATAAAATGTGACCTCTGGTGACGATTTCGTCAATTGGAAAATAACAAGTCACGTCGTTAATTATTCACAAAACCATTCTATTTTACAAAACTACATGTATTTAGTTAATTTTACAATAGGTTTTAGCACATTTTACCCTATATTCTTCATTAACTGACAATACGTCGTTCTTATCGGATCTTTAATTATATCTTCTTACACATGTACACAAAAAAGGTGAAAATATTTCATTCGTTTTTTTTTACAGCCGATTAGACACTGAACAATAATTTTCACAATTAAAATGATCTTCATCCCGATTAGACAATTCGATCTTAATACTTATGTTTCGACTATGTATATTAAAATTGTGTTACACTTAATGCATTAGCATTAATTTTTTAAACAAAAAAAAAAAAAACAAAAATCAATAAACTTTATAAAAATTAAAAAAAAAAAATTTTCAAAAATCATTTAGGTGACCTCTTTAATAATAAATATAAAATTGACTAATTTTATAATGCTTGAATTAATGTTTAATAAAAAAGATCCATAAATATCTTGTTAATGACTTTTTAATTAAACAAGTATAAACAAGTATTATGAAATATAAAAACAGACGTAGCGCCAGATTAGAAAACAAAGCATTTGCAATGGTTATACGTCAGAAAACGGGATGTTTAATTGCATTGATATTATACCTTTAGCGCAGATTTATAAAACCGAGATTTATGTATACTCCATACGTAGTGCTCTTCAATTACAAAAGTGAAACATTTTCCTTATATTCTTAATTATTTCTTGGTTGCTTCTACAATAATTAAAGCATATAATATGTAAAAGTTCCTAACACATTGAAAAAATAATAATCATTGTAGAAAATTACTAGGACTGGAAGTAGTAAAAATATATAATTAAAAGTACTTTTAATTTTAATTTTAAATAATAAATTATATTTTAGACAATGAATGGATCGGAGTTTTAAACATTTTAAGTTATTATTCAGTTGTATTTTCAATCCTTAAATTAAAATAAGATTTTAAGTTAGAGAAAATTATTATATTATTGATATTATAATAATGTACTATATATTAAACATAAGACATTTTTTACTTTATGATATAACCAGGTTATTAACATTTAAATGAAAAAGCCTTTTTATAGTGAAATAAATTTTAATTGAAAAACTAGTTTCAATATTTGTCACAATTTGATTTATTTTTTATCGACATTTTATAAATTCATACATATATATATATATATATATATATATATATATATATATATATTATATATAGTATACGAACTGCATCATAAAACAGTTGAATAAAATTAATATAAGCGTACATAGAAAGTTTAGCTTTTTCATTGCAAACATAATAATTGATATACCTATTTTTTATAATAATAATTAAACTTGTAAAGTTCCCTAATCTTTCATATTAATATATTCACATAATTAATATATGTAAAATAAAAGTATATTCAATTTTAATATTTCGTCATAGTGTTATGCTTTTGATAATACCTATAATTCAGAAATATTATAATTTGCAACTGCTTTATATATATATATATATATATAAAGAATTATTTTTGTTTTATAAATTTTATAAATTTTTTCTTGCAAGAGACTGATTATTAAAGTAATTCCTATAATGACAGATAGATATGAATTATTGAACAAATTTAAAACCATTATAAAAAAATCCGCTGTCAAATTGACAATACTTTTAAGAAATATATAAACCTTAACGAAATTATTTAGATTATTATCTTCAATAATTAGGATACAAAAATATATGAAACCGAAAAAATTATAACATTTAAATTTTACTCCTGTCACTTAGTTTTTAATGTAAAATTATAGAAATTGATAAAAACAAATATCTATTTGTACGTAGGTTTTCTCATTACCAAATAGAAA